>OZ012737.1:577565605-577924166 GCA_963859935.3 Lathyrus sativus
CTTTTTCAACCCTTTGGGTTGAGGGGGTTGTTGGTTTGGAGGATTGTCGACTCTAGGGACCGATCATTTGGAAGTTGGCTAAGTGAGGCCTCTTCAGGACATGATAATGCCACACCTTCTGGGTATCGTATCATCAGTCTTGAAAGTCTGTGACGCCGACGACCGCATAAGATGCCGAACTTGTGTCAGTTTAGGTCCATACCCGCGAGTGGGCGGGTTTTTGCAGGAAACTTGACTTCCAGCCTACCCGGTATTTTGGTTTTCTCTCGTCAGAGCGGACTTATCCCGTCAGCAGCGTAACAGTAATCAGAGCTTTGTGGGGGCTGTGATCCCGTGTTTGCTGCATCTTGCATTGCATTTGCATGAACATTCCTGCATCATATTGCATGCCATTCTCCAGCTAGCCAGAGCTTTTATCCAGCCTTTGTTTTGCTTTAGAGGGTGATTCTCCGGTGTTTGGCCTGAGCAAGGGTTGATTGTTAGAAGACGACCAAGGGGTTGAAGCAGATTTGGAGCAGGATCAAGCAGTGAAGTCAGTTGAAAGTTGTTGGTAGCTATGTCAGAGAGCAGCTTCTAGTTTGTTGATACCTTGTCAGGTTTCACTGTGACGTCCAATCCTCTGTATGGTTCTATGCCTGACGAAGATTTCCCGCAAGTGAACAACCTTACTGCAACTCGACTTGTACAGCCTTCTGGTGAAGACCGAGGTCTACATGAGCAGTTTGTTGTCCGAAGTGAACGTTCTCCTTTTGTTGATACCTCAGACTATCAGGGTGTTGTTCTCCCTGTGCCAACTTCCCGAAGAGAGGTCCCGATAACCAAGACTGAAGACCCATTAGCTCCCGTGTATGCTAAAAGGTTTCGTGCGTTGGATGAAAGATTCAAAGCCTTGAAAGGTAAAGCCGCTGTTAACCCTAATGCTGCAGACATGTGTCTGGTTTCTGGCCTAGTGTTACCTCCGAAGTTCAGAGCGCCGAGGTTTGAAAAGTACAAAGGAGATAGTTGCCCGAAGCAACATTTGGTGATGTTCTGCCGAAGAATGACTTCATTTGTGCACAACGACAAGTTGATGATTCACTGCTTTCAAGATAGTCTGACTGGGGCATCTCTGAGTTGGTATATGCAGTTAGAGAGTAATCAGATCCGATCATGGGTGGATTTAGCCAATGCTTTTCTGAAGCAGTACGACTACAATTGTGATGTAGCTCCTAGTCGCATGCAGCTGCAAGAATTGTCTCAAGGGAACAATGAACCTTTCAGGAAGTATGTTCAGAGATGGAGAGAATTTGCTGCTAGAGTGCAACTACTGCTCCTAGACCGAGAGTTAAAAGGCATGTTCGTAAACTCCTTGCAGAGCCCGTACTTCGAAAGAATGCTGGGAGTTGCACCAAATTTCTCTGAATTGGTAAGGGCAGGAGAGCGCATCGAGTATGGTGTAAAGACCGGAAGAATTCAGAATGTTTCGAGCGGTCAGGCTAGTGAAACCGAATCTCTCTGCAGCTTTCAAGCTGAAGATGAAACTATGGTCAATGCAGTCCTGACAGATGTTGGGTATCCTCAAGATGAATCGGTGAAATCTGTTGGTTCCTCGTCTTCTCAGTGGTCAGTATCCTCTGTGTCTCGTTATTTTGGACAAACAATTGTGCCTAGGGCACCACATCGGGAACATTATGTTGCTCCTCTTGCAAATCCACGAGTCCGTGGCCGAGGTTATCAGAATCAGCGTCAGAATCAGAACTGACCTCGTAACAACTTGGAACGAAGGAATGCTCCTTCTCATCCAGTGTCTATGCCGTATAGCCAGATTCTGCCACATTTGATTCAAAATTATTTGGTAGAACCTAAAGCTCTTAAGCCCGTGCCAGAGCCTTACCCTCCTGGGTACAACCCCCATGCTCAGTGTGGTTACCATGGTGGATCTCCAGGGCATTCAACTGAAGATTGCAAAGCTTTCCAGGCAAAAGTGCAGCAGTTGATCGATAAAGGGTGCATTTCCTTTCCAGAAGGAGTTTTGGTTGGGCATGACAACCTCTCAGCGGTCTGAGCTCGCAGATTCAGAGTGTTATTTCTAGAGGCCAGTGGTCCAGACAGGCAGACATCCTCAGCATTGGCAGTCCTCGGACTTTTTATCATTCGCATTTGTAGTTTCTTTTCTGTTAGTTACTACTTGCTGTTAAACATTGTTTGTTTTGAATGGTAATATTGATAAAATGGCTATGCATTTTTCTGAATTAATCATGTCGCTGTCACTCATTTACTGCATTGCACTGACACTTGCATTTTGTTTACTCCACTTTGTCACTATGATTAGTAAAGATTGGAGGGAGGATGACGAAACTGAATACTCACAACCGATGATCGTACGCTTTCGGATAAAACCCTGCCGATGACGTACAAGGCATTGTTTCAAATCCCCAAACACTGGAGATATAAGGAGTTAGTCCCTCGTTAGCCACTTCGAGCCGAGAAGTATGAGTTTCTTTCGGACTTGTAAACCCTCACATCTTAACCCGGGGCAGGGTAGTCGCCAGTTAGCTTGATCGAACGTTCAAGTCTTATAGAGGAGTGTTGCCTTTCGAGGACCAATCACATCGCATTTTTCCCCAGAGGTCGTACCTCGTCCACCACAACGGTTAAACCTCACCAATCAGGAGTGAGACAGTTATAAACCTCTCGGATGAATCTAGACAGCCAGTGTCACACGACTTGTTTCGAAAAAATAAGAGAAAAAAGAAAGCCCGCTAAGTAAAAAGAAGAGAAAGGCTAGAAAGCAAATACTTAGGCAAAAATTAGGGCATCCCGCTGGACTTCTAAAGAAAAATCGAAAAGAACTCTGAAGAGTCAGTCCAGGCAAAAATTAGGGAATCAAAAGAATGAAAAATAAATGATATAAAAAGAAAAATCCTCGAACAAGGACAAAGTCGTGTAGATACTGAAGGTGAGAAAATACTTAGAAGGGGGGGTTGAATAAGTATGACAGAAAATAATCAAAGATAAAAACACAAGTATTTTTATCCTGGTTCGTTGAACTCAACTACTCCAGTCCACCCTTTTCAAGAGTGATTTGCCTTTCTCAACAAGGACTTAATCCACTATTCAAATCAACTGATTACAAATAGCACACCTAAGAACAACTGTTCTTAGTCTTCTTAAGAGCTACTGATCTAACCTAGATCCTCTTAAGGAAAACTTTCTTTACAAATTAATGTAATACAATGAAAGAGTAAGAATTGCTTCTATGAAAGCTATAAACACAACTGTGTTATTTCTCTAAGTTTAGAACAATGTATGAACAGTGAAGAATATGAAAGCTTTTAGCGTGAGAGAGTTCTTGTCAATATTGTTGTAATTTTTTGCACATTAAAGAATGAGCTATGATGTCCTTTATATAGCCACTTGAATATTGGAGAGAATATTTTACCGTTAGAGAAAATATTTCCAATATCAAAATAGTACTGTCCTTTGTACTATTACAGCAGAGAGACGGCGCACAAAATGTGGGTGTAGCAATTGTCTGCTGAGCTGTGATTTAACTATATCAGGAATGTACCAGAGGAATAATCTTCTTTGCAGAGAATTTTGTCTATCCCAATTAAGGAAAGATTTGCTGGCATATTCCAACGGATATATTAAAATATTCTTCTTCAAATAATTCAGATCAACAATCAATATCAGAGTCTTCAGTCTTCAGAACCTTCTGGAAACTTCAGAGCCTAATATGTTCTTCAGATGTTGATGAATCAGAGTCTGGTGCAGCTGTGTGCTTGAAGCGTAACATGCTCTTAGATCAGAGTCTTCACTCAGATCAGAGTCTTCTCTCATTCAGAGTCTCTTCACTCAGAGTCTTCTCTTATTCAGATTCTTGATAATACATGCAGCGTGTTGTATCTTCAGAATCTTGATAACTAAGCTCTTATACTTCAGATTCTTCTAATCTTCAGATGCTCTTGAGCCATTCAGAATTCATTGTTCACATCAAATTTGCTCTTTAAGATTAAAATCTTTTGTGCCTGTAGAAAACAGTTTAGAACAAATTTAGAGAGTATAATTCTTGTATACAAATTATCATTAATGTTATCATCAAAACATAGAGATATTACTGAGACACAATCTGTGCTCTTACAATCTCCCCCTTTTTGATGATGACAAAACATGAGCAATTTGTTCAATAAAAATGAATTAAAATTACTCCCCCTGAGATTAACAATCTCCCCCTGAAATGAATACTCTAATGGAATTAGATACTTCCCTTTCTGGTTGAGTATATTTCAGATTCAGAGCCTGATTTCATTTCAGATTCAGAGCCTGATTGCATTTTGGGTTCAGAGCCTGATTAACATCCTGATTGAAGCCTGGTTGACAAATCCTGGTTGATATATGTTTGACTTCTAGAGTCAAAGCTTGATGCCAAAGCTTGATGCCATATTAAAGCTTGATGCCAGATGAACAACTTCAGAACACTTGGTTGTTTATCTTGCCATTTCCTGTCTTGAGTTATCTTTCAGATCATAGTACTCAAGGTTAGATATCAGAGTCTGGTCTTTAGATATCAGAGTCTGGTTTACTCAGATTTAGCTATTTTTGATCAGGTTCTGAAAAGATAGATCTCAGGAAAAACTTCAATGAAATTTGTCAGAGTCTGGTTAGATAAATTTGTCAGATTCTGATTAGATTCAAAGAATGTTAGTAACATGTCTGACTTAGTTCAGATAATTGCTTATAGATTTGAACAATCAGATTCTATTTTGTTTCTCCCCCTTTTTGTCATAATCAAAAAGATTTTTAAAAGACAGTAAAGATGCAGAAGAAACACATATCCAGATAAGCAAAAGATCATTTTCATTAAGATAACATCCAGATTCAGATAGAAGCAAACAAAACATATCAGAAGACAATCAAAAACAAAACAAAGCATGAAAAACTTGTGCAAAAGCATTAAGAAGGTTTGGCAGATGAGGCTTGTTGAGAAGCGATGAGTTGCAGCAGTGCTGTAATCCTCTCTGAATTCTCATCTTGCTTAGCCATCCAAGTTTTCATTTCTTCATTTGTCTTCTTTTGATCAACCATGAAGTCCTTTAGTTCCTTGACATCCTTCTGAAGATCTGTAGATACTGAAATAGAAGATTCTGGAACAGTGGATTCTGAAACAATCTGAGTGACATTGGGTGCAGGAATTTCTGGAGGTGGAGGAGCTTCTAGAAGAAGAATAGGAGGAGGGTTTTTCTTAATCCTTTTCTGATAAGCAGCAAACCTTACTTTTGATAATCTAAGACATTGAGTCCTGATTTTCAAAGCCTCCCTATTCAGTCTGTAAAGATATTTCTTCCAGACAGCATTAGCAGCCTCTTTATCCATAGTGGTCATGCACACATCCATAATGTCAGCAAAGTCTGAGACATTATCCTTGTCAAAATTTCTTAACATAGTATAAACACTTGATCCCAATTCTGCTTCATCAGGAATTCTGGGTTGGGTTGGTTGTGTTTGTGGTGTTTGTTTAGAAGGTTGAGGTTGTGGTTGTGGAGATGGATGTTCAGATGTTTGAGTTTCAGATGTTTGTTGGTTAATTTGTGGTTCAGAAGTTTGTTGGTTGGTTGGTTCAGATGATGGTTGTGGTTCAGAAGTTGGTTGTGGTTCAGATGTTGGTTGTGGAGTGGATTGGATTTCAAGATGTTGTGGATTTAGAGTTTGAGTGGGGGAATTTTGTGGAGAAGGTGGATGATCAGAAGTGGGAGATTTAAAAAGTTGTTTCCAAACACTCTCAGTACGAGGTTGTTTGAGATCATTCAAGCATTCATTAATGAAACCAGATGATTCATCATCAGATGATGTATCAGATTGGTTAGATTTTTCAGAAGTTGAAGATAAAATGATAGAACGGTTTAAGGGTGTGATATCTAAAATCTCATTAGGATCAATGGGATTTTCAGGTTGGTCAGAGTGTTCAGGGTGAACATCCTCTGGAATTGTAGATTCTGGGATGGGGTTTTGAGGTTGTGGTGTTGTTTGTTGAGTTTGTTTGGATTGTGGTGTTTGAATGATTGTTGGTTGTGGTGTATGAGTCTCAGATGGTCTAGATCTTTTAAATATGAGGGGTGAGTCAGATGGTGTGGTAGCAGAATGATGAACAGGATTAGAATCAGTGTTAAATACCTGTTTCAGAGTATCTCTTATCTCTTCAAAAGTTGCTGCAGGAGGATTTTGTTGAACCTTCTTCAGCTTCTTTCTTTTCTTCTTCTTCTCAGCATCTGAATGCTTTCTTTTCTTCTGATGACCTTCTTTATCAGCTTTTCTCTTGCGTCTTATTTCCCTTGTCTGATCAGGAAGAACTTGGCCTTCCTTCTGCACAAGATTTGCAGGGATCTCAACACCATCTCTGATGCAGCAAGCAACATACTCAGCTATTAGCTCTCTGGGTTCATCTGAGGTAAATAGAGGAAAGTCCTCAACAGGAATCCTTCTCCCCCTAACTTCTTCAGAGTTAGTTTTCCTTGGTTTCTCAGATAAATCTTCAACCAATTTCATCCTTCTCAGAGTTAAGCCATTTATCTCAGAGCCAATGATAAAGTTCAGATCTTCTGTCAGCCCAGCCTCTTGCAGATGCGCCACAAGTTGGTTTTCTACCAGAATATCTGAAATCAGTCTTCCCATAGGAATCCATGATCTGACTTTTCCAGTTTTATCTCTTGCTGTTTCCCTTGTTTCCTTGACATGAGATACCAGATGATTGAACAACAGATAAGGAAGATCAATCTGAATGTTTTGATGCAAACAGTACATGAAGTAAAGTTGTTCAGCATTAACATAGTCAGATGAGTTTGAGGAGGGTCTGTGAAAAATGGTCTTCAAGAAAATCTTAGCCCAAATCTTGTAAGTGGGTTTCAAAAACTTAACCTTCTTACAAGGTTCACCAGTAGTGCAGATTTCTTGACAAACATCCTTCAGGTCTTCACGCGCAGAAGACAGAGAGGTTACTCCATCAGTTGCTGTGAAACCTATGAGTTTCCTGATCAGATTTTCAGTGATAACAATCTTCTTACCCAGCACAGAAGAATGAACGAACTTTGGAGTAGCGAATGCATGGATCCAAAACTCCTTCACTAACTTTGGATACACAGGACCCATCAGCCTATCAAAGTAACCATCCCAGCCTTGTGCTTTGATTGAAGGAACCAGATCAAACCCATTATCAGCAAGGTCTTCCAAATCCACGAAACTTTCACATAACACTTCTAGAGAATCAACAGGAGTCAGAAGAGTGCGTACTGGTTCAATGATAGTGGTAGAATCTTTGGTAGTAACTGCTTTTGATGTGGATGCCATTGTTGATGAAGAAGAAGGAGATGACGGTTTCTGGGTTCGTTTAGGGTTTGAGAAGAGAGAGAACAACAGACAAAAGCGCATATGTGTTGAGAATGTGAAAAGTGTGAATGTGTTGTGAGAGTGGTTTATATAGAAAAATAAAACACGCATGGGAAACACAACAGACATACATAGGACACATACGCACGTTTGCATTTAATGAAAAGTAATCATTTTTAATTATGATATGACATTTGGGGGGAAAATCAAGACAGATTGAGATTTTCAAAGCAATACCTTAAACGTCATAGTCAGTAGGTGTACTCCATCTTTTCAGATTCTGAGTGACACGTGTTTGCTTTGCATGTGATTCTGTAACTCTTAAGAAATGAAACGTTTTCAACTTTCAGATCCTCTGAGATGGTCAGTACAGAGTTTCACAAAAAATAAATCACAGATAAATTAAATAAGCAAAACAGATGAAATACTTCAGAGTGTTAAACACTTAGCATCTGAGAAGTAGACTCTGAGAAATATTACTCTGGACAAAAATCCATACAAATATTTTTCAGAATAAACTTAAACCTATCTTCAGCAAGGGGTTTTGTGAAAATATCTGCCCATTGATGATCTGTATCAACAAAGGCTAAATTTATTACACCCTTCTGAACATAGTCTCTGATGAAGTGATGTTTAATCTCTATATGTTTAGCCTTAGAGTGTAAAATTGGATTTTTGGATAAACATATAGCTGAAGTATTGTCACAGAAGATAGAAAGATTACTCTCATAGATTTGATAATCTTCTAGTTGACTCTTCATCCAGAGCATCTGAGTGGAACACCCAGCAGCAGCAATGTATTCTGCCTCTGTGGTTGATAGTGCAATTGTTGGTTGCTTCTTGCTGTACCATGAGATCAGATGACTTCCAAGAAACTGACAGCTTCCAGAAGTACTTTTGCGCTCAACTCTATCTCCAGCATAGTCAGCATCACAGAATCCAACTAGTGAATATTTGTCAGATCTTCTGTAACACAAACCAACATTAGCAGTACCTTTCAGATACCTTAGAATCCTCTTAACAGCAGTTAAGTGTGATTCTCTAGGATCTGATTGGAATCTAGCACATAAACAAACACTAAACAGAATGTCTGGTCTAGAAGCAGTCAAATAAAGAAGAGATCCTATCATACCTCTGTAGAGTTTCTGATCTACCTTCTTACTTACCTCTTCCTTACCTAGAGTGCTTGTAGGATGCATTGGAGTCTTTGCCATTTTGCTATCCAGCATGTTAAACTTCTTCAGAAGCTCTTTAACATACTTCGTCTGATGTATGTAGGTGCACTCTGGAGTCTGATTTACTTGGATTCCCAGAAAGAATTTCAGTTCTCCCATCATGCTCATCTCAAATTCTTCCTGCATACATTTAGCAAACTCCTTTCCAAGCATAATATTTGTTGATCCAAAAATAATATCATCTACATAAATTTGACAAATCAACAAATCTTTCTTAATGGTTTTACAAAATAGTGTGGTATCCACTTTTCCTCTGATGAAATCCTTCTTCAGAAGAAAATTACTCAACCTCTCATACCAAGCTCTGGGAGCTTGTTTTAGTCCATAAAGAGATTTTTTTAGTTTGTAAACATGATCTGGAAAATTTTCATTTTCAAAACCAGGAGGTTGGTGGACATACACTTCCTCTTCTATAATTCCATTAAGAAAAGCACTTTTAACATCCATCTGATAAAGAGTGATGTTATGTTGTGCAGCAAATGAAATAAGTAAGCGTATAGACTCTAACCTTGCAACAGGAGCATATGTTTCTGTGTAGTCTATGCCTTCTTGTTGACTGTAGCCTTGAGCAACCAGTCTTGCTTTGTTCCTTTCAACTTCTCCTTTTTCATTCAGTTTATTTCTGAAAACCCATTTTGTTCCAATAACATTGAAACCTTTAGGTCTTGGAACCAGATCCCAGACTTCATTCCTTGTGAATTGATTCAGCTCCTCTTGCATAGCTAAAATCCATTCATTATCTTCCAGAGCCTCATCAACAGATGAAGGTTCTATAATTGACACTAAGCCACAGAAGGAAGATTCAGAAGTTCTGAGAAATGCTCTTGTCCTTATTGGATCATCTTTCTTTCCAATTATCACATCCTCTGGATGAGAAGCTTTCATTCTGGAAGAAGATCCTCTGACTGTTGGTCTTTCAGAAATATGCAGATTGTCAAGTTGGGAAGTTAAAGGTGTAGCATCTGGATTTTCTTCAGAGTCTTTGTCTTTAGTCTTGTTTGCCTCTGAGCCTTCAGAGTCTGTGAGAATAACTTCTCTATCTGCAAAACTTTCAACTTGCTTTGGCTTTTCAGAGCCAAGCTTATCATCAAATCTAACATGAATAGATTCTTCCACAATCTGTGTTTCAGTATTGAATACTCTGTAGCCTTTAGAGCGTTCAGAATAACCAAGCATGAAACACTTCTGTGCTTTGGAATCAAACTTGTTTAGATGATCTTTAGTGTTAAGCATATAACAAATACATCCAAATGGATGAAAATAAGCAATGTTGGGCTTTCTGTTTCTCCACAATTCATAGGGAGTCTTTTCCAGAAGAGGTCTTACAGACACTCTGTTCTGAATATAACATGCTGTATTTATTGCTTCTGCCCAAAAATGTTTTGCCAGATTTGTCTCGTTGATCATGGTTCTGGCCATTTCTTGCAATGTTCTATTTTTCCTCTCTACAACTCCATTTTGTTGTGGAGTTCTAGGACAGGAGAAATCATGTGCAATTCCCTTTTCAGAAAAATATTTTTCAAAATATTTGTTTTCAAATTCGCCACCATGATCACTTCTGACTTTAATAATTTTGCATTCTTTTTCAGTCTGGACTTGATTGCAGAAGTCAATGAACACAGAATGAGACTCATCCTTGTGTTTTAGAAACTTTACCCATGTCCATCTGCTGTAGTCATCTACAATGACTAACCCATACTTCTTGCCTCTGATGGATGCAGTTTTCACTGGTCCAAACAGATCAATGTGAAGTAATTCCAATGGTCTAGAGGTGGAAACAACATTTTTTGGTTTAAAATGGGATTTTGAAAATTTACCCTTTTGACATGCGCCACACAGAGCATCTGAATTGAACTTCAGATTAGGGAGTCCTCTGACCAGATTGAGTTTATTAATCTGAGATATACGTCTCATATTAATATGTCCCAATCTTCTATGCCAGACCCATTGCTCATCATTCACAGATAAAAGGCATTTTACATTTTGAACTTTAAGTTCTGAAAGGTTAATTTTGTAAATGTTGTTTTTCCTCTTTCCACTGAATAAGGTTGAGCCATTCTTTTGACAAACAGCTTTGCAACATTTTTGATTAAAGATGATATCATAACCATTGTCACTTAATTGACTTATGGACAATAGATTATGTTTCAATCCTTCAACTAACAGAACATTAGAAATAGAGGGTAGGTTACCATTACCTATCGTACCAGAGCCAATGATCTTGCCCCTCTGGTTCCCTCCAAATTTCACGTCCCCTCCAGATCTAAGTTCCAGGCTTTGGAACATAGACCTTTCGCCCGTCATATGTCGCGAGCATCCAGAGTCCAGGTACCATGATTGGTGTCTGGATTTTGCTGCTAAGGATATCTGCAACAGGTATTATTTTGCTTTTAGGTACCCAGATCTTTTTGGGTCCTTTGGGGTTAGATGTTCTGCGGTTTTGCCTAAACTTCTGTTTTTCAACATAGTGTTTATTCTGGCTAACCCTTGGCTTAAACACATAAGTACTCTTTTCAGAGCTTGTATGTTTAATATCATTCAGATGACCAAACTTGAAATGAGAATACAGAGGAGTCTTCTTGATGAAGAGTTTATCAACAGACTTTGGATTGCTTCCAGAGGAGGATTCACATCCAATGCCTCTTCTGTTGTTCCCACTAACACCATAGATCATAGAAGCCATTTTGCTTCTGTCTATGCTTTTAGTGAGAAATCTTCTAAAACTGGAGTCATATTTTTCTAAAATATTTTCACTGGACTCTGTTTCAGTATCAGATTCTTGTTGAGTTGTTTCTAAATCATTTTTGAGTTTTAAATTTATCTCTTTCTGCTCAACAAGTTCTGTTCTCAGAAGATTAATCTCAGATTCAAGATTGCTTTTCAGCTTCTTGTATTTGAGTTTAATCTTGCTGTAGCTTTCCATCATGTCAGATAAACTTTCAACAAGTTCAGCTCTGGAGAGTTCAGAAAATACCTCTTCAGAGTCAGAGTCTGATTCTGACTCAGATTCAGATGATGACGTTCCTTCATCTTGATCATCTGTGTTGGCCATCAGCGCAACATTTGCACATTCTTCCTCAGATTCAGAAGATGATTCAGATTCATCTGAGTCATCCCATGTAGCCATCAGAACCTTTTTCTTTTTGTCAAACTTCCTTTTGGGTTTTTCCTTTTGAAGTTTGGGACATTCACTCTTGTAGTGTCCAGGTTCTTTACATTCAAAACAAGTGATCTCTTTCTTGCCAGATCTTCTGTGTCCAGAAGATTCTTTCTTTTGATCAGATCTTCTGAAGTTGTTGAACTTCTTCCCTTTGTGCTTCCAGAGTTTGTTGATCCTTCTGGACAGCATAGAAAGTTCATCTTCCTCTTCAGAAGAAGATTCCTCAGAGCTTTCTTCATTAACCTGCAAGGCTTTAACAGATTTGTTAGATTTAAAAGCTAAGGATTTACCTTTATCTTTCTTCTGGGGTTCATCTTCCTCCAGCTCAATCTCATGACTTCTCAAAGAACTGATGAGTTCTTCTAGTGAGATTTTGTTCAGATCCTTGGCCAGCTTCAATGCAGTCACCATAGGTCTCCATCTGGTAGGAAGACTTCTGATGATTTTCTTGACATGATCAGATGTTGAGTAGCCCTTGTCCAGAACTTTCAACCCAGCTGTTAGAATCTGAAATCTGGAAAACATAGTCTCAATGTTCTCAGATTCTTCCATTTTGAACGCTTCATACTTCTGTATCAGCGCCAGAGCCTTTGTTTCTTTCACCTGAGAATTTCCCTCATGAGTCATTTTGAGAGACTCAAACATATCATGAGCAGTTTCTCTGTTGGTAATCTTTTCATACTCTGTATGAGAGATTGCATTCAGAAGTATGGTTCTGGCTTTGTGATGATTCTTGAATTCTTTCTTCTGCTCCTCAGTCATTGATTTTCTATCAATCTTTTTGCCATCCTTAGTAGGATGTTCATACCCATCAATGACTAAGTCCCAGAGATCAGCATCATACCCCAAGAAAAAACTTTCAAGTCTATCCTTCCAATAATCAAATTTTTCTCCATCAAACATTGGAGGTTTGGTGCTGATTCTGTCTCCTTCATATTTGTTGCTTGATGTAGGAATATCACCCATATTAGCAACCAAATAAATAACAGAGTATTTTTCTCACTGGATCTTTATCTGTCACGGTTAAGCGAATGCACACTCAGAACCGGAGCTCTGATGCCAACTGAAGGTGAGAAAATACTTAGAAGGGGGGGTTGAATAAGTATGACAGAAAATAATCAAAGATAAAAACACAAGTATTTTTATCCTGGTTCGTTGAACTCAACTACTCCAGTCCACCCTTTTCAAGAGTGATTTGCCTTTCTCAACAAGGACTTAATCCACTATTCAAATCAACTGATTACAAATAGCACACCTAAGAACAACTGTTCTTAGTCTTCTTAAGAGCTACTGATCTAACCTAGATCCTCTTAAGGAAAACTTTCTTTACAAATTAATGTAATACAATGAAAGAGTAAGAATTGCTTCTATGAAAGCTATAAACACAACTGTGTTATTTCTCTAAGTTTAGAACAATGTATGAACAGTGAAGAATATGAAAGCTTTTAGCGTGAGAGAGTTCTTGTCAATATTGTTGTAATTTTTTGCACATTAAAGAATGAGCTATGATGTCCTTTATATAGCCACTTGAATATTGGAGAGAATATTTTACCGTTAGAGAAAATATTTCCAATATCAAAATAGTACTGTCCTTTGTACTATTACAGCAGAGAGACGGCGCACAAAATGTGGGTGTAGCAATTGTCTGCTGAGCTGTGATTTAACTATATCAGGAATGTACCAGAGGAATAATCTTCTTTGCAGAGAATTTTGTCTATCCCAATTAAGGAAAGATTTGCTGGCATATTCCAACGGATATATTAAAATATTCTTCTTCAAATAATTCAGATCAACAATCAATATCAGAGTCTTCAGTCTTCAGAACCTTCTGGAAACTTCAGAGCCTAATATGTTCTTCAGATGTTGATGAATCAGAGTCTGGTGCAGCTGTGTGCTTGAAGCGTAACATGCTCTTAGATCAGAGTCTTCACTCAGATCAGAGTCTTCTCTCATTCAGAGTCTCTTCACTCAGAGTCTTCTCTTATTCAGATTCTTGATAATACATGCAGCGTGTTGTATCTTCAGAATCTTGATAACTAAGCTCTTATACTTCAGATTCTTCTAATCTTCAGATGCTCTTGAGCCATTCAGAATTCATTGTTCACATCAAATTTGCTCTTTAAGATTAAAATCTTTTGTGCCTGTAGAAAACAGTTTAGAACAAATTTAGAGAGTATAATTCTTGTATACAAATTATCATTAATGTTATCATCAAAACATAGAGATATTACTGAGACACAATCTGTGCTCTTACAGATACAGACACCGAAAACGAAAAGGAGTAACTGTCGTTTCGAACACCTTGTGAGTTCTTTAACCACTGTTCCCACTATTCAACATACCTCTCGAAGAGGCGAGCGCTCGAGCCAAGTTAACTGAACTTTAGGATCGGAGATCATCACGTAGAAGGGGTGGGTACAAATCATAATTTGAGCCAAATATCCTTTGTTTCACGAACCGTGAACCCGACCATGATACAACCCTTAAAAGACCTAATTGAGGCAGGGTTTATTATGAAAGCGCATTATGATAAGGTTGAGTAACCTGACTCCTTCTTGATTTGCTAATCATATCCTTGTTGTATTTTTCTCACTGATCAAATCAGCACTACGTTTGAACTGCTGGTTCATTCGTCACTCACTATCATGACACGTAAATGAGTGACAGTACATTTTTTCGAAATCTGCATGAACACTGCATTAAAATTACCATTCGTGAATAAACAATTTTAATTGCAGGTCAGTAGTTGATACGAAGGAATTCCAACAGGGAATAATCAATCAGGACTGAATCGTAGCAGTCTGGATCAGAACGGTATGCTGTGAAGCCCTGTGAATTTGGAGCATTGACTTCTAGTGAGTTTGGAATCAGTCAGTCTGAGGACAAGTCCCAAATGATCGGTTGATTATGGGACAGTTTGTTCAAGAGCAGTTGATCAGAAGTGAATCCTCTCGAGACCCAATCAGGGGCAGTTATCCAGAACTCCTGTGATTTGAGGGCAGACCCCTCCAGTGTTCAATCAGGGCATGTTAAGTCGCTCAACGCTCGTTCAGGGGCAAGCTACTTCAGAAGTATAGTGAAACCAACCATGATGAGAGTTGGTTAATTGAGGATGAATCCTTCCGTTGTACAGATGCCGGAGCAAGCCATCTCGAGATCGTCTCGTGGCAAGCTGATTTCTGTTCAGATTGAATTTTCCCAAGAGTCGGATTGGGGCAAGTTGAATTGCACTGGGGCAAGTTGTTCAAATGAGTTTGTTCACCCTAGCAAGAGTTGAGTGTCGGGGAATCGTGTCATTACCCTGCCAAAAACCTGAACCTTCTGAAGAAGCCTTGTTGTCATTGGATTGTTATCCTACAGCCTAACCTGTTACTTGGCAGAACCTTGTAACCAAATCGTTTTAAAGTCCAGTTCTCGTCTGGAAAACCGGAGATTAGTTCTCGTCTGAAATCCAAACCAGAAACCGGCCCTGTCTGGTCACCTTTTCTTTAACCTATTGTTCAACCAGTTCTCGTCTGGCTAACACAGTTTTAAAGTCCAGTTCTCGTCTGGCAAACCATAAATCAGTTCTCGTCTGACAACCTAACATATTTTGCTATCAGTTCTCGTCTAGTAGTCCACCTTGAATGCTAGTTCTCGTCTAGTATTCCCCTTTCAAATCCACTTTTGTTGGTAACCAGAAATAAATTCCTATCACCATGAACCTATCCCTAAACCAAAAAAAGCCTAAGTGTATCCGACGCGATGATTCCTAGTGACTCGTATGTTGTCACATTCCCCGACACAAGGCTCGAGTGATCCCAGCTCCATGATTGGTATTCTGTATTCCCTGTGTTGATGTTGTTGAATCAGGATTATTTTCTCAGCAGAGATATACAGTTTGAGATTGTTTCCCTCGAGCAGTTTGAGATTGCAGTAAGTTGAGATGGCACTTATCCCTTATCAGAGTAGGATCAAGATTATCCTCGGCAGGTTTGATTAATATTCCCGGCAGAGTATGGCCATCCCAAGCGTTGAACGTTGATTAGACTGATGTGCTATTTTCCCAAGTGGGTTGAGACTGAAGCTTACCCTGACTGGCAGATTTAGGTTTATTTCCCCAGCAGTGGGACTGATGCAATGTTGTATCCCCACAGAGTCCAAGTTTGACTCCTTTCCCCTCCGAGTCCAGGTCATTGACTCATTCCTCCAGCAGGGGTCGACGTTGATTCCATCACTAAGTAATATCCAGACGAGTAGGTTTTGATGTCAGACAGAGAAGAGCTATTTCTCAGCAGTTTGCTTCGTACCCTATAAGGACTTAGGGTGTTCTAAAAAGATCGTTCAGGGTTGTTTTCCTCAGTGAAGTGAGATGTAATTTCAGTGATCGACTGTTATCTTCCGCAGTCACCAGAGGTGTTTCCTTGATAGGATCAGTATATCTCCAACAGAGTTGTACAATGAGTAGCTAAAGATTGATATCCCTAGCAGTGTTGATACATAGGTATTCCTCATCAGACTTGATAGTCCAGCAGGTGTTACCTAGAAGGGTCAGGCTCCGTAAGGCGTATGCAAGATTATCCTCAGCAGATCAGGATTGACATCCCCGATAGAGTGTAGCAGCATCTCCCCGCAGAGTCTGAACGTGAGATCGTGAGCATTGATATGTGTTTCCCCGGGCAGAGAAGATTCTCTCCCCAATCAGACGTATCCTGAAGGAACGTCATCTCCCCAGCTGAGTCATACACTGAAGTGTGTAGTAGTTGATAGTTCCAGACTGAAGTCTCCAGGAGAATTGGAATTCCCCACAGATTCGTACTCTCCCCTGTAAGCAGGACGATTCCTTCTTCCCCAGTCGAGTTTGCAGTTTCCCAAGAGAGTCGAGTCCTTGGAAGTCGTTCGGGCCATGATTGGTTTTCCCCAGTAGAGTGTTGAATAGCTGATGCTGTATTTCCCCACCGAAGTCGTTTTCTCCCGGAAAGTTTTGCCGCGAAGGCTTTGCAGTTTATTTCTGTGATTGATATCGTTTCCTCAGCAGTTGTGGTTTAAATACCCAAATGAGCAGGTTCAGGTTCTCGTAGAACTTTGTTCCCCTACAGCAGTCGACTGAAGTTCGTTTCCCCAGGCGTTATCCAATTGAGATTGGTGTGACTTCTTCTCCTTGACAGGAGGCTTTTCCCTTAAGCATTTATTTTGCTGATGGGGTCGTAGCATTTGGCATGATTGCACAACATTTACCCAAAAAACGCGTAGCATTCCCACCGTGTGGAGCATTACGTCATTGTCAAAGCATATGCATACGAAACATGAGCTAGGTCGGTATCGTTCTTGTTTTGCAGGTGTTCCTCCGCAGAATGGTTTGATCAAGATGATTCTTGAATTCTCCCCAGCAAAGTTATTAGCTCAAGATGATTCTTGAAATCCCCAGTGAAGTCGCCAGAGTTGGTTGCTCAAGTTGATGCTTAGAGTCCCCGGCAGAGTATTAGTTCAGGATGATTCTTGAAATCTCCAGCAGAGTTATTAGTCCAGGATGATTCTTGAAGTCCCCGACGAAGTTATTTGTTCAAGATGATTCTCGGAATCCTCAGCAGAGATGATTCACCCAGAATGATTTCTGGACCCTCGAAGCAGAGTTACTTGATAGTTCTCCAGAATCCCCAGCGGAGATGTGTCATCCCCAGCATGTTTCCAACATAGAAGTCGAACTTTGAGGACGGAATGATATCAGATAAATCAGAGAATCATCCTGACGGAGATTCAGATCAGTATTTCTCCAGCTAGTTGCCGTGCAGCTATTGTTTCGGTTTTCGAAGATTTGTCCCCATCAGAGTACCGTGTACTTGTGTAGTTGGAAAATTTCCGGGTTCTTTGGTATTCAACCGTCTTCTACCTTTGAATACTTGAAAGCTGTTCGCTCTTCAACCCTTCAGGTCCAAGCCGTTTGAATAGGGGCAGCTGTTGCACCCCAAAATTTGACCAACTACTTATCGCAATTTGGCTCATGTTTCGACTCATTTCATTTCGCATTTGCATACCACGTACATTGCATTCTTTCCAGTCAGATTGACTTTATCGGGATTACAGCCCTCTGATCGCGCTTTAGGCATTTCAGGCCAGTTCGAATAAGCTGTTTTGAGAATTTGTGCTCGTCCCGGTGTTTTCAGCTCTCGCTGTTGTTTTTGAGGATATTTCGGTGTCCGGTTTTTACCGATTATTTCGCTACAGTCGCGCATGTGTTTTCTAATCGATTTAATTGGCTTCCCTGCATTTTTAGAATTTTCCCTTTTATTTTCTAGATTTTTTTTATAGATTTTAATAGATTTATTTGAGTTTTTCTAGATATTAAACAGGTTTTTTTAATATTTTCTTATAGATTTAATAGTTTTTCTAGAATTTTAAATAGATATTCCTTTTTTAAATAGTTTTAAATAGATTTTTGTTTTTAGATATTAAATAGTAGATTTTAATTAGTTTGTTTAATAGGATAACTCTTTTTCTATTTTTTAATAGGGTTAATTAGAGTTTATTTTCTTTGTAGAATTAATAGAGATTAATTAGATATTAGTCATTTCTTTTAGAGTTTAATCATTTTTGTTAATAGGGTTAATTAGAATTAATTAGCAGAGTTAATTGCTTTGGTTTCCATTATTTTGTTTTAATTTGAGTCAGCTTTTAATTAGAGTCTAAGTCTGAATTTAGTAGAGTTTAATTAGGGTTTAATGATGTTAATTAGCTGTTAATTAAGTCTAAAATCGGTGGGCCAGGTGTCTGTTTTCTGGGGCCCAAGTCCAACTCGCTGCCACTTGGCAGTATAAGAAGCCGTCCACGCGTGTGTATCAGGTTCCACCACTTCATTCTCCTCTTTCACGTTACACACCCAGAGGCTTCCACCTCATTCTCTCCACTCTCTCAGAACTAGCCACGCGTCCCACTATCCCTCTCTCCCCTTCCATGCAGAGCCCCACGTGGCTCTCATCTGTCTCACCGTCCCCCTCGCCGCTGGCCATGCAGCCGCCGTAGGGACCGCCGCAACGGTCGCCGGAGTCTCGCCGGAAGCTCACCGGAAACTGCGTTTCATCACCTTCTCCGAGCAACCTTCATCGTTTTCGCTCAACACTCATCCACTTCTGATCAAGAACTCGCCAGAAAACCATTGGTGTTTGACTCCTCCACTCGTGTTCATCGGAGATTTTATCAAGAACTTACAAGAACCTTCACCGATCTTGTGAGATTTTCCCAGAACGATGAACATTCATCCATTCTTCAAGAGCCTTCAACGAACTTCATCCAGTTTCCAGAAATCCTCAAGAACGTCATGGTGTTCTTCATGAGTTTTCCAGATCTGTGAAGATCTTCACTAACGACCTTCATCTTCCTCCAGTTCTCATCAACGATTCCCAGAAATACTCAAGAACATGCATCCAGGTCTTCGTGTGTTCATCACTTCCCCAAAATATTCGTCTTCCTCAAAGAATTCCTCAAGATCTTCATAAGAACGTTCCCAGATCTTCACAGATACAACGATCCCTCTTCAATAGGTTTTCCAGAAACCTATGAAGATCCTTCAAATCTTCAACATCGTTCATCATCTTCTTACCACCTTCTTCGATGATTTTTTCCAGATCTTCAATATCTTTATCATCCAACAACTTCAAGATTCTTCAAAGCATCTCCAGATTCCAGAAGTTCTTCATTGGAACGTTCATCAGAACTTCAAAGTCTTCATCAACTTTCGAGTGTCTTCAAGAACGTCCAGCTAGGGATTAAATCGTGCTTCCCAGATGTGTGATATTACGTTGTTGTTGTTTGGTTTAATCGTGTTGAAGGAGTCAAATTAGCATTGAGTTTTGAACAAGAGTTGGTGAGGGAAACAAAGAGCTTGCGAGAGAGAGAGGCTGAGGAAACGGCGGTGGAAGCATGAACAGTGAAGGGGGAGTTTGAGAGGTTAGGGTTTTGGTTTGCTGAAGCATGGACCACGTGGCGCTGGACTGGGCATCAGGCCCAAGTTGTTTTTTTGGCAGCGCACCTCCGTTTTTCCTTCCCCCCCCCCCGTTTGTGTGTGTGTAGTTGGGCTGGGCCCATTCGGCCACACACCCTGCGTTTTTGTTTCTGAACCCACCTCCCCGTTTTTGTGCATTTTTGCTGGGCTCTGGGCCTAGTTTCCCTGGTTTTGCTAACTGCAGTACCCCTTGTAATCATGCACCCCCCTGCATATTTTTGTTAATATTCTTGTATGGTTTTAATTGTAATTTTTAGAATAGTTCGATAATCCTAGAATATAATTAGCATATTGATTAGCATGTTAGGGTTATAATTAGGATTTAATTTTCTTTAGAGAATTGTTTTAGTTTAATATGCTTAGACTATAATTGTTAGTATACTTTCTCTTAATAGAATTTAGATAGAATAATTCCTAGAATAGGTTGTAATTAGCATATTATGCTCTTTAGGGAATTTTAGATAATATTTCTCTTAGAGTTCTCTTTTATATTTTTTCTAGAGTAGATTTAGCATTTATTCCTTTTTAAAGAATTAGGAATTAGATATTTTAGGGGATTTATAGATTTAATTCTTTAGAATATTTTCTAGTAGAATTTAATTGCCGTATTTTAGGAGTAGGATTTTATTTCCATTTGTTAGTGGATTTGTCTCCTATTTCCTCTCCTATGTCGTTTCTATCTGAGTTTATCTTTGATTTTATTGTTGGCTGGCCGTGTGACACGATTCAATTGGAGAATGATTTTCGATATCATTTCTCCATCTTGTCTTTGACACGGATATCAATACGCTACCTCTTAGAGTTCGAGTTCTCGTATAATTCGAACCATGACGGTCTAAGCGTTACCTTGTTCTGATTCGAGCGTCATCATCAAAGATCCAGAGAGGAGAAGATTGGAATGGAGCTTGCGCGTACGTCAGGAGCCCAGGAGCTGCTTCGTTCATCATCATCATCGTCTTCTTCAAGTCTTCAGGCAACCGTCGAGTGTTGTGAGCTATATCGTTAGATACGTAGGAAATGACAGTTGAGGAGTTCTTCTTAATCGTCTAGGATGTCTAGTATGGTACCCTTTGGGTGACATGCGACGCATTCACTCCTACGTCTTAGGTTCTTGCGTGTGTGTCCCGAGTTCCTTCCCGTTTAGGCGTAGGCCTGCTTCCTCTTTGTTCTCGCCCCCGTGCGATCGAAACCCTTTTTCTCTCGCGTTCAGGCGATCGAGACCCCTTCTCTTGCCCCCGTGCAATCGAGACTAGTTTCCCGAACTACGTAAGCTCTGATCTCTCAAGCCTGTTGAGAGTACATAGGCACAATACTGATGTATTGGCGAGCCACCTTTCCCGTAGTCAAACTACGTAAGCTCTGATCTCTCAAGCCTGTTGAGAGTACGTAGGCACAATACTGATGTATTGGCGAGCCACCTTTCCCGTAGTCGAACTACGTAAGCTCTGATCTCTCATATCTGTTGAGAGTACGTAGACACAATACTGACGTATTGGCGAGCCACCTTCCACCTTTCCCGTAGTCGAACTACGTTTTCTCTGATCTCTCGTACCAGACGAGAGTACGTAGGCATAGGATACGATATCCTAGCGAGCTACCTCCCTTTTTCCCATTTCCCCGTTTTAGCTGTAGTAGGCTGAACTATAGCTGCTCTGATTTTCTCTGATGAGAATATGTAGGCATAGGATGCAATATCCTAGCGAGCACACTAACAACTAACCTCTTTGTTCTCTCGCTGCTGTGCGATCGAGACGTTCCCGCTGACGACTGATGTTTCCTTTTCTCTTGCCCGAGCGTAATCGAGACTAGACTGTAGTTCTAGTTCCCGTAGGTCCCCGTACCTCTAGAACCAGTTTCATCTCACCCCTGTGTGATCGAGAATGCCATGTCTAGCCGTAGTTAGTCTGAACTACGTCATGCTCTGATTTCTCTGACGAGAATACGTAGGCACAAGACGCGACGTCTTGGGGAGAAAATTCCCCCTGTAGTTTCCCGAACTACGTAGACTCTGATTTCTCATTCTCTGATGAGAATACGTAGGCATAGAGTGTGACGCTCTATCGAGTCAGTTTCTTTCTGTTTAGCTTTAGCAGCCGTAGATAGATTGTTTTTCACCCGTAGACAAACCAACAAGCGTGGATCCCATCGAGTACGATGGACGTGAGGGGTGCTAATACCTTCCCCTTGCGTAACCGACTCCCGAACCCAGACAACGGTTGCGATGACCTTGTCTTATACCTTTTCGTCAGGTTTTTCCGATCGTTTCCTTTCCCGTTCCGAGGGATAAATAACGAAAGGTGGCAACTCTTCTGTTTTGCTGGCACCTTATTTTCGCGGAAGCGACAATACCCAAGGCGTGATATGCACTCCTAGTGACTTGGTTGTGAGAGTGTTCGATGGAACGAAGAGGTCTGTTTTTGGTGAAGTGACTCTCCCTATTCAAGTAGGGTCTGAAATTTTTGATGTTGTCTTTTATATAATGGACATTTAGCTTGCATACATCTGTTTGTTAGGTCGACCCTGGATTCATTCTACAGGGGTAGTGACATCGACCTTACATCAGAAGTTAAAGTACATGGTCGGGGGAAATATTGTCACCATCTGTGGTGAAGAAGACATAATGATCAGTTAGTTATCCTCTTTCAAGTATGTTGAAGTTGATGGGGAAATTCACGAGACCTTATGCCAGGAATTTGAAGCCGTCCAAGTCAAAGAGAAGCCTCATGTGGTGGACAGGACTCCCGAGATTTCTATGTCTTCATTCAAAGAAGCTCAAGCTGTAGTGGAGTCGGGTTCATCTCAAGGATGGGGTCAGGTGCTGAGTATCCCTAATAAGCAGGATAAATTCGGATTGGGATACAACCCTTCATCCTCTTCCTCACAGTATGCTCCATGTTATAGATGACCAGTTCACTTTACAAGTGGTGGTGTGATCTTCGACCTAATCAACGCTGTGTCTGAGGACGAGGGGGATAATGATTGTTATATGGATGCATGGATCCAGCCATGTGTTCCCGGCCAAAGCTTGAGCAATTGGACTATTGAGGAAGTTGCCCAAGTGACCTTTGAAGAGTAATTATCTGTTTTCTGATTATATGTAGCCTTGCGTTCCACCCAGGACGTAATGGTTTTCATTTGTAGGGCCTTATCTTGTTTGAACATTTGCTTTTATGATTAATCAAAAGGTGTCTTTATGCATTCAAATGTTTTGATCCATGTTTTTCTTATTTTATTTTAACAATAAAATGGCAATATGGTTTGTACTTGTTTGCATATCATTTTTTAAGCATCAAATCATCATCATGCAGGTTTCACATCGCAGATGCCACCGATTCAGACTCGTCTATGACTCGGTATGACTTTGATAATCCAATCTTTCAAGCTGAAGAAGAGAATGAAGAAGACGAAGACCTGCCTAAAGAGCTCGCCAGGCTGCTGAGACAAGAGGAGAAGGTTATTCTGCCTCATCAAGAAAAGATCGAAGTTGTCAACCTGGGTACAGAGGAAGCCAAGAAAGAGGTCATGATAGGGTCCGCCATGCAAGACGATGTCAAGGAAGACTAGTAGAGTTGCTTCGAGAGTATAAAGACGTCTTCGCTTGGTCATATGAGGATATGCCAGGACTGGGTACGAATATAGTGGTTCATCGTCTGCCTCTTCGAGAAGAGTTCCACCTGTAAAGAAGAAGTTGAGAAGGACTAGACTAGATATGGCAGTTAAGATTAAGGAAGAGGTCCAGAAGCAGTTGGACGCCGGTTTTCTTACTGTTACAGACTATCCTCTGTGGGTCGCTAACATCGTACTTGTACATAAGAAGGACGGTAAGGTCAGGATGTGTGTTGATTACCGAGATTTAAATAGAGTGAGCCCGAAAGATGATTTCCCGCTCCCCCACATCAATGTGCTAGTTGATAATACGACTCAACATTCAGTGTTTTCCTTCATGGATGGCTTCTCTAGGTATAACCAGATTAAGATGGCCTTGAAAGACTTGGAGAAAACAACCTTTATCACGCCGTGAGGGACTTTTTGCTATAAGGTGATGCCTTTTGGATTGAAAAATGCAAGGGCAACCTATCAGCGGGATATGGTGACTCTCTTTCATGATATGATTCATCATGAAATCGAGGTTTATGTTGATGACATGATCACGAAGTCACAAATGGAAGAAGGACATTTTGTGAATCTGTTGAAGCTGTTTGAGAGGTTAAGGAAATTTAGACTAAGGATGAATCCGAATAAGTGTACTTTTGGTGTACGGGTGGGAAAGCTATTGGGGTTTATAGACAATGAAAAATGAATCGAGGTCAATCCTGCAAAAATAAAAGCTATACAGGAAATGCCAGCACTGAAAATAGAGAAAGAGGTTCACAGTTTTCTAGGTAGATTGAACTACATTGCGAGGTTCATATCTCACCTTACAGCCACTTGTGAGCCATTGTTCAAGCTGTTAAAGAAAGATCAGGTGGTGGTCTGGAATGAAAATTGCCAAAGGACATTTGAAAAGATAAAAGAATACTTGCAAGAGCCTCCGATACTGACACCCCTAGTGGCAAGAAGACCATTGATAATGTACTTGACGGTTCTTGAAAACTCCATGGGTTGTGTTCTCGGTCAACATGACGAGACAGGAAGAAAATAATATGCCATCTATTATTTGAGTAAGAAGTTCACAGATTGTGAATCCAGATACTCAATGTTAGAAAAGACGTGATGTGCACTTTCTTGGGCCGCCAAACGCCTAAGGCAATATATGTTGAATCACACAACCATGTTGATTTCGAAGATGGATCCGATTAAGTATGTGTTTGAGAAGCAAGCGCTGTCGGGTAGAATTGCTAGGTGGCAGATGGTTTTGACAGAATACGATATTCAATACGTCTCCCAAAAGGCTATTAAGGGGAGCATTCTGTCAGAATACCTCGCAGAGCAACCAATTGATGACTATCAGCCGATGAAGTTTGAATTTCCTGATGAGGATATCATGTTCTTGAAGATGAAAGACTGTGATAAGCTGTTACCTGATGAAGGTCCTGAAATAGACTCCCAATGGAAGATGATCTTTGACGGTGCTGTTAACTCCTACGGCAGTGGTATTGGGGCAATCATTACCACTCCCCATGGGTCACACATACCATTTACTGTCAGGTTAACTTTACCTTGCACCAACAACGAAGCTGAGTATGAAGTATGTATCATGGGCATTGAAGAAGCGATTGATTTGAGAATCAAGAACCTTGATATTTATGGTGATTCAGCTTTGGTAGTCAATCAGATCAAAGGAGAGTGGGAGACTCGTCAGCCTAATATGGTATCGTATATGAACTATGCAAGGAGGTTATTACCTTTCTTCGACAGGGTAAAGTTCCATCATGTGCCAAGAGCTGAGAATCAGATGGCAGATGCCTTGGCTATATTATCCTCGATGTATAAGATAAATTATTAGAATGATGCTCCGAGAATTGTCATCTCACGCCTTGATAGGCCAACATTCATATTTACAATAGAGGAAACTTCAGATGGGAAGCAGTGGTATTATGATATCCGAAACTTTCTCAAGAATCAAGAATATCCGCCTGGGGCATCGAGCCGAGATAAGAAGACCTTGAGAAGATTGTGTGGAAACTACTATCTGAACAAGGATGATGTACTCTACCGAAGAAACTTTGACTTGGTGTTGTTGAGATGCGTGGACGAAAAGAAGCATGTTTGCTTATGGAAGAAGTCCACGAGGGTGCTTTTGGTACGCATGCAGGCGGACATGCAATGTCTCGAAAATTGTTGAGGGCAGGTTATTATTGGATGACCATGGAGTCTGATTGTTTCAAGTACGCCAAGAAATGCCATAAATGTCAGATTTGTGCTGATAAGATGCATGCGCCACCATGTCCTTTGAATGTCATGGCGTCTCCCTGGCCCTTTTCCATGCGGGGCATTGATATAATCGGCAAGATCGAGCCGACTGCATCTAATGGACACCATTTCATCTTAGTGGCAATTGACTATTTCACTAAGTGGGTTGAAGCAGCTTCGTTTGCCAACGTCACCAGACAGGTAGTGGCCCGATTCATTAAGAAGGACATCATCTGTCGTTATGGAGTGCCCGAGAGAATCATTACTGATAATGGTTCAAATTTAAATAACAAGATGATGAAGGAACTGTGCCAGAATTTCAAGATTGAACATCACAATTCTTCTCCTTATCGCCTGAAGATGAATGGCGCTGTTGAGGCGGCCAACAAGAACATCAAGAAGATTGTGCAGAAGATGGTTGTAACCTTTAAAGATTGGCACGAGATGTTCCCCTTTCCATTACACGCATATCGTACCTCAGTACATACTTCAACTAGAGCAACCCCTTTCTCGCTAGTGTACGGTATGGAAGTTGTCCTACCATTGGAAGTCGAGCTTCCTTCTTTGAGAGTCTTTGTTGACGTCAAACTTGATAAGTCGGAATGGGTGAAAGCCAAATTGAATCAACTCAGATTGATGGACGAGAAAAGATTGGCATCTATTACATATGGTCGTTTGTATCAAAGTAGAATGAAGAAAGCATTCGATCAGAAGGTGCGCCCTCGAAGCTTTCAGGCAGGTGACTTAGTGTTGAAGCAGATTCTCCCTCCACAGACATATCACAGGGGAAAATGGACTCCCAACTATGAAGGTCCATATGTCGTAAGGAAAGTTTTCTCTGGAGGAGCTTTGCTACTCTCAACCATGGATGGAGAAGATTTCACGTCCCCTGTGAATGCAGACGCATTTAAAAAATACTTTGCTTAAAGAGACCTGCTGGAATAAAAAAAAGAAAATCCAGGCAAAAATGAGACATCTCAGCGAACCATAAAAAGAATGGGTTCGGGAAAAAATTAGGGATAAAAAGGAAAAGATGTAAACCCGCGGAGTTGAAAACCTGAAAATGCGACTTCGGCAAAAAGCGGGTATCCCGGTGAATCGAAAACCCGAAAGGGCGATTCAGGCAAAAGTTAGGGATTTTAAAAGCAAACGACTGCAATCTGCGTCTGATCCTATGAGCGCAATGGATTCTGGGAGGACCCGAGGGTCAATCAATCAAGTCAGTCTCTTCGAAAAACGAAGCATTGGAGAAGCATCGAAGTCATGCGAGTCATAGTCGAATCGACACATGGTGGTTGTTTGTACCACATTGCCGATATTTTGTATCTTTTTGCATTTCTATACTTTTTTGTGCAACTCTCTCTTTTCAGGAGTTACATCTGATGTAAATCTGCCTTTTTACAGGCCATTTCAATCAATGAAGTGTATATTATTCAGAAAGCTTTCTTGTTTTTGGCTTTTACTATTTTGCTTGCAAAAGACGCCTGACGTTTTGATAAAACTTTGCATACATAAACTTGTGGCCCTTACTAATCATAATTGAAAAATTGATTTGCTTGAATAATATCATGGACGATAATCGAGATAGCCTTCATTGCATACATGACACATTGTTTGTTTGTCATTTGCAGCGCTTTTATAGTTAAGCATTCAGTCTAGAGGCGTATCCCCAACGGAGTTGCTATGTCTTCATCCCCAACAGGTCAAGATAGAGGTCATCCTCAACATTTTAAGACTAGTTTCATCCTCAGCAAGTCGAGATTACACTTATCCCCTAGCAGGTTGATATCAGGGTTATCCCTAGAGGGTCGAAACTGAGGTTCCCAGCGGTGGCGTGCACCTATCCCTTGACAGGTGGATTTGGGATTATTCCCCCAGCAGTGGGACGAGTATAGTTTGTTTCCCTACAGAGTTCAAGTCTAGGACTCACTTCCCCAAGCAGAGGTTGATACTGATTCTCTCGATGGGTATTCCGTTGGAGTCGTCGTCCGCAGCAGAATCCAGTTGGTTATTGGTATTCATCAAAGCGAGTTTCTTCGGGATGTTTTCCCAATTAATCTTACTTTTCATCCCCTGCAGATCAGATCTTTATTCCTAATCCCCAATGAAGTCACCAAGATAGGTTTCTTCCCCACCGAGTGGATTGCTCCAGAGATATGTATTCTCCATCCTTAGCATAGAGAATTTGGGACGGTCTTCCCAATAAAGCTTATCTTTAATCCCTAGTAGATCGGATTTTACCTCCAGTAGAGCGGAATCTCTGGCAGAGTGGATGTAATCCTCAACAGTTTGCTTTGTATCCTAGAAGAGTTTTTGTCATTCTAGGAAGCCATCCAGGGTTGTTTTCCCCAGTAGAGTGGATTTGTTCCCCCAAAAGTGTTGTATTTTGGTAGGCCATCAATGGCCTCTTTCTTCAGTAGAGTTAATTTGATCCCCGGCGGAGTGGATTTTGTCCTTAGTAGGGCAGTATTACCCAGGATAGTTCATTTCCAGGAAGCCATATAGGATTTATTTTCCTAGCAAAAGTCCAATCGTACTTGGCACACCCGGTCTTTCCCAGCGGAGTTTGGCTTTGTCTCGTCAACATTTATTTTGCTGGAGTGGTTCCTTTGCATTTGCATTATGCATAACATCCTCCCAAATGCGTAGCATTTCTATTTCTTATGAAGCATTACGCCATTTTCAAACATATGCATTCGAAACATAAGCCAGGTTGTTACCTTTTGTTTTCAGATGTATCTCCAGCCGATAACGATCATTTCATGAGCCTGTGTGGTATCCAGACCCTAGAAAATATTGGTGTTTTTCTTGAGCCTGTGTGGTATGCAGACCCTAGCAAGAATTATTGACAGTTGTGTTCATCTTATCATTATCTTCCCAACAGAGTGTGCTTGTTTAAGTCTCTCTTTCCTAATGGAATTCTCTTTCAGATTGTGAATCGGTTGACTCTATTTCCAACTTTGTGTTGAGGCTGTCTAACCTGTGTTAGCAGTTGTTTACCAACTTAATATCATGACCTGCTTTAATTAATGGATGCCTGCTTTAATTAGTGGATGCCTGTTTTGTTAAACGAATGTCTGTTTTGTTAAACAGATGCCTGTTCGGATTAACGAATGCCTGTTTTTATTTAACGGATGCCTGCTTGGGATGGCAGATGTTACCAATGGACTTCTTAAGGACTTAATGTCATGGCCTGCTTTAATCAGTGGATGCCTGCTTTAATTAGCGGATGCCTCTTCGAATTAGCGGATGCTTGTTTTGTTAAACGGATGCCTATTTGGATTAACAAATGCCTATTTTTATTTAACAGATGCCTGCTTGAGATAGCAGATGTTACCAATGGATTTCTTACCGACTCAATGTTATTGCCTGCTTTAATTAGCGGATGCCTGTTCGGATTAACAGATGCATGTTTTGTTAAACGGATGCCTGTTTGGATTAACAGATGCCTATTTTTATTTAACGGATGCCTGCTTTGGATAGCAGATGTTTTTCCTAACTGCACGTCGATGCTCTCCAATTGGGGGTGAGTTAGCCCACTTTCCTGAAACTATCAGATACATTTTTCTTCAGTGATTCTTTTTCCACTTCGGTGGACAATTCTACAGTTTACTACTTTTGCGGTTGGTAAATTTCTGGGTTCTTTTGTATTCAACTGCCTGTTACCTTGAATGTTTGAAAGCCGTTCACTTTTCATCCCTTCAGGTCCAAGTCGTTTGAATAGGGGCAGTTGTTATACCCCAAAATTTGACCAGCCTTTTCGTTTAACTTGACTTATGTCTCATTTCATTTAGCATTTTCATCTGCATATCATCTATGCCGATCATTTCTCGCATTTTATCATTGTTATCAGCCGGAGTGGATTATCGGGATTACAGCCTCTTTGCTCGCGTTTCAGGCGATTTAAACCAGTTCAGATGAAGAGATTTATTTCAGAATCGAGCGAAGGTTGCTCTTCCTGTTGGTTCGGTCCGTCCTGATGATTCTGATTGCATTTCGGTGTTCGCCCGTTTTTCTGTTTTTATTTCATGTTTTCGTAATTTATCTCTTTTTATTTATTTAATATAGTATTTAGTTTTATGGAATTTTAATAGAATCAGAATTATAGTATTTTAGTTTTATTAGAAATTAGTTTTTTTTTTCATTAGAATTTTAATAGTTTTTATTAGAGTTTTATTGGAATTTTGTTTTAAATAGAAAATAGAACTTTAATACTTTGTTTATTAGAAATAGATTAGAAATAGGTTTTATTATTATTAGAAAATAGTTTTGTTAGAATTTTATTAGTTTTCATAGAAATAGATTTTTTATTTAGTTAGAAATAGTTTTAGATTTTTAATTAGAGGTTAGGAGTTAATTTGGATTAGAATAGAATTAAGTATTAGTTAACTAGATTAATTAGGTTTTATTAATTAAATTAGTTAATTAGGTGGATTATCATTAAGATTAGTTTAGAATTAATTAAGTTTTAGTTTATATCATTATTTAGATTTATTTATTAGGGTTAATTAGGAGTTAGTTTATTTAGAAATCAGTTTTTTATCAATTAGGATTAGTATAGTTATTATCAGCATTTTAATTAGTCAGCATTTAGTTAACGACTTCATTAATCAACATTAGTCTAATTTAAACAATGCACATGGCCACGTGTCACTTTCTAGAGGTAGATATAACTGTTGACTGTCCCAAACCTTGGGACAGAAATCCTAGAAGCCGCCGCTGTCACTATTCACTCATCCCTAAGTTTCAGCAGGGACATCAACCCTAGCCACACATTCCTCCACCCTACACTATTCATTCCCTTCTCCAAAAAAAAAAAAACGCAGCGGCCAACCTTCATCTTCATCACCTTCTTACTTCATTCACCGCAAATCAAAAATCCACAGCCCACAAGAACAGAAACCACAATAAATCCTCCTCCAACGATCCCTAACAACCGTTCACAAACAATCAAACCTGTTTTCTAAACTCCAAACTCAGACGAAACCCATCTTACCATTCGAACCCAGAAATACCACCGTGATTCCACCCTTTAAAACCTCATCTTCTCGCCGGAAAGCTCCGCCATTAACCCTTCGACCACTACTTCGAAAACCACTCAAACCTTTCCATCCATCTTCTTCCTCGTAACTCAGAATCTCCATTCTTCCACCACACCCAAACGACCCAAATCGAAACCCATTACCACCAACATCTCGTCAAACCAGAAACTAGACCCACTCACAAAACTTCGAACCAACACATCCGAAAACCCACGACCGTCTTCCTCGGTTTCAATCTCCTCCCTTCTCTCTCAACACCAAATCCTAGAAACTTTTGAAACCAGACACAACTCACCATTCACTTCATCCAAAATCACTTTCTTCCTCCATTAAACCTCTGTTTCAACAACTTCCATCAAACGAAACCTCACCACACCCAAACCCATAACCGTTCGTCCTCTTCAAACAACCCAAACCCACACACCAACGTTTTCCACGACCCATTCTCATTCTCAGATTCAAATCGAAACACAAAAATTGAAGATAGAACAGAGAGAATGTTGGTAACAGTGAAATGGACATAGAGTGACGTTGAGAGAACGGTAGGGAGAAGAAAGAAGAAGGATATATAGGAGATAGGAAGAGGATTCACGTGTGATGGAGAGAGGAATCATGTTTTATTTTGTTTTTTTAAATTAATTTCTCTTTCAGCATTTATTTCAATTAATTAACTTTACCAGTATTATTATTTTGTTTATTTGTTTTAATGTGGATTGTTTGATTTATTTATTTTTTATAGATTTTTAATAATTAGGTTATATTATTAGAATTAGATCTAGATTAATTATGGTTTAGAATTAGATTTTAATCAGGACTCAATTAGATTTAATTAACTTAATTTAATTAGAATAGAAATTAGTTTTAATTCTAGAATTTACTTTAATATAAAGATAATTTAGAATTTATTTATTTTAGATTTAGATTTTTAGTAATTAAGTTATTTAGAGTAATTAACTTAGAATTATTTTAGACTTATAAATATTTAGAGTAATTTAGGTTTATTTTAACTAGAATTCCCTTTGACATTTAGAATTAATTTTAGAATTAGAATTAGGTTTTGGTTTAGAATTAGATTTTAACTTAGAACTTTTTTTATAACTAACATAGGTGTAGACAATTAATTAAGTTTAATTTTCAATTAACGCTTATTTTTCTAACACTAGTACATATTTGTTGAGTTCAATATCTGACGTTGTCCGCGATTGCGTCACTTCGTGTTTACTTGTTGTTTACCTTCTGTATTCGCATGATCCCTTAGGATCCCTAGTCCCTCTGCTTAAGATGGGAGTAGGAGAGACATTAGGCTTTCAATCCAAGCATGACAATGTTAGGTAGTTCCCTTTTCAATCCCAACTTTAGGAGCATATTGCATGATAACATTAGGGTTGATCAGTTCCCCTTAGAGTCTTGTGTTTTCTCTTCTCATATCATAACTTTCTTAAGACACTTAATAAAGGTTAATAATTGTTGTACGCTACGAGCCTTAACTAGAATTCCTCTCACACTGTCTAGAGTGTTTAGCGTATGCCCTTTTGGGCGATATGCGACGCATTCGCTCTCAAGTCATAGTCTTTAGTGCAACATGAGTTACCAACTAACTCAATTCACTTCTTTGCATAAAAAACACAAAAACAAAAGATCAAACCTTTTTCATCCTTCGGGATTGTTCAAACTTAATTTTCAGAAAGAGTGTGTTAAGTTTCTGTTCTACCGCAAACAGGCATCATCCCTAACTGCTAAAACGAAGATTTAACCCTACTCAGTTAAAACACTTGAACCAACCAGTGGTCGTGTCTGCCCGAACTACGTTTGCTCTGATTTTTCATACCAGATAAGGATACGTAGGCACAAGACGATGATGTCTTGGCGAAAAACCTTCCCCCCTTCACCCGTAGTTTTCCAAACTACGTTGACTCTGGCTTTCCCATTGCCAGAGGGAATATGTAGGCATAGGGCGACGATGTCCTATCGAGTCAGTTATTTTCGTTCACCCCCGTTTAGCAGTAGCAACCTTTAGATAGTTTTCACCCATAGATTAGACAACAAGCATGGATCCCGTTGAGTACAACGGACGTGAGGGGTGCTCATACCTTCCCCTTGCGTAACCGACTCCCAAACCCTAGATTTGGTTGCAATGACCTGTGTTTTCCCTTTTTCGTAGGTTTTCTCTGATCGTTTCCTTTCCCTCTCTCTTGGGATAAATAACGACTGGTGGCGACTCTTATGTCTTTGCCGACCTCCTTTTTACAACGATGCGACAACCCGAATAGCCTAGTTAATATACCAATGAATCAAGATCTAAAATCAAATTAAATTACATTAATTAAAACAAAAAGAAAAAAAAGGAAACACATGGGCTCGACCCATGTTCATTCCTACGTAGTAGGACAAATTTAAAAAAAAAACACATGGGGCTTAAGAGCGCAGCCCAATCCCAAAACACCAACACCATTACAAAAAAGGAACCAAAAAGAAAACTTTCAATCAATCCCTCAATTCTCTCTCGCGGATCATCACCTTTGTCTGCATATTTGTTCCTCTATCTCTAAATTGCATGCTCTCCTTCACTGTCGTATCTATTGTACCTACGTTCTCCATCTTTTATCGCTCGCTGGTGTCTCTCCACACTCACAGTTCTATTAACTTCTCTCTCGTGGATCGTCGCCTTCATCATCTCTCTCATGCACCAGAACGGATCATAAGTCTTCTCGACTCGAGGAATAATCAAACAATTGCAACAACAAACAAAAATTGATGACGAAGTTCGGTATGCTTTGAATATTATCATTCTTTGAGTGATTCGCTTGTTTTTTGCTTTCGATTTTCTACGGTATGTATATTTATATATGGTGTGATAATGTTCTGCCTCCTTGACCACTGCTCCTCCGTTGTGTGTTGATGTTATTATATGCATGGTGTTGCGATTCTTCCTTGTCATTTTCTGTGAGCCATGTTTGTGTTGTGGAATGGGTGTCTTGGTACTGCTTGTGTGTGTGTTTTTTGATGGTCTGATCTATCTATCTCCTTCTCTTTCTACAGTGTGCATTTTTTTTATAGGCATCAGACTCTAAATTTTGGGATTTCCCCCGATTGAATACCTTTTCTTTTAACCAGATATGTTGAGGATAGTTTTGGAAAATTGATTATGTCATGAATGTTTTGAGTGATTCTAGTTTTTATGTTTCAAAGAGACTCTGAATTACATGATGGTAAGTTTCCATTTTAGTAGGATTTTGTTTGGGACATATTCTGATTCTTTTTCTCTTTTGATTCAACACTGTTTTGGAAACACTTATGGTCATTGTCTCCTTGTCTTACAAATCAATAATTGCGTATTATTTTGGAATGAATTTAAATAGGCTTTGATGATTTGTGATTTCTCGAATTAGGGCCATTACGTGTGATCCTTGTCATAATTTGTTCTATTTTGATCGCAGGATTCAGAGATTGGAAACGTGATGCTGTGTTTTGGCAAGTATATGAATCGTGTCAGAGTAATATAAAAGATTATTGATCCCATTGAGAACAAACGTCAATCCATCGATTTCTATTATTACGATGTTTATCTAAGGTAAATCAATAGGGAGTTCATGAGTGCAATATAAAAGTAAAGTACGAAGATATAAAATTCAATTTAAAACAACAGGCTTGAATGTAATTCACACAGCCGGGTAGTATTCCAAATGCTTGTAAATAGAACTTCTAATGGGGTAATGTCTTCTACGTATGAAAAGAAATAATATAATGGGAACTGTCGCTTTCGCATATTCAGAACCGAGTTTATCCCTTAATCGAACCCTCTTATTGTCACTTATAAAAAGGCACGCATTGCGTTAAAGTAATAAACCTATTTTTAAGAAATATAGTTTCTTGACTCAGTTGAAAAGTATTTTGACTTGGAACTTTTTAACGAAAAGAGGTTCATGCGAACCGGACTTTAAACCCATAAACGCGTCCAAAAATAGTTTTAAAATCGTTTTTCTAAAGTATTAAAAACTCCTACTTAACTAGATAAATCGCTTCCGCTTCCTTCGAGAAGTTAAGACTAACCAAGTTTAACCAAAGGTTGGACGACTTTCGATCTTACCAAACAGAAATGAAGTGCAGAAAACTTGTGTTAAAAACCAGAATAACCCCTAAGTATTTCTATTGACAGCTTGTATGGAATACTACTTTAACTATGATCCTTACATTCTAACCTTTAAAATTTAGCCGGACTTGGAAATGTAAATAGACATGTTAAATAGAAAGTAAATGGTGCGGAAAAGTAAATATTGCGAGAAAGTAAATGGTGCGAAAAAGTAAATATTGCGAGAAAGTAAATGGTGCGGAAAAGTAAATATTGCGAGAAAGTAAATAGAAACCTTCTCCAAACGGGAGGTTTTAAATTTGGTACAGCTGGAAAGAAATGACTGGAAAGAAAATAGCGGCAGGATAACTTCTACAAGAGTGCTCCAAACTCGATTACAGACTCAATCGAACAATGTGATAACTCCATGATGTGAGAAGTTTATCACTTTACAATACTGAAAATATATGGCTTGAGTTATGTAACTAAGCTTGGATGCCTAGAAAGGAACAAGAACTCATCTATTTGTAGCCTAGGAAAAATCTATGGAAATACCAAAGTGCCCCCCAACTTCTTTTGGAAGGGAAAACAAACTACAAAGGTGGCGCCCGCCACACCCTCATGGTGCCCGCCATGTGAATCAATGGAGAATGAAGTGGAGATCATGGCAGTTGACAGCAGTTAACTCTTATCCAAGTCATGGCCTACCCTATGGCGCCTGTCATGGTGGATGCCATGTGTACAATTTCCTCAAAAACTAGTTTTTCTTGCCTGTTTTTCTTCATTTCCTCGTGAGGAGCTTTGGGAATACAAAACCCTAAAAAAAACAAAACAAAAGCATAACACAAGAATATAGCAATAAAATCCTAAGAAACACGTGCAATCCGAGTCAAATACATCGTATGATTTAGTGTTATTAAATTCTCCCACACTTAGGCCTTTGCTTGTCCTCAAGCAAAACACTTTATAGCTCACGACAGAAAAAGGTGGTATCAAAGAATGATTTGGGCTAAAATGGCTTCTAAGTTCAAACTAGGATGAAATGGTAGGTACTAACTAAGTGAACCAAGGATATCGTAATGACACTTTTCCACAGACACGGACATAAACTTCGTTCCTATACAAACCAATGCATACTACCCCACTGTACCTAGGCCTACTTTTTGCATCTCTTTTTGGGCCCTCTTCATTCTGGTGCAGTCACATTAAGCATGTTATCCGTACATACTCATAGTAAAGTGACCGGTTAGTGATTCTGATCTCAAGCATGGGGATCTGGTACACAAACTAGTGTAACCCTTTTATTGAACCAATTGTAGTTGTGGGGGATCGGATCGTAACCTGCCCTACCAAGTCCAACACCAGATACCTCTAAACCAACCAACAATGGGAAATTTTATTATATATATATATATATATATATATATATATATATATATATATATATATATATATATATATATATATATATATATATATATATATATATATATATATATATATATATATATATATATATATATATATTTGAAATTTTTACAACTTTTTGGGTTAATTGACCATGTGAGGGTTACCTATACCCGAGTTGCATTTTTTTAGGACGCACAACATACAGATCATTCACGTATATTAATCGGTCCCTTACGTAGAGCATGCTTAGGCCGGAGCCAACTGCTAGGATAAACTACTAAGAACTTACTCTATAAAGATAATGAAGGCCATGATATATGGGGTATCGGGGTCTATTTCTATATTCACAAAGCCTAAGGTGTTAAAATGATACCGATGTTTCAAAAAACGTTTTTCCAAGTCATCCGCATCCTAACTCGAACCTGCCTCAAAGCCCAAATTTTCAGAACAATACACTTTCTTTTGTAAAAAAAAAATTTTCTTGGTAAGGCTAGGGAAATGGTGAAATAAGGTTACACTTCACAGATGACTTTTCAAGCACATGCATATTCTAAAAACAAACTAAAAACAAGAGAAATAAACTAGAAAGTAATAAAACAACATAAAAGGAAAGAAAATGTGAGTAAAACAAATAAAGTCTCCTCCCACAATTAAATCGAAAATTGTCCCCAATGCTTCGAATTAAGATAGGGAATGAGTAACCTGGAAGTCCTATGGCATGCTACCGGTACTGTCGGTAGCGTGCGGTGAATGCCTAGGGTGACGAGATCTGCTGCGGCGACGGTCGCTTTGAGAAGCGACAAACTCGTCGAATCTAGTAGTCAAAGCAGCCTGAGATTGCATGATACTTTGAATGGAGCGGTATGTCTGCTGTTGTGACTCTTGCATGAATCTTATGTTGTCGGCCAATTGTTGCTGGATGGCAACAAGCAAGCCATCACGCCTTTCTTCTCCGGCCAGCTGATCGTGCCACATCTGCTCAGTAATATAGAAACCAGAAGTTGTACCTACAGAAGGGTGAGAAGAAGACGGTGCAGCGGGTACAGGTGATACATGGTGGGGTGACATAGGATGATCGGGAGACTGTTCTCGCTGGTCATTAGTCGCGTTACCGTCCCCAATAGAAATATTAGGAGGCAGTGGACCCGTAACTAGTGGGTGCAGGTAGCAAGTCTTTCTTGTTCTAGCACATGCATATATATATATATATATATATATATATATATATATATATATATATATATATATATATATATATATATATATATATATATATATATATATATATAGATATATATATCTATATATCTATAGATATACATATATGTGTATATATACATATATGTATCTATATATATACATATATGTGTATATATACATATATGTGTATATATATATATATATATATATATATATATATATATATATATATATATATATATATATATATATATATATATATATATATATATATATATATATATATATATATATATATATATATATATATATATATGCATATATATATATATATATATATATATATATATATATATATATATATATATATATATATATATATGCATATATATATATATATATATATATATATATATATATATATATATATATATATATATATATATATATATGCATATATATATATATATATATATATATATATATATATATATATATATATATATATATATATATATATATATATATATATGCATATATATATATATATATATATATATATATATATGTATATATATATATATATAGGTATAAAAATGAAAATAAGAAATAAGTAAATAAATAATTAAAATAAGAATGAGAGAATGATAAAACGAAAATGCATATATATAAAAATCCAAGTATATCATGAACAACATGGAAGCAAAATGCGATGGGGCGCTAATAAAGGACTAAATATCGTTGTCTCTGAGCATCATCTCTGAAAGAGATGTGCATGTCGTCGAATGTCTGCATCCTGAAAAGAAAGATTAGAGGACAGGACCTGAAAACATAAGCATTATAAAAGGGTCAGTTTATATAAAACAAACTAGTAACGACGTAAAACACGAAAAGTAAATAGAAAAAAGGAAAAAATAAAGAAAACCGTGGGTTGCCTCCCATGCAGCGCTTGTTTAACATCGTTAGTTTGACGAGTAGAACCTATGTAGTTGAAGTAGGTAGTCATGGATCAACCAGAGTGTGGCTGGAGTAGTCATTAGGAATTTCACCTCCTTCATAGTGTTTTAACCTCTTCCCGTTTACAATGAACGGGCTATAGGAGTGGTTCTTGTTCTCAACTGCTCCGGATTTTAGAACTTTAGAAACTTTAAAAGGACCTGTCCATCTTGAACGAAGCTTGCCAGGGAAAAGTCGCAACCTAGAATTAAAGATGAGAACATGATCTCCTATATTGAAATCTTTCTTTATAACTCTTTTGTCATGCCAGGCTTTGGTTCTTTCTTTATATATTATGGCATTTTCGTAGGCAGATTGGCGGAGTTCTTCCAGTTTATGAATGTCAAGGATGCGCTTTTCTCCAGCAGTACAATAATCAAAGTTTAGGGTTTTAATGGCCCAATAGGCCTTATGTTCTAACTCAAAGTGTAGATGACAGGACTTTCCATAGACCAATTGGTAAGGAGTTGTTCCAATAGTGGTTTTAAAGGCGGTTCTGTAGGCCCATAGTGTGTCTTGTAGCTTCTAAGACCAATCATTTCTCGTTATTGAAACCGTTTTCTCTAAAAAAAATTTAATCTCTCTATTAGATACCGCTACTTGGCCGCTAGTCTGTGGATGGTAAGGTGTTGCTATTTTATGCTTAACTCCATATTTTCTTAAAAGTTTATCAAACATTCTTGAAACGAAGTGCGATCCACCATCGCTTATAACAAGACGGGGTACTCCAAATCTAGGGAATATATAATTCCTAAACAGTTTAATCACTACATGCGTGTCATTTGTGGGTGAGGCTATAGACTCAATCCACTTAGACACGTAGTCAACAACTACTAAGATATATTTATTTCCTAATGAGGATGGAAATGGTCCCATAAAATTGATGCCCCAAACATCGAAAAGTTCTACTTCCTGAATGTTCCTCAAGGGCATTTCGTCACGCCGGAAGATGTTCCTAGTGCACTGGCACCAGTCAGATTTTACTATATAAGCATGCACATCATGCCACATTGTGGGCCAAAAAACGCCAGCTTGAAGAATTTTAGCGTGTGTCTTAGAGGTGGTAGCGTGTCCTCCGTAAGGTGCAGAGTGACAGTGTTCTATGATATTTCTTACCTCTTCTTTTGGGACGCAACGATGAAAAATACCATCTGTACCTCTTTTGAAAAGAAGTGGCTCGTCCCAATAAAACTGTCTTATATCGTTAAAGAACTTCTTTCTTTATTGATAGTTAAGGTCAGGGGGTATGATATCGGCGGCTAGGTAATTGACAAAATCTGTGTACCGAGGTATGCCACTCTATGCCAGAGATTTTTCAAGGTTCTTATAAGGATCTAGGTTATTTTCTTCGATGTCTTATATATTAGCTATTAACCTGTCATAGGTAAAATCATCATTTATAAGTAGTAAATCTGGTTTCAGGTACTCAAGTCTTGAAAGGTGATCAACAACTACATTTCCTGTGCCTTTCTTGTCTCGAATATCTAGATCAAACTCTTGCATTAAAAGGATCCATTGAAGTAACCTAGGTTTGGCATCTTTCTTGTTTAATAAGTAACGAATGGCAGCGTGATCCGTGTAAACTATAATTTTGTCTCCTACCAGATAGGATCAAAATTTGTCCATAGCAAAAACTACGACAAGGAGTTCTTTTCAGTGGTTGAGTAGTTAAGCTGAGCAGCATCTAGGGTTCTACTAGCATAATAAATAACATGTACTTTCTTATCCTTTCTTTGTCTTAAAACATCTCCTACAGCGTAATCGCTAGCGTCACACATGATTTTGAAAGGTTCGTCCCAATCTGGGGGTTGTATAATGGGTGCTGAGATTAGCGCTTGTTTTAAAAGGTCGAATGCTCTAAGGCATTATTCATCAAAATTAAACTCGATATCTTTCATCAGGAGGCATGTTAAAGGTTTGGTTATTTTAGAGAAGTCTTTGATAAAACGCCGGTAGAAACCAGCATGTCCAAGAAAACATCGAACTTCTCTGACGGTTTTAGGGGGTTTTAGGTTTTCTATTACCTCTATATTAACTCTATCTACTTCAATACCCCTCTCAGAAACTACATGTTCTAAAACTATATCTTCAGTGACCATAAAGTGACATTTCTCCCAATTTAGCACCAGGTTTACATCAACACATCTTTTCAGGATTTTCTTAAGGTTAACGAGACAATTTTTGAAATCAAATCCGCATACCGAGAAATCATCCATGAATACTTCCATAATTCCATCAAGGTAGTCAGCAAAGATTGCCATCATGCAATGCTGGAAGGTGGCTGGTGCATTACAGAGGCCGAGAGGCATTCGTCTATAGGCAAATGTTCCATAAGGGCATGTGTTGCACCCCAAAATTTGCCCAACCTTATTCCTTGGTTTATGTTTCATTGTCATTAGCATTTGCATATAGAGTCATGTGCATAGACTAACCATCTGCATAGCATAAGCATAGCAAGTCATTCAACAGGGGACCAATCATTAATCTCATCTCTAGAGGCCTATCAAGAGGTTATTATCCCAATTCAATCTCATTCAAGTCATCAGGAAAGAATTTGAAAGCAAAGAGTTCAGCAGATCAAGCCTTGAGTCCATCTCCTAGCTGAGGATATCTGAGGGTCAACAAGAGGGTTGTGAGCTGTGAAGTGAAGGCATGGAGAGTATCTAGACATTATGAGAGACTTAGAAAGTCATTTGAAGAAGGAGACAAGTCATTGATGAGAGCACAAGAGCTATAGCTGAAGGCAGTCAACTAGGGTTTCATCTGGGTCAACCCTAGGTCAACCCTAGGTCAATTGACTGATTTAAGGGGTATTCAAGGCTATTGGAGAAATGTGGGGATCATCATTTGACATATAAAGAAGGATAAGGAGATATGCCAAGAGGAATTCAAGAGAAATCAAGGAGAAGAGGAGTTTCTAAATTAGGGTTTCTGTGTAAAATCCCCTAGTTTAGGTCAAATTTCCAAGCAAGATAAGTCAAAATGCTAGCTTCAAATGGCTTCTTGGCCAACATGAAACTTGTAGAGGATCTCAAGACCTTTAATTTTAGTGGTGGAAGACATCAAGGAGATTTATAGAACTCAAGTTATGGTCCTTGCAAGTTACAGGTCATCTGAGGTATCTGAAATTTTGTCTGTGAAAGTGACTTGACTTCCAAGCAATTTTTACCCCTCAAGGAGATTTCAAATGAATTCTTGGTCAACATAAGAATTGTTCCTCATTGTCTTAGCTTTCTATAATGGTATAGTATGCCTTCATATGATGTGTGGAACTCAACTTATGGTCTTGGCAAGCAAAGGGCATTTTGGGCATTTGTGAATTACAGGTCATTTTAACCTATGTCCAAAACTCATACAAGGAGGCCTCAAATGGAAAAACTTACAACATCAAACTTGCTCCAAATGACATTTTGAGTCTAGAAAGAAGGTCACAAATTGTTGGAAAAGCTCATAACATGAAGTTGCATGATTGGTCCAAATTTGAACTAAAATGGCTTATAATTTGAATAAAGTCAAAATGAAAAATGGTTTGGGAGATTTATAAGTCCAAATGGAGACTTCCAATATATGATTTTGAATGGAAAAAACATTCTAAGAACAATGGTTCAAGCACTTTTTTGAGTTTAGTGGAAGATTTCAAAGTTATCCTTGGTTACTTGTAATTGAAGAAACATAACCAAAATGGATCAAAGTTGGAAGGCAAGGGAATGTGTAAGAGGGATCTAGAATGTTCATGTGAGCCCTATATATTCATGAAATGAAGATTGATCAAGGGTTGGATCCATTTTTCACCAAGAATTTCACAAATTCTCTCATTCTTTTTCATTGAATTTTCACTTCAATTCCTCAAATTCTTCACCAATCATCATCAAAATTAACTTCATCATACTGATTCATCATCATAGATCAGAATTCAACCAAGAACAAGGTGTGATCAATCCATTTTCGAGCACTTCCATCATCAACATCAAAATTGCAATTTCAAGTTGATAGCACAATTCAAGCCAAGTTTCATTCAAGTGTTGCATACAGAAGCAAGAGCTTCACTCACTGATCAAGATCTGAGCATTGGTGGTGGTGGATTCACGAGTTTCCATAACTGTTTTCAAGCTTTTGCATCAGGTGCGTTTTCATTCAAATTGCTTGATTCAGTTAGTTTAACATAGATTTGTTGGTTTAGATATGATGTAGGATGTTAGTAGAGCAATTAGGATGAATTTGGAGTAGATTAGTGATGATTGTTAGCAGGTGGTAGAAACTGTTAGGGCTTGAAACTTGTAGTAGAATGCATCATAATCTTAGCTTGATAGATCAGAATGACAACCATTAGTCATGGAAGAGATTAGTCTAGGTTTGAGGGAGAATTGTGTTGGTGAGTTGCAGAGTGCTTCCCTGGTGACCAGAACTTGTTGTGCTCGGGTTGAATGATTTGCTGAATTTCTGATTGATTTAATGCCATAGAAGTATAGAGGGAGAGATTTAGAGTAAGTTTCATGTTTGCATCGTGTTGTGTTGTGGACTGGAGAGGGAGAACTGAGAGCTGGAAGTGGTGCGTGCATGGAGCTTCATGGATTGCAAACCCTAGTTCTAACAGGTTCAATGAGGAAGACACAATCGTATCCGTCCATTTCGTGTTGGACCCTTGACTAAGAGAGCAATCCTAGGGCTCTCATTTAATCTGATTTTGGAGGGAAAGGAGTTGGTGCCCTAAACGCACCGTTTCATTAATTGAAACGGGCGGGCCTAAGAGCGAGTGATATCCCCACCCCCCAGTTACCAAGCCCAATCAATTTGAACATGAATCTGTTTCTGAATGCACCCCCTGCGCCTCTTTTTATTTTTCATTGTTGCTGACTAGTTCTGGGCCTTAGTAACTTGCTATGCGCACCCCACCAATGCCTGGCCCAATGAAATATCAACTGAGCGCGTTGCTTATTGACCCCCCCCCCCTGGCTATTTCTCTATTCTTTTTTATTATTTCCTTTTCATGTTTTTCCATTCATTTTAAAAATTCATAATAAATGCATAAAAATTCATTTTTAATTCATTCTTTTTACACTATTTTCTTTAGGATGTCTAGAAAATTATAGGAAAATAAAATTGCATTTTTATTTTTATTTCATATTTTTCCCATATTTTCTAAATAAATGTCATTTTAAATAGCTTCATTTCATGCATGATTTTAATAATTTTGGTTCTAGTAAATGCTTTCATATTTTTTGTTCATTCTTTTTATGTTGTTTAGATTAGATGTTGAACTTGTAGATACAATTTAGTTCCCATTTTTAGAAATTAATTTTAGGTGATTAATGTAGGTTTGAACAACATGAACAAATTAGGGTTTTTTTAGGTGATGACTTAAGAAGTTTGATTCTTTCCCTTAGGACTTAGGATTTAACTAGATTAGTTATGGGACTATAGGGGCTATGGGTAATTATTAGATCCCCTTAGAAAAAGTCAGGATTCCCCTACTGCTATTAATACTCTGTGTATATCTGATTGACTGGTGTGGTGTGCCCTCTAGGGATTATTGCTTGCTTGCTTGGGTATTGGGATTGTTTGGGGACTTGGGGGAGCTGAAGACTTGAGGAGATGAAGACCATTGGAGATTCAGAGATTGAAGATCAACTGTCAGAGTTGGAGAGGAGGTTCTTGCTAGCAGATGCTGAGGAGACTAGGGTTTAGGAGCTAGGCAGAGCTCTAGGTTAGAAAGTTTGTTTCTCAAACATGGATTGCCTTGTCTGCATCCATTCTTCTCTGTGATTCAGAGTCTCTCTAAGACACTCACCCCCTTCCTTTGGAAGGCTTGGTGATAGTGTCTAAGAGATAGAACTCTTGAGAGAAAATGTCTTTTGTGTTAGAAGCAGTCTGTTCACCACCCTTGGTAGTCAACTGATTGCTTAACACCCAATTCACTCTTGTGACTGATCCCTCATCCTGGAGGTTTGAGCTTGAAGAAAAGCCATTGCAGATAGAAGACTGATGATCAAAGCCCTTGCCTGAAGGTCATGAAGATGGAGATTGATGCTTGTTGAAGCCTGTAGCTGATTGGAGATTACTTGAAGCCAGATGTTGATTCAGAGCTGCTGATGCTGTTTCTTTTGCTGTTGTATTTCATTGCTGATGTATTGATTGGTTTTCCTGGCTGTATTATTTGCTGTTTACCCTGCTGGGTTGAAAGTGAAGCCTGTTCACTTTTGCCTATTGTTTTCTAGGTTCGAGGTTGAGTGGGACTCCCTTGCCTCGCTTGTACTGTTGCATCCATGCATTTTACTGCTTTACTGTATATATCTGGTATTGTTTCTGTTTCTGCCTATCCCGTAGGATCTCTGTTTCTCTCTGTGCAAGAGAGGAGCATGATAGACACTAGGTCTTAACCCATGCATGATAACATTAGGATAGTTTGTTTCCCTTCGCAACCGTAGGTTAGAGTTCTGTCTCTTTCTTTCTCAAAACAAACAGAAAAACACATAAAGATTTCAAACACAATAAAAGACACTTCTTCCGTAAAAGAATGTGAACTCATCAAGATGTCATTTTTGTCCGCCGGGACTGCTAATCAGAAAAACCTTTTTCAGAAAGAATAAAATCAACCAAGACAAGCTTGTGTCTTCCGTGGCCCGAACTACGTTTGCTCTGATCTTCCATGCTGTGTGGAAGTACGTAGGCATAGGATGCGATATCCTAGCGAGCAACCTTCCCCCCCTTTCCCGTAGGTAGGCGAACTACGTTGACTCTGATTTCTCGTTCCAGACGGGAATACGTAGGCATAAAGTGCGATACTTTGCCGAGTCATTTTTTATTTTCATTTTCTTTTCTTTTAACCCCAGACCTTTAGCGTAGATAGAATAACAATCCATACCCGAAAACAAGCGTGGATCCCGTCGAGTACGACGGACGTGAGGGGTGCTAATACCTTCCCCTTGCGTAACCGACTCCCGAATCCAGGTTTTGGTTACGATGGCCATACCTTTCCCGTGTTGTGCGAGGTTTACTCTGAGCGTTTCCTTTCCCTTCCGTGGGATAAATAACGCACGGTGGCGACTCTTCTGTTCAGCCGGCGCCGATTTTCGCAGTAGCGACAGCTGGCGACTCTGCTGGGGATCCAACGTCCCCTGGCTGCTAAGGACTGCGATGGTTCTTATGCATTTGGGATCCAACGTCCCTTGAGAGAGTCAATCCTAACGCTTGTTTTCCCGTCGAGGATTTTGTATGGAGTTATTTTTTATATTTCTAACCTTGTATTTTCAGCTTTATATATTGATTATTGTTGCTGTATCTGGGGTGTGACGGGTGTTCTGATATTGAGAGATAAGCCGGACCTGGGCTTGAGTGCACCTAGAATTAGAGTAGAAATTAGTGGGCGCCCGCTTGCTTTGCTTGCTTTGGTGTCCCATGAAATCTACACTCAGACGAGGTTCCTCTGGTTGGCCTCCTGCCCCTTCCTTTGGTTGGCGTGGGTTGCTGGTTAGTTGGATTGTCGACTCTGGGGACCGATCATTTGGAAGTTGGCTAAGTGAGGCCTCTTCAGGATTTGATGATGCCACTCCTTCTGGGAATCGTATCATCAACCCTGAAAGTCTGTGACGCCAACGACCGCATAGGATGCCGTACCTTGTGCCAGTTATAGGGCCACCCACCTGTGAGGGGATTCAGGGTTATGCAGGTAATTAGACCTTCAGACTACCGGTTATTTCTTGATCAGAGATCCTGGTTATTTATGGAGAGTTATGAGGTCTGTCAGAGACCATTTGGAGATGTGTTTCGAGGTCTGTCAGAGACCAGTTGGAGAGTTCTGAGGTCTGTCAGAGACCAATTAGAGGTGTGATTTGAGGTCTATCAGAGACCAGTTGGAGTTATGGTTTGAGGTCTGTCAGAGACCAGTGTTGGAGTTTTATTTTAGGTCTATCTGAGACCAGGGTTTGATGACTTCTGGATGGTCTATCTGAGACCTTTCTTGATTGGGTTCAGGCTATTCAGCTACAGCTTTGGTCCCTGTTGCATGTTACTTGCATTGCATTGCCTGCATGTCCATTACCATTTGCATTTCACTAACGTGTGTCTGTGCTGCAGGTGCATTTGCATTTCCCTAGTTCTAGTGTCCAGCCTTCTGAGTGTTTGATCATGACTAGCTTAAGGAGAACGGTTGCTTACAAATTGCCTACTCCTGATATTGTTCCTTTACTTGGGTTGATCTCTCTTGCTGATGAGGGTGTTCGTAGGAGTTTCCGGATGAGCTATGGTAGACTACTGAGATTAGTGTGCAAACCTACAGAGGTAGAGTTAGATGGGCTGTATGCTTTGATGCAATTCTACGACCCTGCTTTGAGGTGCTTTACGTTCTCTGACTTTGTTATGGGACCAACCCTGGAGGAATACGCTGAGTATGTTGAGCTGCCCGTGCAGAACCAGGTTCCATTCATTCATTATGGCACCAAACCCAAGCCGGAGGAATTGGCAAAAGCCTTGCATGTTGATGCTTCTGAACTTGTGACTACTATTTCCCGGGGAGTTCCAGGCTTCTCATTTCAGTTCTTAGTTGGTAAAGCCCAAGAGTACGCCAAGAGCGGGTGCTGGGTTGCTTTCAATGCTGTGTTGGCTTTGTGCATTTATGGCATAGTTTTATTCCCCAATATACCGGATTTTGTGGACTTCGACGCCTTCTACTTGTTTGCCGCTGGTAATCCTGTACCTACCTTACTCGGAGATCTCTACCACTCACTGCATTATAAGAATGAGAAGGGAAGAGGAAAGAATGTTCATCTGTGTGTACCCTTGTTGAGTATGTGGTTTGAGAGTCACCTTCCTAAGAGAGGATCTCTTGCAGAGACTATAGTTCCAGCAGGTTGGCCAGAGCGCCTGATGAGGCTATCGTCGGAAGATATGGAGTGGTTTGATAGAGATTTGTTGGGATCCGAGCTCATCTTCAGCTGTTCTGGGTACCCTAATGTGCCGCTGATAGGAAGAAAAGGGTGTATCAATTACAATCCTTCTCTATTCATTCGCCAGTTCGGATATGCACTGAAGAATCCACCTCAGAAGGAAGAAGTACATGAATCTCTGTACTTCACCGGTGACGTGAAGGGGGAGTCATTAGCCAAGTTGCAACATGCCTGGACACGTATTAACCGCAAAGGGAAGCCACTGTTAGGTAAGAACGATTGCCAGGCTTATGAACCTTACAGGGTTTGGATCCAGGAACGAGCAAGTCAGTTATTAATGCCATTTCCAGCTGCACCCGTCATTGTTCCCGTCCCGGCAGAAGAGCCAACTACTGTTTCTAGAGAAGTCTACGAACAAGTTGTGAAGGAAAAAGAAGCCTTGATGAAGGTCAACGAAGGGTTAGAGCAAGAGTTAGCCCAGGCACGCAGTGAGAAAAACAAGGCCGTATATGCTTTCCAACAACAGATCGAGCTGGTAAACAGGTTAGGAGCTGAGTTGACCGAGGAAAAGAAAAAGCGCGAACGTCTGGGGCAAGAGTTCAGAAGTTCCCATGACATGCTGGAATCCAAAAAGAAGGCGCTTGACGCGGCACACCGAGAGATATCTTCTTGTAATAAGACCTGGAATGCTACACTCACTAACAACAAGAAGAGGGAAGATAAGCTGAAGCAGCAAATTTCCGACCTCGAAGAGAAGTTGAAGTCTAGCATCAAGAAGTGTGAGGAGGAAGTGATGACCCGGTATAGTGTCCAGCATGCACTGAACAAGGCAATCAAATCCATAGATGAAGCAGTGTCTCAGAAGCGAAAGCTAGAGGATTGCTTCGGAGAAGCAGCATGGGAAGAAACTGCTGAAGACGTACGCCGTGTCCTTAAAAGGAGAAACCAGCTTGTTGAAGGGCTGCTTGATCGACCAAGCCATCCGGAGACCAAGAAGTTGATAGAGGAGTATCAGACTTTTGGGAGGATTTGATCATTTCATGTAGTAACTTGTATGCTTTATTTGCATAGTGCTGACCATCACCAGGATTGTTGGTTGAGGTCATGCCTTCTTTATTGTACCCTGGACTTATTGATTCTCCCTGCAATATATGAGGCTTTCTATGATCCAGCTCCGATATTCCTATTGTCAACACTGTCATTGCACCGGCACCTTCGCACTAGAACTGGGGGGATGAACTTCCCTAATGCACAGACACATTGCATTGCATTCATATACATATTGCATTACAGGTAATCTTTGGATGGTGTCTTATTTTCCTGCTTTGCATCAGGTACTTAACAGGATTGCAGATCAGCATCCGCACCGCTATTCTACACGCTCCAACTGCCGGAAAGTCATGGACCAAATACAGAACGAGATGCAAGATGTGCGCGAGAAGCTCGCCCTCTTCATGCAGACCATGGAAGCTATAGCAAAAGGGCAGGAGAATTTGCAGGCCATGGTCCAGCCTCTGTTGGCTCGCAACGTTGGTCATGGTAATGAAGATCATCAGTCTGTCCGGGTTGATACTGCTCATGGAGACGGCACTCCCACGCCAGTGGCTCCGCCCATAGTCAATATACCTGCTGCTAATGTCAACAACGCTACCGCTGCTGGGAATGGTAACGTCGGAGTTGGGAATGAAACTGCTGTCCATAATGCTGGGCTGGGCGATGTCAATTTGGGAGATAATCTAGGAGGCAATGGCTTTGTCAATACTGGGTTCGGATTCAACGATCAGGGATTCGATAACACTGGGAAGTATGGCTTTAATGCTCAAGGCTTTGGGCAAGATGGTTATGGTATGGTCAATCAGGGTTACGGAGGCTTTGGAAACGGAAACGGTGCTGGATTTATGGCTTTTGGTCCCGCTGGAGGTGTTCAAGGGTACGGCAACAGAGGCCGAAGTCCGGGGATGAATCAGACCAGAGCGGGACGTAATAATGGATATGATGGGTACGGGGCTGGAAATGGTCTGTGGCAAGAAGACCAGCAGGAGGACGCCTTCTCCGGAGGAGGTTTTGAAGGGCCGATGGATGATTCCCAAAAGATTAGAATGCTGGAAGAGCAGATGAAGGGAGTCCTAAACCAGAGTGCTGTGGGTTTGGACATGGCAACCATGGGCTTGGTACCTGGCTTGAGGGTGCCAATTAAATTCAAAGCTCCTGCATTCGATAAGTACAAAGGAGACACATGTCCGAAAGTGCATGTACGAGCTTATTACAGAAAGATGTCTGCATACTCCACTGATGAAAGAATGCTAATGCATTTCTTTCAGGATAGTCTATCGGGTCCTTCCCTAGAGTGGTACATGGGGTTGGAGCCAACCGATATCAAGACATGGAAGCAATTGGCGGAGGCGTTCGTAGCCCATTACAAGTATAATAGCGACCTGGCACCCAATCGGGTCCAGTTGGCCGGGCTGTCGCAGAAGAAGGGGGAGAGTTTTAAAGAGTACGCGCAAAGGTGGCGCGATATGGCTGCCAGGGTCCGTCCTCCTGTCGAAGATAAAGAAATGAATGATATGTTTGTCGGCACATTCACCGGGCTGTTTCATGATATGCTGTTTCATACGTCTCTGGCCAGTTTTTCAGACCTGATTCTGATGGGGGAAAAGATTGAACGTAATATTAAGCAAGGAAAGTTCCAAGTCGAGGAATCAACTGCATCTGGCAGTAATAGGAAAGCTTATGGTGGGCGCCGTCAGGGCGAGGCAAGCGCGATATTTGGAGGCCGAGGCCGAGGCCGAGGCAGGGGACGAGGTCAATATCGTCAGCCGCAGCAAGTGTCGAGTGTTACTATTCCCTATCAACAACAACCATTCCAGCAACAACAACCGGTTCAGCAGCAACCAATGCCACAGCAGCAGCAGCCTCAGCAGGGGGCACAGCAAGCTCAACGAAGATTCCAGGGCAGTAAACCGAGAAGAGTGTTTGAGAAGCCTCCCTCAACCTACGCTGATTTGCTACAGACATTGTTGGGATTGAATCTGGTAGAGAAAAGAACTTTGGCGCCGATAACGGGAGCTCCCCCGTTCGGCTACGATGCAAGCAGACACTGTGAGTTTCATTCTGGGGCCCCGGGCCACGATATAGAAGGTTGCCATGCTTTTAAGCACGTTGTGCAGGATCTTTTAGACAACAAGACTATCAATTTCGGAACGGCAGGTCCGAATATAGTCCAAAAACCCATGCCCAATCATGGGGCTAACGCCATTCTGACTGAGGAAGGCCTGAATCTTATTATGAATGTTGAAGATTTAAAGACGCCGCTGAGCGAGATAAAGAGCCGACTGTTGCAAGGAGGTGCTTACCCAGGATGTGATGAGTACTGCCTAGATTGTTGGACCCTAGCTGGGGGGTGTGAAGATTTGAAGAAAGGCATTCAGGCTTTAATTGATGAGGGCATATTGCAGTTTGATCGAGCGGCAACTGACGAGCCTGCAGGGGCAGTAGTGGATAATCGGAGTGATGTGGCCACAGTAACGATTCCTCGGAAGACGATCACTATTGCGGCACCAGCTCAGCGACCACCGATTACCATAACTAAGGCCGGGCCAATCCCGTATGAGAACACAAAAGCAGTCCCATGGTCGTATGGGTTGGAAGTGTATTGCGACGGGATAAAGATTGATGTTAACAAGCAGCCAGTAGAGATTGTGGATAATGTTGTTGGCTCAGGAGGCATGACGAGGAGTGGCAGGATCTTTATATCTCCTGAAGTGGAGGCTGAAAGACTAGCGAAAGGAAAAGGGAAAGTGGTTGAAAATGTTCCGGTACAAGCAAGTGAAAAAGAAGCAGCATCGAAGGATGTAGAAGAGTTCATGCGCTTGATTCGAAAAAGTGATTATAAGATTGTGGAGCATCTTCAGCAGACGCCGTCCAAAATATCTATCCTGTCATTGCTGTTGTGTTCGGAAGCTCACAGAAACGCTTTGCTGAAAGTCCTGGACACTTCTTTTGTACCCCAGGATGTCTCTGTAAATCAGCTAGAAGGAGTATTGGCACATGTGAATGCAGGCCACAGTCTGGGCTTTACCGATTTTGACTTGATTCCGAAAGGGAGAGATCATAATATGGCATTACACGTGTCTGTGGAGTGTAGAGGATCGGTAATGTCACACGTATTGGTTGACACCGGATCATCTTTGAATGTGCTGCCCAAGAAGGCGATGATGAAGCTGGATGTTCGAGGGATTTTGTGTACACCCAGTGATTTGGTAGTCAGAGCATTTGACGGCACGCGGAGAACAGTCTTCGGATCGATTACCTTGCCTCTGCAAGTGGGGCCGGAAGTGTTTGCAACGGAGTTTTATATCATGGATATACAGCCTGCGTACAGCTGCTTGCTTGGAAGACCCTGGATTCATGGGGCAGGGGCAGTCACGTCCACCCTGCATCAGAAGTTAAAATATATGGTCGGGGACAGTGTAGTCACCGTGTGCAGAGAAGAAGACATCCTGGTCAGCCATCTATCGTCGTTTAAATATGTGGAAGTCGACGGGGAGATCCACGAGACACCATGCCAGGCATTCGAAGGTTTGCGCATCAAGGACAAAGGTCCCGGGCCGAGCAAAGTGCCAGAGATAGCTGTCTCATCGTATAAAGAAGCTCAAGCTCTAGTGGAAGCAGGAGAAGCCAAGGGCTGGGGTAAAGTGCTGGACATTCCTGTGAAGATGGACCGGTTCGGGCTGGGGTACCAACCGTCGTCATCGACTCCTTCCGTGGGGGCCCCCCGTTTTAGAAAGTCAATCACCATCTCTGCCAGTGGAGTATGTCATGAAACTGTCAATGCTGCTTCAGAGTCTGATGAAGGAGACAGTGACTGTGATATGGATGCCTGGATTCAGCCAAGCACGCCAGGACAAGGACTGTGCAACTGGTCTATTCAGGAGCTTGTTCCTGTGACTTTTAAACAGTAATGCTTTGCTTTATTAATTGTTGAATAATCTGATGTCTTGCCCGGGGCATCAGGATTTGCTTAGGGCTGTGTTGTTATAAACATTGCGTGTTAATCATTAAATAAATGGCGTTTTTTCATGTGCAAATACTGTAATCCCTGTCTTTCTTGTTTTGTATTTTTCAATGAAATGGCAACGAGGTTATTCGCTTTATACGCATTTTGAAGCACTTAACCCTTCCTTTTGCAGGATAACATTTTCAGATGACATCCTTGAACCACCTATGACTCGTCCCGACTTCGATCACCCGGTATTCCAGACCGAAGAAGAGGTTGTCGAAGATAGCGACGTTCCTGAGGAACTGTCTTGGTTGGTGAAGCAAGAGGAAAGAGCCATTCTGCCTCACGACGAGGTTATTGAAATTATCAACTTGGGGTCGGAAGGGGTTGAGAAGAATATTCGTATCGGAGCCGCACTGCAGGGCGATATCAAGCGAAAACTGGTTGAAATGCTCCGAGAGTATAATGATGTATTCGCTTGGTCGTATGAGGATATGCCAGGGCTCGATACAGATATGGTTGTGCATCGCCTGCCACTGAAAGAAGATTGTCCGCCGGTCAAACAAAAGCTTCGCAGAACTCGACCAGATATGGCAATGAAGATCAAAGAGGAGGTGCAGAAACAGTGGGACGCTGGTTTCTTGGCTGTGACGAAGTATCCTTCATGGGTTGCCAACATCGTACCAGTGCCAAAGAAAGATGGCAAGGTTCGGATGTGCGTGGATTATAGAGATTTGAATAAAGCAAGCCCAAAAGACGATTTTCCACTTCCTCACATTGACGTGTTAGTTGATAATACCGCTCAATACTCTGTATTCTCCTTCATGGATGGCTTTTCAGGCTATAATCAAATTAAAATGGCGCCAGAGGATATGGAGAAGACTACTTTCATAACGCCTTGGGGAACATTTTGCTATAAAGTGATGCCCTTTGGTTTGAAAAATGCTGGGGCAACATATCAGCGTGCGATGACGACTCTTTTCCATGATATGATGCATAAAGAGATCGAAGTTTATGTTGACGATATGATTGCCAAATCCCAGACGGAGGAAGAGCATCTGGTGAATCTGTTGAAGTTGTTTAAAAGACTTAGGAAGTTCAGGCTGAGGCTGAACCCTAACAAATGCACCTTCGGGGTGAGATCGGGTAAACTGCTGGGGTTTATCGTAAGCGAAAGAGGAATAGAGGTCGATCCTGCTAAAATAAAAGCGATTCAAGAAATGCCGACGCCTAAAACAGAGAAAGAGGTGCGCGGGTTTTTAGGGAGGTTGAACTACATCGCTCGGTTCATATCTCACCTAACTGCCACGTGTGAACCATTATTCAAGCTCTTGAAGAAAGATCAAGCTGTAACGTGGAACGAAAATTGTCAAAAGGCGTTCGATAAAATAAAGAAGTATCTGCAGGAGCCTCCTATTTTGATACCCCCAGTGGCAGGTAGACCTTTGATAATGTATTTGACGGTTCTTGAGGGAAGCATGGGTTGTGTTCTCGGTCAACACGACGAGACGGGGAGAAAAGAGCATGCGATCTATTACCTGAGTAAGAAATTTACAGACTGTGAATCTCGATACTCGATGCTTGAGAAAACTTGTTGCGCGCTAGCCTGGGCCGCCAAGCGTTTGAGGCAGTACATGCTGAATCATACAACCATGCTCATCTCGAAGATGGATCCAATCAAATATATATTCGAAAAGCAGGCGTTGTCAGGTAGAATTGCCCGTTGGCAGATGGTCTTGACTGAATACGATATTCAATACGTCTCGCAAAAGGCTATAAAGGGGAGTGTGTTGTCTGAGTATCTGGCGGAGCAGCCTATTGAAGATTACCAATCGATGAGGTTTGATTTTCCTGACGAGGATATCATGTACCTAAAGATGAAGGATTGCGAAGAACCATTGCCAGACGAGGGACCAGAGTTGGGGTCCCAGTGGAAGATGATATTTGACGGAGCTGTGAATGCTTACGGTAGCGGAATAGGGGCAATTATCACCACGCCACACGGGTCGCATATCCCGTTTACTGCCCGATTGACCTTTGCCGTTACCAACAATGAGGCCGAATACGAAGCTTGTATAATGGGGCTTGAAGAAGCCATTGATTTGCGAATCAAACATCTAGACGTATACGGAGACTCAGCTCTGGTAGTGAATCAGATCAAAGGGGAATGGGAGACACGTCAGCCTAATTTGATACATTATATGAATTATGCAAGGAGATTGTTGCCTTTCTTCGACAAGGTTGAATTGCATCACGTGCCGCGGGCAGAGAATCAAATGGCTGACGCCCTTGCCACTTTGTCTTCCATGTACAAGGTCAACTTCTGGAACGAAGCTCCCCAAATCACTATCTCTCGGTTGGACAGGCCAGCTTATGTATTCGCTATTGATGAAGCATCTGATGACAAACCGTGGTATTTCGATATCCTTAATTTCCTGAAGAATAAAGAGTATCCGGCTGGGGCATCCAGTCAAGATCAGAAGACTCTCAGGAGATTAGCGGGTAATTTCTACTTGAACCCGGATAGCGTCTTGTACAGAAGGAACCACGATTTGGTGTTGTTGCGTTGTGTAGACGAGAAAGAGGCAAAGCTTCTCATGGAGGAAATTCACGAAGGTGCCTTTGGTACGCATGCTGGTGGGCATGCTATGACGAGAAAGCTGCTGAGGGCAGGTTATTTTTGGCTGACGATGGAAACTGATTGTTTCAAGTTCGCGAGGAAGTGCCACAAGTGCCAAATCTATGCTGACAAGATACACGTGCCTCCAAGTCCTCTAAATGTGATGTCATCTCCATGGCCATTCTCGATGTGGGGAATTGATATGATTGGAAAGATTGAGCCGACGGCTTCTAACGGGCATCGGTTCATCCTAGTAGCGATCGATTATTTCACCAAGTGGGTGGAAGCGGCGTCTTACGCAAATGTAACGAAGCAAGTGGTGGCTAGATTCATCAAGAGAGATATCATTTGCCGATATGGGATTCCCGAGCGGATAATCACGGACAACGGTTCTAATCTGAACAACAAAATGATGAAGGAGCTCTGTCAGAATTTCAAGATCGAACATCACAACTCCTCCCCTTACCGACCCAAGATGAATGGCGCTGTTGAGGCGGCCAATAAGAATATCAAGAAAATTGTTCAGAAAATGGTGGTGACTTATAAAGATTGGCATGAAATGCTACCTTTCGCTTTGCACGGTTATCGTACGACGGTACGCACATCAACCGGGGCAACTCCATTCTCGTTGGTATACGGAATGGAAGCGGTACTACCATTGGAAGTTGAGATCCCTTCTCTGAGGGTATTGCGAGACGTTCAGCTGGACGAGGCAGAATGGGTAACGAATAGATTGAACCAACTGAGTTTGATGGACGAGAAGAGGCTAGCTTCTCTAGCATACGGTCGTTTGTACCAAAGACGAATGAAGAAAGCGTACGACAAGAAGATACTTCCGCGAAGCTTTCAGACGGGCGACCTTGTGCTGAAAAGGATTCTCCCGCCGCAAGCAGATCACAGGGGCAAGTGGACCCCCAACTACGAAGGGCCATACGTTGTCAGTAAGGTCTTTTCAGGAGGAGCGTTGTTGTTGTCCACCATGGACGGAGAAGACTTTGCGTCACCTGTGAATTCGGACGCAGTTAAAAAATACTTTGCTTGAAATAGACCCGCTGGACAGAAAAAAGAGAGTCCAGGCAAAAATGGGGCATCCTGGCGAACCAAAAACAGAATGAAAGGTTCGGGCAAAAGTTAGGGATAAAATTGAAAAAATGTACACCCGCGAAGTTGAAAACCTACACTGGGCGGCTTCGGCAAAAAAGGGTATCCCGGTGAACTGAAAACCCGTAAAGGGCGGTTCACGCAAAAGTTAGGGATGTGAAAAGCAAATGACTGCGGTCCGAAGTTGATATTACAATGAGCATCAATGCGGGAGAATATGTTGGAGGAGCCAGTTATCGGATACAATCTCTTCAGAAGTAAGGATACTGGGGAAAGCATTAGAGTCGGATGAGTCATAGGAGGATCAGTTTGTGGTGTTCATCTGCATCCCGTTGCCGACATGTGTACAAAATCTAATTTGTCAAAATATTTATGCTTCTTGTGCATACTTGTATATTTGCTTTGTGTAGCTTCCTCATTTCAGGAGTTACATCCCGTGTACAAAACTCCGCCCATTCAGGGGCCCAATCAATGAAAATATGCTATTCAGTATTTGATGCCTGTTCTTTACTGTTTTGTGCATGATAAAACGCCTAAGTTTGATGAAACTAGCATGAGTATAACATCACTGGCCCTTGCCAACAATTGTTAAAGCTTTGAATTAACTGAGTGTAACGTCACTAACCTGAATTGATTTGATTGCATAGGCTTGTCTAGTCTTGTTTGTGTTGTTGCAGGTTTCATAACCATACGAGGAAGAGGATCAAAAGATTGCGATAACGAAAGGCTTAATCCCCACGCAGGTCATGCATGTTCTTCCTGAAGAAGGATGGAATTCCCCAACTAGCCGTAGCTTATCCAAAGGACGTGCTCCAGAAAGTTATTCGTCCTCAGCAGAGTTTGGCGATTCTAAGATCATAAGGCTGTATTCAGACAGGTTCATCTTTCCTCGCAGGGTCAGGCACTCTCTCCCAGTGGAGTCAGTTAATTTTCCCCAAGAGAATCATCCCATCCCCAGCGGAATTCTCTTTGCAAGTGTTTTTCATTCCTTCCAGTGGAACTCGAAGGGTGTGACTCTCCCAAGCAGAGTTGATGGTGGTTCCAATCATTTATTTTGTCAAGGATGCTGTGTAATATCAGTTCACTCTCCAGCAGAAAGTCTGATCGTACTATGCACATCTGCTATTCCCCAGCAGGGGGTCACTTCAACAAGACGTTTGGTTTGAGTTTCCAATTTCCCAGCAGGGTTGACTTCACCCTTCCAGCATTTATTTTGCTGGAATAGTTCTGTAGCATCTGGCTATACCCGGCGGAGTCGGCATTACCCTTCCAGCATTTATTTTGCTGAAGCAGTTCCTGTATTTTAGCAGTTCAGGTGGAGAGAACTTTTGCTCGAATGAACTACCAAACATTCAAGATCTCGGCATGAGACGTCCAATGATAATGTCAGTTTCGGCAGTATTCCCCCACAGAGTTAGCATGATGAGATTCTCTTTGTCTCTAACAGAGTCATTTACGCAAATGTCTCTTACTTTCCCCGCCAGAGTTGCCAGGATAAATTCCTCTTTGTTCCCAGGCAGAATCAGGTGTCATCAAGGGTTCCGTGAATCAGAATTGCAGAGGCCACCGCCGGTTATCAGAACAGGCGTCCGGTAGTTTGGTTTCCAGACATCCCCAGTAGAGTTCATCTCCAAGTCGCTGTCACGTCAGTGCTAAGAAGTTTGTGGGTGAGAATCATTGGAGAACTAAGTCCTGACGCGGACAATTTATTCCTATATTGACGGGATTTCTTCAGAGGTGGGCGTCCTAACGTGGACAGGTTTATTTCCCTGGATTGGTGAGGTATGTTAGTCCTATCGTGGGCAGACTCGGGTTCTCAAAATTAGTGGAATGGGAGGTCATGACGTTGACAAAAGTGATTACTCTTTGTGTTGGTGTCCCGACGCGGACAGATCAGACCAGCGTGTGAGTCCTTACGTGGACAAGTCTTATTTCCTCAGCGGGTCGAAGACGCCTGAGTCCTAACGTGGACAAATCAAGGCTAGATCAGTGTCCTTACGTGGAAAAATCAAAGAAATTATTATTCCTAACGTGGACGATGTAGTCCTTACGCGGACATATCAAAAGAAGTGTATTCCTAGCGTGGAAAGAGGAGAGTCCTTACGTGGACAGATTAAGATCGTGTTCCTGACGTGGAAAGATGGAGATTCCTTACGCAGAAAAGATTGAGTCCTTACGCGGACGTATCAGAATAGGATTCCTTACGTGGAAAGAGATGATTCCTTATGGGAGAAAAGATAGTTTCTTTACGTGGAAATGACAGCATTCCTGACGTGGAAAGAGTGGAGTCCTTACGTGGACAGATTAAGATGGCATTCCTTACGTGGAAAAATGTAGTCCTGACGCGGACAAATCGGAAAGAAGTTGGTATTCCTTACGCGGAAAGATCAGAGTCCTTACGCAGACATATCAAGAGCCTCCCTGACGTGGAAAGAAAGAGATTATTCCTGACGTGGAAGAGTTTAGTCCTGACGCGGACAGATCAAAGAAGTTATTCCTAATGTGGAAGAAGAAGATTTCCTCCTTACGTGGAAAAATTGGGTTCCTTACTTGGACAGATACAAGAAAAGTTGAGTCCTGACGTGGACAGGTTCAGAACCAAAGTTGGATCCCTTACGTGGAAAGATTGGAGTCCTGACGCGGACATGTCACGTGGTATTGGAGTCCTTACGTGGACAGATTGATATAGTTCTCCTTATGTGGAAAGAAGATTGTTTCCTGACGTGGAAAGATGAAAGGGTTAGTCCTGACGCGGACAGATGCAGAAGAAATGATTCCTGGCGTGGACAGAGGTTACTCCTAACGTGGAAGAGTGTTATTCCTAACGTGGGCGATTCAGTTTATGGAAATGCAGACGAGTTATCCCCAGCGGAGTTGCCGAGATTTTTCTGGGTTAACAGCAAGTGGAGTCCTAACGTGGACAGGTTTTAGTCGAGATTTCTTCGTATTGATGACAGACAGAGTCCTAACGTGGACGAGCAAGCAATCTGTTATGACAGAATCCTTTTCAGAACGATGAAGACAATCCCCAGCACAGTCGCACGAGATCAGTGGGTTATTGTAGCAGTCAAATTCAGCTGATGAATGTCATTCCACAAGCAGGAGCGCAATTTAGTTTTGCGGTTGGCAAATTTCTGGTTTCACTAGTATTCAATCGTCTCGTACCGCGAATGTCTGAAGGCTCCGGGCTCTTCACCCAATCGGGTCCAAGTCGCTTGAATAGGGGCAGCTGTTGCACCCCAAAATTTGCCCAACCTTATTCCTTGGTTTATGTTTCATTGTCATTAGCATTTGCATATAGAGTCATGTGCATAGACTAACCATCTGCATAGCATAAGCATAGCAAGTCATTCAACAGGGGACCAATCATTAATCTCATCTCTAGAGGCCTATCAAGAGGTTATTATCCCAATTCAATCTCATTCAAGTCATCAGGAAAGAATTTGAAAGCAAAGAGTTCAGCAGATCAAGCCTTGAGTCCATCTCCTAGCTGAGGATATCTGAGGGTCAACAAGAGGGTTGTGAGCTGTGAAGTGAAGGCATGGAGAGTATCTAGACATTATGAGAGACTTAGAAAGTCATTTGAAGAAGGAGACAAGTCATTGATGAGAGCACAAGAGCTATAGCTGAAGGCAGTCAACTAGGGTTTCATCTGGGTCAACCCTAGGTCAACCCTAGGTCAATTGACTGATTTAAGGGGTATTCAAGGCTATTGGAGAAATGTGGGGATCATCATTTGACATATAAAGAAGGATAAGGAGATATGCCAAGAGGAATTCAAGAGAAATCAAGGAGAAGAGGAGTTTCTAAATTAGGGTTTCTGTGTAAAATCCCCTAGTTTAGGTCAAATTTCCAAGCAAGATAAGTCAAAATGCTAGCTTCAAATGGCTTCTTGGCCAACATGAAACTTGTAGAGGATCTCAAGACCTTTAATTTGAGTGGTGGAAGACATCAAGGAGATTTATAGAACTCAAGTTATGGTCCTTGCAAGTTACAGGTCATCTGAGGTATCTGAAATTTTGTCTGTGAAAGTGACTTGACTTCCAAGCAATTTTTACCCCTCAAGGAGATTTCAAATGAATTCTTGGTCAACATAAGAATTGTTCCTCATTGTCTTAGCTTTCTAGAATGGTATAGTATGCCTTCATATGATGTGTGGAACTCAACTTATGGTCTTGGCAAGCAAAGGGCATTTTGGGCATTTGTGAATTACAGGTCATTTTAACCTATGTCCAAAACTCATACAAGGAGGCCTCAAATGGAAAAACTTACAACATCAAACTTGCTCCAAATGACATTTTGAGTCTAGAAAGAAGGTCACAAATTGTTGGAAAAGCTCATAACATGAAGTTGCATGATTGGTCCAAATTTGAACTAAAATGGCTTATAATTTGAATAAAGTCAAAATGAAAAATGGTTTGGGAGATTTATAAGTCCAAATGGAGACTTCCAATATATGATTTTGAATGGAAAAAACATTCTAAGAACAATGGTTCAAGCACTTTTTTGAGTTTAGTGGAAGATTTCAAAGTTATCCTTGGTTACTTGTAATTGAAGAAACATAACCAAAATGGATCAAAGTTGGAAGGCAAGGGAATGTGTAAGAGGGATCTAGAATGTTCATGTGAGCCCTATATATTCATGAAATGAAGATTGATCAAGGGTTGGATCCATTTTTCACCAAGAATTTCACAAATTCTCTCATTCTTTTTCATTGAATTTTCACTTCAATTCCTCAAATTCTTCACCAATCATCATCAAAATTAACTTCATCATACTGATTCATCATCATAGATCAGAATTCAACCAAGAACAAGGTGTGATCAATCCATTTTCGAGCACTTCCATCATCAACATCAAAATTGCAATTTCAAGTTGATAGCACAATTCAAGCCAAGTTTCATTCAAGTGTTGCATACAGAAGCAAGAGCTTCACTCACTGATCAAGATCTGAGCATTGGTGGTGGTGGATTCACGAGTTTCCATAACTGTTTTCAAGCTTTTGCATCAGGTGCGTTTTCATTCAAATTGCTTGATTCAGTTAGTTTAACATAGATTTGTTGGTTTAGATATGATGTAGGATGTTAGTAGAGCAATTAGGATGAATTTGGAGTAGATTAGTGATGATTGTTAGCAGGTGGTAGAAACTGTTAGGGCTTGAAACTTGTAGTAGAATGCATCATAATCTTAGCTTGATAGATCAGAATGACAACCATTAGTCATGGAAGAGATTAGTCTAGGTTTGAGGGAGAATTGTGTTGGTGAGTTGCAGAGTGCTTCCCTGGTGACCAGAACTTGTTGTGCTCGGGTTGAATGATTTGCTGAATTTCTGATTGATTTAATGCCATAGAAGTATAGAGGGAGAGATTTAGAGTAAGTTTCATGTTTGCATCGTGTTGTGTTGTGGACTGGAGAGGGAGAACTGAGAGCTGGAAGTGGTGCGTGCATGGAGCTTCATGGATTGCAAACCCTAGTTCTAACAGGTTCAATGAGGAAGACACAATCGTATCCGTCCATTTCGTGTTGGACCCTTGACTAAGAGAGCAATCCTAGGGCTCTCATTTAATCTGATTTTGGAGGGAAAGGAGTTGGTGCCCTAAACGCACCGTTTCATTAATTGAAACGGGCGGGCCTAAGAGCGAGTGATATCCCCACCCCCCAGTTACCAAGCCCAATCAATTTGAACATGAATCTGTTTCTGAATGCACCCCCTGCGCCTCTTTTTATTTTTCATTGTTGCTGACTAGTTCTGGGCCTTAGTAACTTGCTATGCGCACCCCACCAATGCCTGGCCCAATGAAATATCAACTGAGCGCGTTGCTTATTGACCCCCCCCTTGGCTATTTCTCTATTCTTTTTTATTATTTCCTTTTCATGTTTTTCCATTCATTTTAAAAATTCATAATAAATGCATAAAAATTCATTTTTAATTCATTCTTTTTACACTATTTTCTTTAGGATGTCTAGAAAATTATAGGAAAATAAAATTGCATTTTTATTTTTATTTCATATTTTTCCCATATTTTCTAAATAAATGTCATTTTAAATAGCTTCATTTCATGCATGATTTTAATAATTTTGGTTCTAGTAAATGCTTTCATATTTTTTGTTCATTCTTTTTATGTTGTTTAGATTAGATGTTGAACTTGTAGATACAATTTAGTTCCCATTTTTAGAAATTAATTTTAGGTGATTAATGTAGGTTTGAACAACATGAACAAATTAGGGTTTTTTTAGGTGATGACTTAAGAAGTTTGATTCTTTCCCTTAGGACTTAGGATTTAACTAGATTAGTTATGGGACTATAGGGGCTATGGGTAATTATTAGATCCCCTTAGAAAAAGTCAGGATTCCCCTACTGCTATTAATACTCTGTGTATATCTGATTGACTGGTGTGGTGTGCCCTCTGGGGATTATTGCTTGCTTGCTTGGGTATTGGGATTGTTTGGGGACTTGGGGGAGCTGAAGACTTGAGGAGATGAAGACCATTGGAGATTCAGAGATTGAAGATCAACTGTCAGAGTTGGAGAGGAGGTTCTTGCTAGCAGATGCTGAGGAGACTAGGGTTTAGGAGCTAGGCAGAGCTCTAGGTTAGAAAGTTTGTTTCTCAAACATGGATTGCCTTGTCTGCATCCATTCTTCTCTGTGATTCAGAGTCTCTCTAAGACACTCACCCCCTTCCTTTGGAAGGCTTGGTGATAGTGTCTAAGAGATAGAACTCTTGAGAGAAAATGTCTTTTGTGTTAGAAGCAGTCTGTTCACCACCCTTGGTAGTCAACTGATTGCTTAACACCCAATTCACTCTTGTGACTGATCCCTCATCCTGGAGGTTTGAGCTTGAAGAAAAGCCATTGCAGATAGAAGACTGATGATCAAAGCCCTTGCCTGAAGGTCATGAAGATGGAGATTGATGCTTGTTGAAGCCTGTAGCTGATTGGAGATTACTTGAAGCCAGATGTTGATTCAGAGCTGCTGATGCTGTTTCTTTTGCTGTTGTATTTCATTGCTGATGTATTGATTGGTTTTCCTGGCTGTATTGTTTGCTGTTTACCCTGCTGGGTTGAAAGTGAAGCCTGTTCACTTTTGCCTATTGTTTTCTAGGTTCGAGGTTGAGTGGGACTCCCTTGCCTCGCTTGTACTGTTGCATCCATGCATTTTACTGCTTTACTGTATATATCTGGTATTGTTTCTGTTTCTGCCTATCCCGTAGGATCTCTGTTTCTCTCTGTGCAAGAGAGGAGCATGATAGACACTAGGTCTTAACCCATGCATGATAACATTAGGATAGTTTGTTTCCCTTCGCAACCGTAGGTTAGAGTTCTGTCTCTTTCTTTCTCAAAACAAACAGAAAAACACATAAAGATTTCAAACACAATAAAAGACACTTCTTCCGTAAAAGAATGTGAACTCATCAAGATGTCATTTTTGTCCGCCGGGACTGCTAATCAGAAAAACCTTTTTCAGAAAGAATAAAATCAACCAAGACAAGCTTGTGTCTTCCGTGGCCCGAACTACGTTTGCTCTGATCTTCCATGCTGTGTGGAAGTACGTAGGCATAGGATGCGATATCCTAGCGAGCAACCTTCCCCCCCTTTCCCGTAGGTAGGCGAACTACGTTGACTCTGATTTCTCGTTCCAGACGGGAATACGTAGGCATAAAGTGCGATACTTTGCCGAGTCATTTTTTATTTTCATTTTCTTTTCTTTTAACCCCAGACCTTTAGCGTAGATAGAATAACAATCCATACCCGAAAACAAGCGTGGATCCCGTCGAGTACGACGGACGTGAGGGGTGCTAATACCTTCCCCTTGCGTAACCGACTCCCGAATCCAGGTTTTGGTTACGATGTCCATACCTTTCCCGTGTTGTGCGAGGTTTACTCTGAGCGTTTCCTTTCCCTTCCGTGGGATAAATAACGCACGGTGGCGACTCTTCTGTTCAGCCGACGCCGATTTTCGCAGTAGCGACAGCATGTAAAGGTAGTTTTTCTTGATCTTCTAGGTGGATAGGAATTTGGAAAAATCCCGAATATCCATCAAGATGACAAAAATAAGAGTGTTGGGCTAAACGTTCCAACATTTGGTCTTTAAATGGTAAAGGGAAATGGTCATTCCTAGTTGCTTTGTTTAATTTTCTGTAATCTATGCACATACGCCGTCCTCCTTCTATCTGTTTTGCTACATGTTCCCTTTTCTCGTTCTGTATGACTGTGATGACTCCCTTTTTAGGTACTACATGCACATGGCTCACACACTTACTATCTAAGATTTGATAAATTATACCTGCTTCCAGTAACTTAAGAACTTCCCTTTTTACAAAATCACTTATTATGGGGTTTATCCTTCTCTGATGTTCGCTAGAGGGTTTTGAGTCTTCCTCAAGTAAAATCCGGTGCATACACACAGATGGACTTATACCTTTTAGATTAGAGATATTATATCCTAAGTCTGAGGGATATTTCCACAAGACATATAAGAGATGGTATGTTTCTTCTTAGTTTAAGGGGGCACTGACTATAATTGGACGGTCCATTTCCTCGTCCAAGAACTCATATCTTAGATTCTTGAGGAGTTCTTTAATTTCTAAAGTTGGTTTCTTAGGGAATGGTGTTGGATCGGGGGTAAGGGATAAACATTCGTGAGGATTATCATCAATGTAGGGTTCCATAAATCCATCATCTTCCCTTTTGAAGGTTAAAGGTAATGTGATGGGTTCTTCTTGATCTAGTTCCCTAACATATTCATCAATGATGTCTATGGTATAACATGCGTTTCCTAATACTGGTGCCATAAGAAATTTCGACAAAATGAATTCTATCTTTTCATCACCTACCTCAAAAGTCAACTTTCCTCTCTTGACATCTATTATGGCTCCTACGGTTGATAAGAATGGCCTACCTAGGAGGATTGAGATGTCATCATCTTCTTTAATGTCCATGGAAACGAAATCAGCAGGGATGAATAACTGACCGATCCTGACTGAGACATCTTCCAATATGCCAACCAGATACTTGACGGATCTATCGACTAACTGAAGATACATCTTAGTAGGCTGTAGTTCTCCTAGTTTTAACCTTTCGAAAACTGCCAGAGGCATTAGGCTCACACTAGCTCCTAAGTCCAGGAAAGCTTTATTGATGACATGACTCCCCAAAATACAGGGTATGGAGAAATTTCTAAGATCTTTCTCCTTTTTGGCAAGTTTATTTTCGGAAACGGAATTGCATTCCAAAGGTTTTAGATCGTCAAGTCTACGTTTATTGGTAAGCATGTCTTTGAGGAACTTTATCTAGGATGCTATCTGGGTGATGGCTTCTGTGAAAGGGATCTCCACATGAAGTTTCTCTATGACTTTAATGAATTTCTGATATTGGTTATTGATCTTGGTTTGTTTTAGTCTTTGTGGATAGGGTATAGGAGGTTTGTATGGTGGGGGTGGTTCATTAGTTTTTTCTATAGTTTCTCCCTTATCTTGGTTTTTCTGTTTGTCAGATTCTACTGGTTCCTCTACTTCGTGTGTGGGCACAATGCTTTTCTTAGAAGTTTTGGGTTCGCTCAATGCCAGGTTAACCGGTTCATCGTAAGCGGTCCGACTTCGTAAAGTGATTGCATTTGCTTGCCCTTGGGGGTTTTGTTGAGGTTGTCTAGGAAATTGTCCTCCGGGTGTGGTTTCGGGAGCTTGTTTGAGAGCTACCTAAAAGATCTGGGCTTCAAGCATCTTATTATGGGTGACTATTTAGTCTACCTTGGTTCCTAACTGGGTAATCATTTTGTTTACATGAATGTTCTGGTTTAGGAATTCTTTGTTTTGCTGGGTTTGAGCCGATATGAAATTTTCCATGATCTTCTCAAGGTCCGGCTTGGGCGGCATAGCTTGCATAGGTGGGTTTTGTCTCTGGGCTTGAAAATCGGGTGGTCTCGGAGGCGCAGGGTTTTGGAGAGGGTTATTGTTTTTGTAGGAAACGTTTGGATGATTCCTCCATCCAGGGTTATAGGCGTTTGTAAATGGGTTCCCTTGGGCATAGTTGACCTGGTCTGAATGAGTTTCATTCAACAGATTGCATTCCGCTGATTGGTGTCTTTTGGTTCCACATAATTCGCATTCTGTTGAGACTGCTGCTGCAGTAGCTGGATTTGCGTACATATGTTCGACCTTAAGGGCCAAAGCGTCCATTTTGGCTTGCATCATGTCTATAGAACTTATCTCATGTACTCCTTCTTGGGCTTCTTTCTTCTCCACTGTTGCTCGTTTTGTCCCCCATTGACAATGGTTTTGAGCCATATCCTCGATGAGTGTGCAAGCTTCAGGCATCAGAGCGCCACCAGCGGCAGCATCGATGGTCATCTTAGTGTTATAATGAAGTCCATTATAGAAGGTGTGAATGATTAGCCATGATTCCAGGCCATGGTGTGGACATATTCTCAATAGGTCTTTATATCTCTCCCAAGCCTCAAAGAGTGACTCACCTTAGTTTTGAGTGAATCTGGTTATCTGGTTTCGAAGAACAACTGTTTTACTTGGGGGAAAATATCTAGCAAGGAAGACTCTCATAAGGTCTTCCCAAGTTGTTTTAGAATTAACTGGAAGGGAATCTAACCATGTAAGGGCTTTGTCTCTGAGGGAGAAAGGAAATAATCTTAGACGAATCGTCTTAGGAGTAGTACCATTGGTTTTAAAAGTGTTAGCTAATTGTATGAAGATTTTTAGGTATTGATTCGGGTTCTTAGAAGGGAGACCCGCGAATTGGTTTTGATGTACTATTTATAATAACAAGGGTTTTAGTTCGAAGTTGTGAGAAGGAATATTAGGGTTTACAATACTAGAACTGGGTTCGTCACCGAATGGTTGAGCGAAATCCATAAGGGGTCTTTGGTTACGGTCTTCTTCCATAGTTTCCATAATTCTACGAAGTAAGAGACGTGCGTGAGCGTAATGTTCAGGTTCCTCTAAAGGATCTATAAGACTACTGGTGCTGCGAGTTCTTCGCATTGACCAGTAGGTAAAACCTTAGTCTAGACGGTGTAACAAAAAGGTAAGAAATTTTGACGTAATAGGTCCCCGACAACGGCGCCTAAAACTTGATGATGTGTTTTCGCAAGTATATGAATCGCGTCAGAGTAATATAAAAGATTATCGATCCTACAGAGACCAAACGTCAATCTATCTATTTCTATTGTTATGATGTTTATCTAAGGTACATCAATCGGGAGTTCGTGAGTGCAATATAAAAGTAAAGTACGAAGATATAAAATTCAATTTAAAACAACGGGCTTGAATGTAATTCACACAGCCATGTAGTATTCCAAATGCTTGTAAATAGAACTTCTAATAGGGTAATGTCTTCTACGTATGAAAATAACTAATTTGACGGGAACTGTCGCTTTCGCATATTCAGAACAAAGTTTATCCCTTAATCGAACCCTCTTATTGTCACTTATAAAAAGGCGCACATTGCGTTAAAGTAATAAACCTATTTTTAAAAAATATAGTTTCTTGACTCAGCTGAAAAGTATTTTGACTTGGAACTTTTTAATGAAAAGAGGTTCATGCGAACCGGACTTTAAACCCATAAACGCGTCTGAAAATAGTTTTAAAATCGTTTTTATAAAGTATTAAAAACTCCTACTTAACTAGACAAATCGCTTCCGCTTCCTTCAAACGGTTAAGACTAACCAAGTTTAACCAAAGGTTGGACGGCTTTCGATCTTACCCAACAGAAATGAAGTGCAGAAAACTAGTGTTAAAAATCAGAATAACCCCTAAGTTTTTCTATTGACAACTTGTATGGAATACTACTTTAACTATGATCTTTATATTCTAACCTTTAAAATTTAGCCGGACATGGAAATGTAAATAGACATGTTAAATAATGCGAGAAAGTAAATGGTGCGGAAAAGTAAATATTGCGAGAAAGTAAATGGTGCGAAAAAGTAAATATTGCGAGAAAGTAAATGGAAACCTGCTCCAAACGGGAGGTTTTAAATCTGGTACAGCATCCCTATCCATGCGGGAGGTTTTGTCCATGGTCTATCGATGAAGACAACATCCCTATCCACAATCCTCCAATACATTCTTCGACCAGGATTAGGATACGTGTGCTTCTTCGAGCTCTCCCTTAGCAAAAATTTACATCAACCAACCTTCGTAAATAATGGGTGTTATAGATTATTTCAGATTCGCGCAAAGGACATTTTCTTCATCAAAGGTCCTAACAAGCGGAACACGGTAACTTGGTTGAATTCAATGACTCTTGTTTGGCTTTTATAATTGGATGTGGTGCTAAATAAAACCATGAAGATTTGATTTCTCCTCATCTCCATGAGTTTGAGCAATTCTTGAATTTTGGATGTGGGAGGGATATTGAATGCTTTGAACTTGTAATTTTCTCAATGCTTAAAATTTTTTAATGACTTGTATGTGGTGAGCTTTGAAACTCAAGAAAGATTTCATTCCATGTTCTTGTAGCTTTTCTATTGCTTAGCGATAGGACTTATGGTAATGGGCAACTGTTTCCTCTTTGGTAAACTTTGTGATGTTTGGTTATGTGTTGTACAACAGTGATTCTCGCTTTGCCATAAAATGCTTCGCCATTTGATTGCTCTTGCATTATGTAACCTTTTAAATATGGTGTTTTAAATTATATGGATGATTTGAAGATCTTGTGACTTGTGGATCTTGCCAATGTATTGTGAGCTTGATTGTAGCATGACTTAAAAATTGAAGCTATTAGCTTGGCATGCTTGGAGGATTTTTTAGAGTACTTGAATTCCTTTTGTGACTTTGTCTTTGTACCATTATGATCTTTTTATGATGGAATTCAAATGAAGTTTATGATCTTTGTACATAACCATGCAAAGCATTTTATATTTTGTAAATTCCAAATATTCAAAATGGTCTTTTCTTCCACTTTGGGTTTTTTTTGTAAGCTCTTTTAATTTTGCAATGCACTTTGAGTTTGATAACTTAAACTTATTGGATTATGTTCTAACATTCCTTTGGTTAATCTTGAATTAGAAATCTCCTTGGATATTCTACATTGTGTGAACTTGGACACTCGAATGATTTGAACAATAAGACTCGAGATGATTAAAAATGGTGAATGCCCTTGACTTTTTGTAATTGAACTCCACGCTATTCTCATAAACATTCCTGTGTTTACTTTGACCTTGAAAACTTGATGAACATAAAGGATATATTTTGCAAATCTTTAAACTTGAATTTAAAATAATGCTTCATCTTGAAAACCTTGAATACTGTGCTCCATTGCAACTTGGTTTCCAAATGGTCCATTTGAATGATCTTTGAACTTATCACTTGTAACTTTTTCATTTTTTAAGTAAACCATAAGCATGAACTTCCCACCTTGACCATTAGAACTTTGGTTATTTTATGTGAAATTGAATTGGCATTTAAGATGATGAACCTTTAATTGAATCTTGGAATGGTGAATTCATCATGGTGAAATAAAATCGAACTTTCAAGCACACTTCCCACACACTACCAAAAACAAAATCTAGACTCTTTCCTTTAAATCCATGGGAAACAAAAGGTGATCAAACCCTGTGGGTAAAAACAAAATCTTCTTAGGTTGAAATTGAGTATTACTCCACATATCCAAACTTATTCCTAATGGGATGGAAACTCCAATTCTTTTCAAACTTTCTGAAGAACCTTGAATATAAGGTCCAATAACAAACCCTAGGATCAGGATAAATTAATTACATCTTGAAATACTTTGTGAGCATGCGTATTCATTTGAATCTAGTGTACTTGGTTGATGATGCACTCAATACTTGACTGGCTAACTCTTGAGGCTCCTTTGAAGTAAATCCTTGATTCAACAGTGAACAAACAAAAAATAATAAAGCATAAAGATTTAGTTAGCTATGCAGGTATGATTATCCTAAAAATGTTATGCAAGACAATGCATAAAATGTGGGATCTTAGGGTTAAAAATTAGGGTATGATAATAGGTGGTTTGTTGCATATTTGCTAAGAACAGAACTTTTCAAAGAAAATCCAAATGGACTAAGGTGGTCTCAAAGGCTCATGGCTCTGACTCAGACTGGTGTACATTAGTATGATCTCGCTTATAGCAAAGGAGAAATCATCAACATTTGTGGTTCATTTCCCAATGTACCTCTTCTCAGTGTACGTGGAGGAATCAATTACAACCCTATCCTTGCAAGGCGTCAGTTCGGGTTTCCCAAGAAGGAAAAGCCTACCAATGTCTTGTTGACAGGTTTCTTCTACCTCAATGCAGAAGCTAGTATGAGATTTTAGGGATAGGGTTGTAGATACTTGGAAAGCAAACCACAAGAAGACCAAGACGGATCTAGGGAAGAAGAACTATATAGCATTTGAGCCTTTCACGCAATTGGTTCGTGCTAGAGCCTGTGATCTCAAGATGCCTTATCTCCCAGAGAGACCTTTGTAGATTTTTGCCGCCTCTTCCTCTACCATTCCCATTGAGCAAATGGATGAATACCAACAAACATTTGCTAGATTGAATCTTGAGCGAGATACTTGGGAAGGCAAGTACCACGCCATTCATTTTGAGCATATGGAGATGAAGAGACAACTAAAAGAGAAGGTTGATTTGATTGAGTTGGTTGAAAAGAGGGTTATTGACATATACGTGGCACGAGAGAATTTATTTTTCTCTAGTGTTTAGCTCGTGCTTAGTACCCATGAGTACTATAATGTGCCACCTACATCTGGTGCTTGGAAGGGAATCATCGACAAGCTAGTATTGGAGAATGCAGAATTGAAAAGACAGAAGAGGATGCGCAGATAAAACCTTTCTAGCTAGACTCTGTGGAGACTCTAGGGCCTAGCCTTTTTCCTCTTGTATTTTAGTCTCTGGTATTGTACTTTAAAGTTTTAACTTTTTCCAATATTAATGAAGTAAGGTTTTGTGCCAAAAAGTGTTCCTTTTACAAATCAATCTTCTAAGTTTCTTAAAACCAACTGCATTGCATCTCATTGTTTTGTTAACATTCAAGGAGTCGAGATATTTTTTTGAAGACATTGTAATGGACTCAAGAAAGAAAATAACTTCCAGATGCACATTCAAAAGCCTAAAGTTGGACAATCTGAGAATACTAGGAGGCTTAGTGGAAGATCCTTTTTTCTTCAGTAACAAGTATGGAAGCCCAAGTAGATGAGGAGATGTTAATGGCGCTCGTTCAGTTCTATGGTCCCACTTACCATTACTTCACGTTTCTAGACTACCAACTGCTACCAATGTTGGAAGAGTATTCTGCTTTGATGGGATTATGTGTCACTCCTTGACCATTCTTTGGGAGAGAAAGAAGACCAAATAAGAGAGTTTTGGCGGAAGCCTTACACCTAAAACCATCTGAACTTCAGACCCATCTGGATGTCAAAGATGGATTCTCTGGTTTTCAAGCAAGATCCTTGATGGAAAGATATGAGGTTCACGCTGATAAGCAAGACACAGAAATCTTTGAGGCTACCTTGGCCTTATTGATCTATGGAATCCTTTTATTCCTAAATGCTGACAAGTTCATAGACTTGAACATCGTTAACTTATTTCTGATCAAGAACCCTGTTCCTACCCTGCTAACTGACGCATACTTCTTTGTTCATCTAAAGAACTCCCATGAAGAAGGCCAGATTACTTGTTATACCGCTCTCCTTCACAAGTGGTTTATTTCGCACTTGCCAAGGACGGTCTCTCTATGGAATCTGAAGGACAGTATTGCATGGACCAAATAGCTTCTATCACTCAGACACTATGACATCCATTGGTAAGGTGTAACACCCCCTTTCTATGCCCCCAAATAATACAATTAATCATTTAGGCATAAATTTAAAATTTCATCAGAGTACATTTGTAACATGGCATAAAAGGGAAATATCACATTATCATAAAATTTCCAACACATACAGCACCTGCTCAACAGATATGCAACAACGGGATAACACCCACAAGAAATATTTAGAACAAAGGCGGAAATATCCAAATATTTCATAATTCACCAAACATGTAACACATATACAGTTATCATTCATCATGTTTTACAAAACATATCAACAGCAGATACATACTCAGATGTATCACAAAAGAATCAAAATAAATCCTATTCTACCCGGTGCTACATATCAGAGCCGACCGACCAAAAAGGGAAGAAGCCACGCTTCACAAAATACTTCCAGCAATCTAGTCTGCAATGTCTCATAGAGCATTAAAAGAAACAACAGAAGGGTGAGAAACGATATCATATTAACAATGCATAAAAACATATATATATATATATATATATATATATATATATATATATATATATATATATATATATATATATATATATATATATATATATATATATATATATATATATATATATATATATATATATATATATATATATATATATATATATATATATATATATATATATATATATATATATATATATATATATATATATATATATATATATATATATATATATATATATATATATATATATATACATACATACATAATACCCAAAATACGTCTTTCGCATTCTCACTGCAACTCACCTCGTCATACCGTACATCGCAATGTATTCACATCATCTATATACAAATAGAACATCATGCATATGCAAATATGCGTCAACAATGTTTATATCGGTTCATGAACACACCAAACATACATATTCATATATTCACACATACATGTGTCTTCAAGCATACCAATCATGCCAATCATCAACAATTCATATAAACATTTACAATTATGTTCACTCACCATACACCATGCAGGATGTCAACATGCAACTCATAGAGATCGACACACAACTCTATGCAGATGCAAATGCGGTACCGACTCATTTCAGCAGGTTCAATTGAAGAACCAAATAACCATCGCTTACACCCCACATGGGCACACGAGGTTCTGCAGATTTTACGCGGAATCAAAATAACCATCGTTATATACGAGGTTCTGCAAATCCACCGAGGGATCAATAACTAACCATCGCTCACACCCCACAAGGGCACACGAGGTTCTGCAGATTCACCGAGGAATCAATAATTAACCATCGCTCACACCCCACAAGGGCACACGAGGTTCTGCAGATTCACCGAGGAATCAATCGACACAAGAATGCATACCATGATGCTTCACATGCAACATGACTCATGACACTCTTGAAAATGCACACATGTTTACAAACATACTCATGCATTCTACACATTCATCGCATGTATTCATACAACATCATAGATTTTTATTCAGGCTAAACAATGCACATAATTGCCCAAGCGGCCACAATTCATAATCTAGGATTCACGCCTTACGGCTACCCATAGCACAACACAACACAGCATATAACTACTAAATCAAAGAGGGGTCGATCGCAACCGAAACCCTAAGTCACGACAGCACCTAGCAACAGGGAAAATCCATCCTGCTACGTTCGCTACACGCTCGCCTAGCGAGCTGCTAGCGAGCGTTCGCTACCTCCTCGCCTAGCGAACTTGCTAGCGAGTGCAAACAGAACCTCCAAACATTGCTCGCTACCTCGTTCACCACAGCGAACCCCCAGCGAGCTCTTTGCCATTCCCTTCGCTATTAGCGAAAGACCATAATACCATTCTGTCCCAAGTTTGGGACCGTTCGCTGCGCACTCGCCTAGCGAACTGCCAGCGACCATTCGCGACCTGCTCGCCTAGCGAACTGCTAGCGAGCGTCTGCGATCAGAACTTCTCCCTACTGTTCAGAATCCAAAACCACCGATAAAATCACCCGATGAACTCCAATCATATCCAGCAGCCTTAGTCTAACATATACCGACTAATCTACGCCATCTAACCACGATTCTAACCGTTAAACAACGATTTCTATCGATTAAACCAAATTCAACCTAAAATGGAAAGTGTAAAAAAACTACCAACAATCCAAAACAATTCAACAAAATCACACATGATTATACACATTGATAGAATAATAAAGTTTCACACCCTTACCCGAACAATCGAAAGCTTTGGTGATGATTTCTTGAAGTTCTAGGTTTTTCCTCTTCTTTCTCTCCTCTTTCTCTTCTCTTCCTTTCTTTCCTTTGTTTCTTCTATATCCCTTCCTAACTTTCTCTTTTTCTATCATATACTCATATTCTCTTTTCTTTCCTCTCAAATTCTTTCCACACACTAATTAATCAATTCACATAAAATATCCACTTAACATAATTACTAATGCCCAAAATACCCTCCGGTCTATTTTACCCGTGTTGCGGTGAAATTTGGATGTCAAGCTATTGATTAACTTGAATCTTAATTCATTTACAACCGGTCTTTGATTTATCCGAAGGAAAGGTTAAAGAAAGGAAAAACCTAAAGGGGAGAGATCTAAGGTTCGGGGGTTGGTTAAATTTAGGGAAGGTATTAGCACCCTAAACTTCCGTAGTACTCTACGGGAACCTTTTGTTTATTTATTTTTATTTATTTCATTAATTATTTTGCTTTAGGGTATATACAAAGGATTGAAAATTAAAAAAGACCTAGGGGTTAATTCTAAGTTTACTCGACAAGACATCGCATCTTGTGCCTACATATCCTTACGGGAATGGAATCAGAGTAACTGTAGTTCCCCTCAAAAGGGAGGTTAGAAACGTCTTGACTGTGGCCAAGGTTTGTTCAGAGACTCCAATCTCTATGTTAAAAAAATATTAATTAAAATTAAAATAGGGTTAAATTAGGGATTCCACGGCGGAAAACCTTAAAACAGAGTACGGCGACTCTTTTGGCCTAACACTAGGATAAAAGCAATTTTGCCCACGGCGGGACACCTAGTCTAAACAGGACTTGATCCATTAAAGGGGTAAGGCTATTGACTCGGCGGCCAAAAGGCTGGACCTAATCCTTCGGAAGGATAAAACTATAAAAAAATGTGAAAATATGACAAATCATTATATGGAGGAATAATTAAGGTACATAAATAAGAAAAGTAATAAAAGGGTATAAAATGACACGACAAACATCAAACATCAGGAGTTCCTTACGAAAAAGTTTTAATTTTTTAATATTTTAATTATAAAAAAAAGCTTTAATTTTTTTAATAAAAAATATTTAAGTCAAAGTTTTAAAAAAAATTAAGTTTAAATTCTAAAAAAAAAGTTTTTGGGGAAAAGTCTTTTCAGTTTTTTTTAGAACAAAAAAGGCTTTTCATCCCAAAAAAAGGCTTTTCAGTTTTTTTGGGAAAAGGTTTTTCAGTTTTTTTTTGGGAAAAGGTTTTTTGGGAACAAAAAGGTTTTTTTTTTCTTCGGAACAAAAAGGCTTTTCAGTTTTTAAAAAAGGTCTTACTAAAAAGGGTTTTAATAATAAATAAAAAAAAGGGTTTTGATTTTTAAAAAAGGTTTTGTTAAAAAAGGGTTTTGATATTAAAATCTACGGACCTAAACACACATGGAGATTAACATGGCAAAATATGCACATAAACATGAAAAAGCAAAATGTTTAGTAATTTAACGGACCTAAACACATTAACATGGTAAAATATGCACATAAACATGAAAAAGCAAAAGGTTTAGTAATTTAACCTACGAAGCGGAGGTTTGCTTCGATAAATGTGAAAAAGGTTTGAATAAGGGAACACTAGAGAGCTCCAATCCTTCTGACGAGTTGTGGGAACGACCGCCTTTCTCCTCTGGGGATCTCCTTTGTTTCTCCCTTTCTCTCTCCTCTTTTCTGAAGAAAACCTTCTGACCCCCTTTCAACAAGGCAACGCATGTATATATAGGGAACAAATTAGGGTTAACTCCAAATTGTCAATAATGTCCCTAAAGCCCATTTTAAAGCCCAAACTAAATAATTAGTTAAGAAAAAAAATAAAATTTAAATAATTTAAAATAATTAAAATAAACTTAAAATAAAAACTAATAATCCTATTGATTCCTAAAATCAAAAATATTATAAAAAGAACAAAATTTTTCCTAATATTTTTTATTTTATGATTTTTTTAGATATTTTTATGAATAATTTAGAAAAAAGTGAAAAAAATAATATTTTAAAAAATGATTTAATTAAAATACGAAAATAATAATTAAATAATAATAAAAAACTATTTTTGTTATTTTTTTAATGAAAGATAGAAAAATTTAGAGTAAAAATAATAAAAAACAAAAAGTGACAAAGGTGAGATTCGAACTCTCAACCTCTCACACTCACAACTCCTTACACATGTCCTCTTGCCAATTATGTCATTTTTACTTTTTAGAAAAAAAATGCATGCCATATGATATTTACCTGCAAAAAGTCAAACGACTACACAAATTTGTTAGTAATTGATTAAATGCAATAAAAATGCAATGAAATGCGACGACAAATCTTAGGGCAAAATTTGGGGTATTACAGTTGCCCCTATTTAAATAACTTCACCGGGTGATTTGAGCAACGGAGACTCGAGAAATCATGGTGGAGGGATTTAAATACAGATAACCGAAAATTTTGCCTTTAGACGCAGTGCTATGCAATGATATGGACAAAACAAAACGAACTATAATGCTAAATATGATATGAATCTGATATGATGCGTATGATGAAAATGACAAATGCACGGATACAGACGAAACAACGTCACAGGGGACGACCCATCGAGGAATTGCACTAGGGAAGAAGACATGTCATATCTGGAAGAACGTCGGGTAGACACGACACAGAATTGTTGATAGGTGCCAAGTAAATTAGAAATTGTCCGCAAGGTAAGACGCGGGTAAAACACGAGCTCAGGAGAAAAACGCAAATGGGGATAAAACACCCATGATGCCAAGTAAATAAATTTTGCCCACAAGGTAAGACGCGAGTAAAACACGACCTCAGGGAGAAAAAAAAAGTAAATGGGGGTAAAACACCATGGTGTTAAGTAAACCCAGGAATATCTGGTAAACGGGGAATAAAACACCCGGGATAAAAGGTACATGGGGGATAAAACACCCAAGGATAGAAGGTGAATGGGGAGTAAAGCACCCAAGATAGAAATGTAAATGGGGAGTAAAGCACCCAGGATAGAAATGTAAATGGGGAGTAAAGCACCCAAGATAAAAATGTAAATGGGGAGTAAAACATCCAAGATAAAAATGTAAATGGGGAGTAAAGCACCCAAGATAAAAATGTAAATGGGGAATAAAGCACCCAAGATAGAAATGTAAATGGGGAGTAAAGCACCCAAGATAGAAATGTAAATGGGGAATAAAGCACCCAAGATATGCACATGTATAGGAATTATGCTATGACATATGATCAAATGTAAATGCAGACGTCGACGACAAGGCTCGACTCTTTCGGTGAGATGACAAAACTGGAGGACTGATTCCTCAACATGGAGATCACTGTCATTCTGTTAAGCTGTATCAAGTTGATAGTCACTGTAGGAATGATGAATAACTACTTAGGGATTATGCAAGTAAACTGCCCCAGGTCAAATGAACTGATAATTGCTTCAGCTGTCTGATTTGTGGAATCGACTGTTTTGCTGTATCCTCGGAGGGCTTGCCCCAGTCTGGGTCTTGAACAATTCTCTGGATAAACCAAATCTGAGAAGATATTGCCTTGAACAAATCTTGAACTAATTCTTTGACAGGATGTAAAAGGAACTTGCCCCTGATAAGATCACTTGACCAAGTTTCTCATTTGTTTGAAAATTCCTTAGAGGAAAGCCAGTTTGCAAACAAAAATATTCATACAAACATGGTAATGCAAAGTTCATGCGATTTTTGAAAAATTATTTTTGAAAGATGGAAAATACATGAGTCGTTAGTCAGAACAAGGCGGTTCAAGACACTCAAAGTTTAAAATAAAAGTGTATTGCCAAAATAAATGATTCGCAAGGATCTTTTGGAGTCAGGTTACGCAACCTTGTTGTAGTATACTTTCAAAATAACCCTGTTTCAGTTAGGTCTTTTGAGGGTTGTAACGTGGCCTGGTTCACGGTTTATGAAACAAAAGATAAAGGCTCAAAATTTATTTGTACCCACCCAATCTACGTGATAATCTTCAGTCCTATGCTCAGTTAACTCATACTATGCATTCATGTTCCCATAAGTTAGGGATTTCATTGATCGTAGCAGTGATGATTCAGAAGTCAAAGGGACCTATTAAAAGGCAGCCACTACTCCCCTATAACATTTGATTGTTTTGACATTGAGGATTTTCAAGATAAGGATTTAAAAATCTCTTTGTATTATCCCTAAATTTTGCCTAAACTGTTTATTTTAGAGTTTACAGTCAGCGGGATGCCCCAGTTTTGCCTAAGTCTCCTTCATAGGTTTTGACTTAGCGGGCTTCTTTTGCTTTTTTTATATTATTTTTTTTGTGAAGGAAAGTGACTGTTTGATTTTAATGATTACGGTGAACCATCATCGACCTTTTGATTAGAAAACATCTTCGACACTTGTTTGACGTGTGCGAAGGAAAATTTGTTAATGAAAGGTGTATCGTATGAACACACAACCAAGTTAACTGAGAACTACCCATCCCAAGGTTAAAATTGTGGGTTTTTTGTAACGAAAGAAACTCCAACTTCTAGGCTCGAAGGGGGTAACGAGGGATTAACTTCCTTATTTCTCCAGTGTTTGGGAATTGAAACAATGCCTTACATCGTCAACAAGGTTTGATTGAAAGCATACTGACAGCAATTATGGGTATAACGTTTTCATCATCCTCCCTCCAATCTTAGCATATCAAAATTTTGGACAAGAAGTAAACATTTGAAAAATAAAGCATAAAGATGCAAATAAATGGACGGAAATGAATTGAATCAAAATTCGCAATGCTTATTTCATTAATGAAAGTACAAACATAATTAAAAGCAAACAACTTAAACAAAATAAGGAAAGTGCAAACAACGAGAAACAAAAGGCCTAGTGACAAAACTTCATTTCTGATGTACTGGCAAGGGATTTTTCTGAACATCCGGATGACTGTCTGTAAAATCAAGTATTCTAGTTCTAACCAATTCACATACTCTAGCCTTCAATGCAAAACAATGCTCCAAGTCATGGCCTGGGGCACCCTCATGGGAAGCACAATGGAGATCAGCCCTAAATCCAGCCGGAGGATTAAGATGAGGTGGTAAAGCCTTTGTAGTAATCAGTCCTTGCCGGACTAAGTCAGGATATAGCTCTGTGTAAGTCATGAGAATAGGATCAAAGTGACTCCTGTTTCGTTTCTGGTCTGATATCTGTGTCGAGGAATCAGCTTGACGACTCAAAGGTACACTGGAAGACGATAGGACCAAGAATGAGAAACCGGGGGATAAATGCAATGCAAAAATGTGATGCTAATGCCATGAAATGGTCTCAAGAATTTCAACGGTCGATTGTAAACATTCCCTTTTAGGAAAGCGAGAAAAGCTGTTAGACTTTAAAATGTAGGACTTCTTGAATTTGCAAAGGACTTTTGAATTCCTTGAAACTAGAAATGATATGATGCTTTATGGATGCAAAGCACAAACGCACATAAGCAAACAAAGGTCCTAATTTTAGAGGAACAATGAATGGAGTCAAGGTCTACCCTTCCCAAAGTGGTGTGTACTATAGATTAATTGTACCTGCAGAACAAGGGTTCTAAAAAGTGCCCAAAGTCATCAGCCCATCTTTTGGATATTATCAACTTCTCGACTGACTCGAGGCCGATAATATTCTCAAGAGAACCTCTTTTGAGTGTAGCATCGCGTAGCAACCATTGTAGGACTACTCCCACAAAGTTCCCGCACTACGTCCTATATAAGGCCAAGATGGTGTAAAGGTACTACGGTTCCCAGTATCACAGACTCCAATCGATAATGGTAAAAGTTTTCATGACTACAATCGATCAACTGAACCATTTTCAAAAGGGTCTCAACTGAGCGGTGATTCTCGATTTAGCTTAGTCGGGACTCACTCCCTATAAGCCTCGTCGAATATATCAGTCATCCTATCATAAGGTCGCTCAAGTCCGGGTGTAGGACTTATCTCACAACACAGTAACTCCAAGTAAGGTACCCCAATATATACATACAAGTGAGCAAAATATATAATAAAACAAATATATAAAGAAAAATAAACAAAATAGGGATAACCCTCAATAGTTAGGGTTCCCCAGTGAAGTCGCCATTTTCTGTTGCGGTGAAATTTGGATGTCAAGCTATTGATTAACTTGAATATTAGTTCATTTACAACCGGTCTTTGATTTATCCGAAGGAAAGGTTAAAGAAAGGAAAAACCTAAAGGGGAGAGATCTAAGGTTCGGGGGTTGGTTAAATTTAGGGAAGGTATTAGCACCCTAAACTTCCGTAGTACTCTACGGGAACCTTTTGTTTATTTTTTTTTTATTTATTTCATTAATTATTTTGCTTTAGGGTATATACAAAGGATTGAAAATTAAAAAAGACCTAGGGGTTAATTCTAAGTTTACTCGGCAAGACATCGCATCTTGTGCCTACATATCCTTACGGGAATGGAATCAGAGTAACTGTAGTTCCCCTCAAAAGGGAGGTTAGAAACGTCTTGACTGTGGCCAAGGTTTGTTCAGAGACTCCAATCTCTATGTTAAAAAAATGTTAATTAAAATTAAAATAGGGTTAAATTAGGGATTCCACGGCGGAAAACCTTAAAACAGAGTACGGCGACTCTTTTGGCCTAACACTAGGATAAAAGCAATTTTGCCCACGGCGGGACACCTAGTCTAAACAGGGCTTGATCCATTAAAGGGGTAAGGCTATTGACTCGGCGGCCAAAAGGCTGGACCTAATCCTTCGGAAGGATAAAACTATAAAAAAATGTGAAAATATGACAAATCATTATATGGAGGAATAATTAAGGTACAGAAATAAGAAAAGTAATAAAAGGGTACATAAAATGACACGACAAACATCAAACATCAGGAGTTCCTTACGAAAAGGTTTTAATTTTTTAATATTTTAATTATAAAAAAAAAGCTTTAATTTTTTTAATAAAAAATATTTAAGTCAAAATTATAAAAAAAATTAAGTTTAAATTATAAAAAAAAAGTTTTTGGGGAAAAGTCTTTTCAGTTTTTTTTAGAACAAAAAAGGCTTTTCATCCCAAAAAAAGGCTTTTCAGTTTTTTTGGGAAAAGACTTTTCAGTTTTTTTGGAAAAAGGCTTTTCGGTTTTTTTTGGGAAAAGGTTTTTTGGGAACAAAAAGGTTTTTTTTTTCTTCGGAACAAAAAGACTTTTCAGTTTTTAAAAAAGGTCTTACTAAAAAAGGGTTTTAATAATAAATAAAAAAAGGGTTTTGATTTTAAAAAAAGGTTTTGTTAAAAAAGGGTTTTGATATTAAAATCTACGGACCTAAACACACATGGAGATTAACATGGCAAAATATGCACATAAACATGAAAAAGCAAAAGGTTTAGTAATTTAACGGACCTAAACACATTAACATGACAAAATATGCACATAAACATGAAAAAGCAAAAGGTTTAGTAATTTAACCTACGAAGCGGAGGTTTGCTTCGATAAATGTGAAAAAGGATTGAATAAGGGAACACTGGAGAGCTCCAATCCTTCTGACGAGTTGTGGGAACGACCGCCTTTCTCCTCTGGGAATCTCCTTTGTTTCTCCCTTTCTCTCTCCTCTTTTCTGAAGAAAACCTTCTGACCCCCTTTCAACAAGGCAACACATGTATATATAGGGAACAAATTAGGGTTAACACCAAATTGTCAATAATGTCCCTAAAGCCCATTTTAAAGCCCAAACTAAATAATTAGTTAAGAAAAAAAAATAAAATTTAAATAATTTAAAATAAACTTAAAATAAAAACTAATAATCCTATTGATTCCTAAAATCAAAAATATTATAAAAAGAACAAAATTTTTCCTAATATTTTTTATTTTATGATTTTTTTGGATATTTTTATGAATAATTTAGAAAAAAGTAAAAAAAATAATATTTTAAAAAATGATTTAATTAAAATACGAAAATAATAATTAAATAATAATAAAAAACTATTTTTGTTATTTTTTAATGAAAGATAGAAAAATTTAGAGTAAAAATAATAAAAAACAAAAAGTGACAAAGGTGAGATTCGAACTCTCAACCTCTCACACTCACAACTCCTTACACATGTCCTCTTGCCAATTATGCCATTTTTACTTTTTAGAAAAAAAAATGCATGCCATATGATATTTACCTGCAAAAAGTCAAACGACTACACAAATTTGTTAGTAATTGATTAAATGCAATAAAAATGCAATGAAATGCGACGACAAATCTTAGGGCAAAATTTGGGGTATTACAACCCGATACTCTCAAAGTAGGCAAAAATAGCACAATATGCACAAATAACATATTAACACACAATTCCACATTTAAAATAATAATTCAATTAATTAAATCAGAAAGGACTCAAAATAAAGGAAATTCAGAATCGGGGCGTTACAACTCTCCCCCACTTAGGAATTTTCGTCCTCGAAAATATTACTTGATTCGAACAACTCAGGATGCGACTCACGCATCTTACTCTCCAATTCCCAAGTCATATTGCCTTCCGCAGCACCTCCCCATGCTACTTTTACAAGCGAAATATCCTTGCCTCTTAGGTTCTTAATTTCGCGGTCCAAAATCATAACCGGTAAAACCTCAACCGTAAGATTATCTCTTACCTCCACCTCATCCATAGGAATTACATGTGACGGATTCGGAACATACTTCCGAAGTTGCGAAACATGGAACACATCATGCAAATTCGAAAGACTCGGAGGCAACGCCACACGATAAGCCACCGCACCAACCCGTGCAATAATTTGATACGGACCAATAAAACGAGAAGTCAACTTCTTCGACTTCAAAGCAGGACCCACACCCGTAACCAGTGTAACTCTCAAAAACACATGGTCACCTTCTTGAAATTCAAGATCCTTCCTTCTCTTGTCATGGTAACTCTTTTGCCTATTCTGGGAAGCTTTCATCTTCTCCCGAATCAACTTCACCTTCTCCGTCGTTTGTTGTACCATTTCCGGTCCAACTACCGATCTCTCTCCGGTTTCATGCCAACACAAAGGTGTTCGACATCTCCGACCATACAAAGCCTCAAATGGTGCCATACCAATACTTGCATGAAAACTGTTGTTGTAAGTGAATTCAATCAATGCCAAAAAGCTATCCCAAACACCACCTTGCTCGAGCACACAAGCACGCAACAAGTCCTCTAACGATTGAATCGTCCTCTCCGTTTGGCCATCCGTCTGCGGATGATACGCCGAACTCAATCTCAACTTAGAACCTAAAGCCTTTTGCAAACCTTCCCAAAATCTCGAAGTAAATCTAGGATCTCTATCCGACACGATACTCTTGGGAACTCCATGCAACTTCACAATCACCCGAACATAAATCTCGGCCAACTTTTCCAAAGGATAACTAATATCAATCGGAATAAAGTGAGCAGATTTAGTAAGCCTATCAACAATCACCCAAATAGCATTGTGACCTCTTTGCGTATTTGGTAAACCCGTAACAAAATCCATTGATATACTATCCCATTTCCATTCCGGAATATCCAACGGTTGCATCAAACCACTAGGCTTCTGATGTTCCACTTTAGACTTCTGACAGGTCAAACACGAATACACAAACCGAGCTACATCCCTCTTCAATCCGGACCACCAAAAGATTTTCTTCAAATCTTGATACATCTTATTCGCACCCGGGTGAATACTCAATTTACTCCGGTGTCCTTCCTCCAATATCGTCTTTCTCAAATCCACATCGTCGGGAATACAAATACGACCATGGAATCTCAAAACTCCAAAATTATCAACCTTAAAGTCCTCACTCTCATTCATCATCAAATCCACAAATTTCAAATCCAACTTTTGCTTTTCACGAACGGTAGCTAGAAAATCATTCATAACATACAACAATACCAAGTTTCACACTTCTCGGCGTCATTTCACAAACCAAACTCAAATCTCTAAAACTCTCCAAAAGTTCCCATTCTCTTACCATCAATGTAGACATATGCACTAACTTCCGACTCAAAGCATCGGCTACAACATTTGCTTTACCCGGATGGTAATTCAAACCAAAGTCATAATCCTTCAAAAACTCTAACCATCTCCTTTGCCTCATATTCAATTCCTTTTGCTCAAATAAATACTTCAAACTCTTGTGGTCGCTAAAAACTTCAAATCTCGCACCATAGAGATAATGTCTCCAAATTTTCAAAACAAAGACCACGGCCGCCAATTCCAAATCGTGCGTGGGATAATTCTTCTCATGCACTCTCAATTGCCTTGAAGCATAAGCCACAAATTTACCGTCTTGCATCAAAACACCACCTAAACCGGACAAAGAAGCATCACAATAAACCACAAACGCTCCCGTCGGATTTGGCAAAATCAGAACCGGCACCGTTGTCAACCGTCTCTTAAGTTCGACAAAACTCTTCTCACAATTAATGTCCCAAACAAAAGTATTTCCCTTACAAGTCAACTGAGTCAACGGAAGTGCCAACTTCGAAAATCCCTCAATAAACCTCCGATAATAACCGGCCAAGCCCAAAAAGCTTCGGATCTCCGTAACCGACTTAGGAGCCCCCCATTGCATCACCGCATCAATCTTGGACGGGTCAACACAAATACCTTTACCAGAAATAACATGCCCAAGAAAATTCACTTCTGATAACCAAAACTCGCACTTGGATAACTTAGCATACAATTGCTTCTCCTTCAATACTTGTAACACAACCCGCAAATGCTCTTCATGCTCTTCTTGGGACTTAGAGTAAATCAGAATGTCATCAATAAACACAACTACGAAACGATCCAACTACTCATGAAAGATACGATTCATATATTCCATAAACACACCCGGCGCATTAGAAACTCCGAATGGCATCACAGAAAATTCATAATGACCATACCGTGTCCTAAAAGCCGTCTTTTGAATATCTTCTCCTTTAACACGAATCTGGTGATAACCTGACCTCAAATCAATCTTACTAAAAACACGGGCACCAACCAATTGGGCCATCAAATCATCAATTCTAGGAAGCGGATACTTATTCTTGATAGTCACCTTGTTCAACTGCCGATAATCAATACACAACCGCATGCTCCCATCTTTCTTCTTTACCAACAATACCGGCGCACCCCAAGGAGAAACACTCGGCCTAACAAATCTCTTTTCCAATAAATCGTTCAATTGTCTCTTCAATTCTACCAACTCCGATGCTGACATACGATACGGTGCCATCGAAATCGGTCTAGTATCGGGAACTAGATCAATCGAAAACTCGACTTCCCTTTCTGGCGGTACATCCGTAATGTCCTCCGGAAATACTTCTGGAAAGTCACATACCACTGGAACCAAATTCAATTCAACCTTATTCTCTACCGACAGCGACGCAAACAAACAGAACACCTGAGCTTCGTCCGCCAAAAGTTTCTTCAACTCTTTAGTGGATAGAAAACTCTCTTCCTCCTCATCTCCCGAAGATGGAAACCTCACCAACTTGTGATAACAATCAATATGAACTCTATTATACTGCAACCAATTCATACCCAAAATCACATATAATCCTTCTAATGGCAAACACACCAAGTCCATAATAAAGTCCTTACCATACATGGTCAAGGGACAACTCAAACATACCGAAGACGTAGTTACCAACCCCGAAGCGGGCGTCTCAATAACCATATCACCACCACAAGAAGAAAAACACAAATCCAAACGCTTAGCGCACTCGAAAGAGATAAAAGAATGAGTCGCTCCGGTATCGATAATAGCAACTAAGGGCATATTATTAATAAAGCATGTACCTTTAATCAACCGATCCGCATTAGTAGTGTCTGCACCCGCTAATGCAAATACCTTCCCGCTTGACGGAGCTTGCTTTGCCTTAGTACACTTCGTACTAATATGACCAACCTCCCCACAGTTAAAACACTTAATCACATTCCTTCTACATTCAGTTGTAGCATGACCGAGACCACCACAGTTAGCACACTTTTCCCCAGCCTTCTTACACTCAAAAGATTTGTGCCCCTCTTCGCCGCACCTATAGCACTTAACGGGACCAGAACTCCCTCCTCCGGATTTCTTGACAAAGTGTTCCCTATGCTTTCCTTTATCAGCAGGCGTCACATAAGGCCCACTCCTTACTGGTTGCTTCCCTCGCCTCTCACTCAAACTCTTATAGTGAGTAGAACGAGCCCTACTATCCTCTTCGAAAATTCTACAGCATTCGGTTAAGTCCAAAAATCTTCGAATCCTCTGATATCCCACAACTTGCTTGATCTCCGGGCGCAAGCCGTTCTCGTACTTAATACACTTGGAAAATTCCGCCGCCACCGCATCATAGTGAGGATGGAATTTCACCAACTCCGTAAACTTAGTCGTGTAGTCGACCACGACCATGTTCCCTTGTTTCAATTCTAGAAACTCCATCTCCTTCTTTCCCTTCACACTCTCCGGATAATACTTCCTCAAAAATTCAGTGCGGAACAAATCCCAAGTTATTTCCTCATCATCAACCCCAAGAATTTGTCTTATGCCGACCCACCATTCATCGGCTTCTTCTCTCAGCATGTGAGACCCAAGTCTCACCTTGTTCCTCTCAGCGCAATTCATAACTCTGAAGATCCTCTCGACCTCCTTCAGCCAAATCTGAGCACCGTCCGGATCAAACCTTCCTTTGAACACCGGCGGTTGATTCTTTCTAAACTCATCGTTAGCATTAACATTCGGCGCACCCTGCACCGCTCGAGCCATAGCTTCCAATGCCGCAGCCATCGCGTTGTCATTACGACCAGCCATATTCTGATTATTCCCAAAAATAACAACAGGGTCAAACAACCGTTCAACCAACAAAACAGCGAGACAAATACAACTGACTCAACACAGGGCTCTGATACCACTTAATGTAACACCCCCTTTCTATGCCCCCAAATAATACAATTAATCATTTAGGCATAAATTTAAAATTTCATCAGAGTACATTTGTAACATGGCATAAAAGGGAAATATCACATTATCATAAAATTTCCAACACATACAACACTTGCTCAACAGATATGCAACAACAGGATAACACCCACAAGAAATATTTAGAACAAAGGCGGAAATATCCAAATATTTCATAATTCACCAAACATGTAACACATATACAGTTATCATTCATCATGTTTTACAAAACATATCAACAGCAGATACATACTCAGATGTATCATAAAAGAATCAAAATAAATCCTATTCTACCCGGTGCTACATATCAGAGCCGACCGACCAAAAAGGGAAGAAGCCGCGCTTCACAAAATACTTCCAGCAATCTAGTCTGCAATGCCTCATAGAGCATTAAAAGAAACAACAGAAGGGTGAGAAACGATATCATATTAACAATGCATAAAAACATATATATATATACATAATACCCAAAATACGTCTTTCGCATTCTCACCGCAACTCACCTCGTCATACCGTACATCGCAATGTATTCACATCATATATATACAAATAGAACATCATGCATATGCAAATATGCGTCAACAATGTTTATATCGGTTCATGAACACACCAAACATACATATTCATATATTCACACATACATGTGTCTTCAAGCATACCAATCATGCCAATCATCAACAATTCATATAAACATTTACAATTATGTTCACTCACCATACACCATGCAGGATGTCAACATGCAACTCATAGAGACCGACACACGACTCTATGCAGATGCAAATGCGGTACCGACTCATTTCAGCAGGTTCAATTGAAGAACCAAATAACCATCGCTCACACCCCACATGGGCACACGAGGTTCTGCAGATTCTACGCGGAATCAAAATAACCATCGTTATATACGAGGTTCTGCAAATCCACCGAGGGATCAATAACTAACCATCTCTCACACCCCACAAGGGCACACGAGGTTCTGCAGATTCACCGAGGAATCAATAATTAACCATCGCTCACACCCCACAAGGGCACACGAGGTTCTGCAGATTCACCGAGGAATCAATCGACACAAGAATGCATACCATGATGCTTCACATGCAACATGACTCATGACACTCTTGAAAATGCGCACATGTTTACAAACATACTCATGCATTCTACACATTCATCGCATGTATTCATACAACATCATAGATTTTTATTCAGGCTAAACAATGCACATAATTGCCCAAGCGGCCACAATTCATAATCTAGGATTCACGCCTTACGGCTACCCATAGCACAACACAACCCGGCATATAACTACTAAATCAAAGAGGGGTCGATCGCAACCGAAACCCCAAGTCACGACAGCACCTAGCAACAGGGAAAATCCATCCTACTACGTTCGCTACACGCTCGCCTAGCGAGCTGCTAGCGAGCGTTCGCTACCTCCTCGCCTAGCAAACTTGCTAGCGAGTGCAAACAGAACCTCCAAACATTGCTCGCTACCTCGTTCGCCACAGCGAATCCCCAGCGAGCTCTTCGCCACTCCCTTTGCTATTAGCGAAAGATCATAATACCACTCTGTCCCAAGTCTGGGACCGTTCGCTGCGCACTCGCCTAGCGAACTGCCAGCGACCATTCATGACCTCCTCGCCTAGCGAACTGCTAGCGAGCGTCTGCGATCAGAACTTCTCCCTACTGTTCAGAATCCAAAACCACCGATAAAATCACCCGATGAACTTCAACTCATATCCAGCAGCCTTAGTCTAACATATACCGACTAATCTACGCCATCTAACCACGATTCTAACCGTTAAACAACGATTTCTATCGATTAAACCAAATTCAACCTAAAATGGAAAGTGTAGAAAAACTACCAACAATCCAAAACAATCCAACAAAATCACACATGATTATACACATTGATAGAATAATAAAGTTTCACACCCTTACCCGAACAATCGAAAGCTTTGGTGATGATTTCTTGAAGTTCTAGGTTTTTCCTCTTCTTTCTCTCCTCTTTCTCTTCTCTTCCTTTCTTTCCTTTGTTTCTTCTATATCCCTTCCTAACTTTCTCTTTTTCTATCATATACTCATATTCTCTTTTCTTTCCTCTCAAATTCTTTCCACACACTAATTAATCAATTCACATAAAATATCCACTTAACATAATTACTAATGCCCAAAATACCCTCCGGTCTATTTTACCCGTGTTGCGGTGAAATTTGGATGTCAAGCTATTGATTAACTTGAATCTTAATTCATTTACAACCGGTCTTTGATTTATCCGAAGGAATGGTTAAAGAAAGGAAAAACCTAAAGGGGAGAGATCTAAGGTTCGGGGGTTGGTTAAATTTAGGGAAGGTATTAACACCCTAAACTTCCGTAGTACTCTACGGGAACCTTTTGTTTATTTTTTATTTATTTATTTCATTAATTATTTTGCTTTAGGGTATATACAAAGGATTGAAAATTAAAAAAGACCTAGGGGTTAATTCTAAGTTTACTCGGCAAGACATCGCATCTTGTGCCTACATATCCTTACGGGAATGGAATCAGAGTAACTGTAGTTCCCCTCAAAAGGGAGGTTAGAAACGTCTTGACTGTGGCTAAGGTTTGTTCAGAGACTCCAATCTCTATGTTAAAAAAATGTTAATTAAAATTAAAATAGGGTTAAATTAGGGATTCCACGGCGGAAAACCTTAAAACAGAGTACGGCGACTCTTTTGGCCTAACACTAGGATAAAAGCAATTTTGCCCACGGCGGGACACCTAGTCTAAACAGGGCTTGATCCATTAAAGGGGTAAGGCTATTGACTCGGCGGCCAAAAGGCTGGACCTAATCCTTCGGAAGGATAAAACTATAAAAAAATGTGAAAATATGACAAATCGTTATATGGAGGAATAATTAAGGTACAGAAATAAGAAAAGTAATAAAAGGGTACATAAAATGACACGACAAACATCAAACATCAGGAGTTCCTTACGAAAAGGTTTTAATTTTTTAATATATTAATTATAAAAAAAAAGCTTTAATTTTTTTAATAAAAAATATTTAAGTCAAAATTATAAAAAAAATTAAGTTTAAATTATAAAAAAAAAGTTTTTGGGGAAAAGTCTTTTCAGTTTTTTTAGAACAAAAAAGGCTTTTCATCCCAAAAAAAGACTTTTCAGTTTTTTTGGGAAAAAGCTTTTCAGTTTTTCTGGAAAAGGCTTTTCAGTTTTTTTTTGGGAAAAGGTTTTTTGGGAACAAAAAGGTTTTTTTTTTCTTCGGAACAAAAAGGCTTTTCAGTTTTTAAAATAGGTCTTACTAAAAAAGGGTTTTAATAATAAATAAAAAAAAGGGTTTTGATTTTAAAAAAAGGTTTTGTTAAAAAAGGGTTTTGATATTAAAATCTACGGACCTAAACACACATGGAGATTAACATGGCAAAATATGCACATAAACATGAAAAAGCAAAAGGTTTAGTAATTTAACGGACCTAAACACATTGACATGGCAAAATATGCACATAAACATGAAAAAGCAAAAGGTTTAGTAATTTAACCTACGAAGCGGAGGTTTGCTTCGATAAATGTGAAAAAGGTTTGAATAAGGGAACACTGGAGAGCTCCAATCCTTCTGACGAGTTATGGGAACGACCGCCTTTCTCCTCTGGGGATCTCCTTTGTTTCTCCCTTTCTCTCTCCTCTTTTCTGAAGAAAACCTTCTGACCCCCTTTCAACAAGGCAACACATGTATATATAGGGAACAAATTAGGGTTAACACCAAATTGTCAATAATGTCCCTAAAGCCCATTTTAAAGCCCAAACTAAATAATTAGGTGTAAAGAGATAGCTTTAAATATGTTCTACACTCGCTTTGAATCTACTCCGACAACTCTGAAAGAACCCTTCTCTGAGGAAGAATTGAAGGATGCTTTAGTCAAAGCTGAAAAGGAGAATAAGATATGGAAGGATAAACACTTCATGATTGTTCAAGAGAACGAATAACTCTGGAAGTTGCTCCATCAGAACCAAAAAGAAGAAATTGCAAGGAAGATGAAGCTTCAAGAAGGGGAATGATCTTCTTTTCAAAAAGATTAGACCTCTAAGTTTCAACTTTTAATCCTGTAATCTATGTCCATACTTGTGCTTTAGATGTGCATTTGTTTTTCATGTAAAACTTTCATTTGTCAATGAAAAGTTACCTTGCTTTGCTCTTTCCTCCATTATTAATGTTTGTAAACTTAATTTTGGGTTTTCTTTAAATGTTAGCATTGCATTTGCATTAGCATGTCATGAGCATTGCATATCCATTCTTCTATTCTATGGCTTATTATATGTTGTTTGCCTCCAGCCGGTCAAACTGAATCCTCCGCATCCTTAAAATACAAGAGCTCAAGCCCAAAGCAGAATGGCTGAGCAAGATCTAGAGTTTGACATAGTCAACAATGAATTGGATGACATACAAGGTAGTATGGGCCAAATGATGGAGATGTTACAAGTGATCCGTGCAAAGATAGACACTCAACAAACTGTGGTTTCCGAGATCAATGCCACAGTAATAGAACCAACACTAGTTGTAAATGTCGCCACCAGTGGTCCACCTTTTGGACCATCATTTAACTTTGTACCACTGCCAGTCACTGTGAAAACTACTCAGCAGATTGTTCCTTTGAATGGTGATTTTCCTCATGTTATCCCTACTTACAATCCATCTATCGTTCAAACACAAGCACATTTGTACTTCAACAACCAACACCAGGTTTTCGACATCCCTGACTAGTCAGAAAAAGGAGATGAATGCCATGAAAAGATGATAGAAGAATTCAAAACTATGGCGAGAAAAATCAGGGTTATGGAAGGTAATAGCATATTTGGGGCTGATGTGAGAGACATGTGCTTGGTTTCTAGATTAGTGATTCCTCCGAAATTTAAAATCCCAATCTTTGACAAATATGAGAGGACTACTTGCCCCAGGACCCACATGATCATGTACTATAGGAAGATGGAGGCCTATGTTGAAAATGATAAGTTGATGATCCACTGTTTTTATGACAGTCTCAAAGGTGCTTCAGCTAAGTGGTACTTGAGTTTGGACTAATCAAGAATTCATAATTTTCAAAACTTATCTAATGCTTTCATCAAGCATTGCAAATACAACATGGATTTGGCACCAGACCGAAGATAGTTGTTAAGTATGGCCCATAATACTTCTCAATCCTTCAAAGAGCATGCCCAACCTTAGAGGGAAACTACCCAAGTGGAGCTCCCTCTGACTGAAACAAAATTAGCTGATTGGTTTATGGACACGGTAAGGCCAGAATTCTATGGGAAGATGATTAGCAATGTGAGTGCTAATTTCTTCGACATTGTAGTGTCGCTACTGCGAAAAAGAGGCCGACAATGACAGAAGAGTCGCCACCGTTCGTTATTTATCCCAGAAGAGGGAAAGGAAACGAGTAGAGAAAACTTGACAAAAACGGGAGAACACGAGGTCATCTCAACCAAGTCCTAGGTTCAAGAGTCGTTTACGCAAGGGGAAGGTATGAGCACCCCTCACGTCCGTTGTACTCGACGGGATCCACGCTGATTATCTATCTAAAGGGTGTTTATCTATCTAGCTAAAGGTCTCAGGGACAAAAGAAAAGAAAAGTGACTCGGTAGAGCATCGCCGCTCTGTGCCTACGTACTCCCTCGTGCAATGGGAATGTCAGAGTCAACATAGTTCAGCTAGCTATGGGTGAAAGGGGGAAGGTTACTCGCCGAGACATCGCCGTCTTGTGCCTACGCATTCTCATCTGGTATGGGAAATCATATCAAATGTAGTTCAGGCTAACAAGAACACCAGTTGGTTCAAATGTTTTACCCGAGTAGGGTTAAAACTTAGTTCTAGCAGTTAGGTGTATGCAGCTCGACCATTGGAGACTTTGGCGTTACCTGTTTGCGGTAGAACCAAGAGTTAACAAAAATCTCCTTATGAAAAAGGTTTTCCAATTAAGATCCCGAAGGATAAAAAGGTTTGAAGTTGTTTTTGTGTTTTTTAGAGAAGAAGTGTTTTGAGTTTGATTTGTAACTCATGTTGCACTAAAGACTATGACTTAGGAGCGAATGCGTCGCATATCACCCTAAGGGTGTACACTAAACACTCTAGGAAATTGAGAGGAAGCCACTCAATCACCATTTCCCAAGTACTTAAGGCTCGTAACGCACAACATTCATTAGCCTTTATTAAGTGTTTTGAAATTGTTTGAAGATGATAAGAGAAAGGACACACTAAAGGGAGACTAACTCAAACCTAAAAGTTGTCATGCAAAGTGGACTTAGAGTTGGGATGAAAGGGAGTGCTACCTAATGTTCTCATGCATAGGTTCAAGCCTAAGGTCTATCATAATCTCAAGAGATTAGAGGTCCTAAGGGAACATGGCAAAGAAGAAAGAAGAAGAAGGAAGCATAAAATAATAAAGATGCAAGTATGCAAATACACAATACACAATTAGAATGATAGTGAGGGAGGAACAAAGTGTGGGGAAGTAGCCTCCACAAGTACATATCAACCTCAAGCATGCATATGAGGGATGCAAAATAGAAAGAAGAAAGAATGCACAAAAAGAAATTACACAAGTGCACCAAAAATGGGATGAAATGGGAGAATGAATCCTACAACCATTACCATAAACCAAAATGCCAAAAGGCAAAGCAAATGAAAGGAGTTGGAACCAAAATGAAATGTGAGAATGGGAGGCAATATGAGGACAGCAAGGAACTCATATGGGTAACTCAACCATAGGCCACATAACAAACAAACAAAGAAGCACCAAAAGGTCCTCAAGGATTCACCATTCATGATATGCTTCAAGTACCTCCTAACGAGGGACTAAGCCATCTCAAATGGGGTCCAAAGTCATTGGACAGAAGTGGGGATGAGAGGAAAAGATGCACAAATCAAACATCAAATACAACCAGAAGAAATTCAAGAAGAGGCAAGGAGAAATACCTAAGTCTTAATCATGTCCAACACTTGAAGCACAAGTGGAAATCCTAAAAGAATTGCACCATTCAACAAGCAAAGAACAACTTTATGACCCAAAAATGAACATTCAAGTACCTCAATATGTTATAAGTATGAATCAAGAAGAATTGAGAGCTTAATGGATCCATAAAATCATTTCCAAAGCAAACTAGGTCAAGCATTTGTGTGAACCTCCCTTGGAAGTAACTTGACTGGCAAGTTACCTCAAAAATAGGAAAAAGGTTCAAAAATAACCAAATAAAATCTCAAGCAAGCATCAAGGAGTCGGCAACCAGAGACCAAGATATTACAATCAAAGTCACTTCACAACATCACCAAATAATTTGATTCACAAGGGTGCCCCATTATGAAGGAGGATTGTCGAGGGTAAACAAAAACAAGGTCAAAGTCAAACCATGGGCAAAATGGTCCTCAAAAATCACTCAACTCATTATTGAAATGAGGAATAATTTTCATTCATTAGATAAAAAACAAATCATGAACAAGAAAATGTCAAGAAATAGTTCAATTAAAACACCTCCAATTGATAAATTCTTTTTTAATTAAAAAATAATCCAAAAAAATAAAATAAAAATTCCTAAAATCAGAGGACGTCTCAAAGTGTCTAGAAAATATATTTGGGGAATTTTATCATCATTGGAGGTATTTTATCTTGAATTAATTCTCAACAGAAATAAAACAAAAAGAACATAAAAAAGGAAAAATAACTGGTGCAAATAGCAACCAGAAACAGTTCAAATGATTGGGCTGCGCAGGGAAGGGGGTGCCAATAGCGTCTTAAGCCCAAGACTAGTCCAGCAATGAAACACAACGTTTCATTAAACATGCTGGCAGTCAAACCAACATGTTGGAAAGTTAGCTTAATCTAGAGCGTTGATCCTACCTCAGTCAAAAATTCAAACACATGCGTGGAGTGACACATCATTCAAACGGAGATCAAACCAGATGTCGGAACCACTATTCCGATCATCTTCTCCAACCAACACTTCGGCACTGAGGATTCAAAATCTCATCAAATCATGCGCAATCTTATACCAAATTCAAGGGGAAGTCACGCACAATCCAAATCCAAGTTCAGAATTCATTTATCATACAAGAATAATGCAAATCGAAGAAAACAAAAATCAAGCTCAGAACTGAAATCATCATGAACACGTCCAAATATTATCCAGATTTTGCCTACGTGAGTAGGGCTTCAGTATGCAACAACAATGGCACAAGATAGATGCATAAAATGAGAGAAATCTTGATTTGAAGCTTACCTAACGGAGTCTCTCCGTTGGAGCTTCTACAAGTGCTTAAGCTTGATGAAACTATGCAGATTCACTCACTAGAGCTCAAGGAAGATGATTCTGAAGTTGAATTGCTTTTAAATTGCTTCAATTGTGATTCACGAATTTGAAATTTCACTTCTCTTCTCCAACTGCAACTGAGCTCTCTGGGCACGAAATGGCATGAATGAATGCTCAAAAATGATTTGAACCTTTTATATGATGGGTTAGGAATAGTTTGGAGGCGCAATTGCGGCTGATTTACTTGAAATTCAAAAATGCCCAAATTTGAATTCCATGCTTCATGCACACGTGAAACAACCTCAACTCTCCTTGTTTTTTATTCAAAATCATTGCTGGGAGTACAAACTGATCATGTGGACTGAAATCATCCCTTGAATTAATCCAATGGTTGGTATTTGATTGTGAAACTTCATCATGATGTTACTTGAAATGGCACATGTGTTTGCTTGCATGAATCCAAATAAAATTGTGAATTCTCCTTGGTATGATAAAGGGACTCAAAATATGCACAAATATGACTTGAAAATGAATTAAAATCAATCCAATTTAATTCATGCCTTTAAAGTGCTTTTTCATGATTTTTCTTTCACCAATCTCCAAACCCTAGCCAAATCCATGAAAAATGAGTGTTCTAAGATGAAATTGGGATCATTTGAATCAACTTTCACGTTGGGAAAAGTTTCATTTGAAGTGCACAAATAGATGAACAAGACCTATAATGAAAAGGACCTACAATCTCACTTTCCCAAAATACCCCTGCCTTGCAAGCTTCATAACATGAGTTCTACAAATCATATGAAGGAATTCTATGACTTTTTTGGAAATAGAATATCATAAGGAACAACTTTTATGTTTATCAAAAGTTGAGGTGAAACATGATTCTAGGTCAAAAATACCTTGGAAGCTGGTTGACTTTTGTTGACTGAAAACACATTCATTTGAGGACCCATAACTTGTCAGCATCATAACTTGATTTCTAGAAATCAGATGGATGAGTTATAGTACTCAAATGAAAGCTAAGAACATGATCTACAAGTTTCATGTGTGCATCAAAGTGAGATGAAACTTGTATCTTGAGATATGTGGTCTTGAAGTTAGGCACTAACCAGGGGATTTTACACTGACAAGCTTAGAAACCCTAATTTAGTAACTTCTCACACTCTTGATTCTTCTTGAATGGATCTTGGAATAACATGTCATATGCCTCAACACAACTTTCCATGACCACAATGACTTAAAACCAAGCCTTAATCTCCTTCAAATCCACAATTGACGTAAGGTTGACCAGATGAAAACCCTAGATGCACACACTATTGACTCAGACTTCTTGTACATGATGCAACCACTTGGATAAGCTCCACAATGGCTCTCAAAGCAATCAATGGGCTTCTTGAATACTCTCCATCCATAACCATGGACTCACAATCCTCTGATGATCCTCAATTGAACTCCAAGATAGGAGATAAGCCACAAACATCCACCCACTCTCTCAATGAGCATTGACCATTTCTTGATGACTTGATGAGCACTCATGCTTGAATACAACCTCTTGCCCTGGCTCAAAACCCTTGTTAATCCTCTCTTGCTATGCACACCTCTCTTGATCCCCTGCAAATGAGCAATGATATGCAAATGCAAAAATTCTAGAAGATGAAATGAAACATAAACCAAGTAAAGAAAAAGGTGGGCAAATTTTGGGGTGCAACATGTAGTTGTGGGAGTAAAGGTAGAGTTGGGATTGAAAAATGGAAAGATGACAAGTATCATCAGCATTACAAGTGGGAGTGTCACTAAAAAGTCATTCAGAAATGTCCATAAGAAGAAGGAAGGCGAGACCAATGCCATTTCTGCTGAAAGAAGGAGTTAGATCAGAAAATCTCAACGTCAACAACAATTTCGACAACAATCATCATACCCTGTACAATACACTCAGAAACCCTATGTGACAACCATAACATCTACCTTTCATAATCAAACTCCGATTTTCAATTCAAATCAACCGCCACCCGCATATCAGCAAGGCTACCAGTAGGCGTCCACCGCCCCCTATCAACAACAACCTAGGGCTCTAATCCCTAGACAAAATGTACAAAATAGAAGACCAGAAGGAAGACCTTCTATTCCACCAATTCTAATGAGCTACACCGAATTGTACCCATATATGGTACAACAAGGTCTGTTTACCACTAGAAAGATGGGACCTCCACCAGATCCTCTTCCACCATTCTATAATCCCAATGCTCGATGTGCGTTTCATGAAGGGGGAGTTGGACATGATCTAGAAGGATGCTTTGCTTTGAAGAATATTGCCCGAGAACTAATGGAGAAAAAGATTTTGTCCTTTGGGGACTGCTAACCCAGTATCAAAGACAACACATTGCCTAACCATGGAAGCATCAATGCAGTTGAAGACACGCATGAAATGGTAATTTCTGATGTTACAGCAATCAAAACTCTGCTACAGGCTCTCCATAAAAGATTAGTCGAAGCCAGTATCATTGAGAGTACCCACTCAGAATGTGTTGAGAATTTCAGGTGTTGCACTCTAGTCCAGGAAGACATTCAAAGACTAGTGAATGACTGACTTTTACAATTTTGCTGCCAAATGAAGAAAGAGGAGGTATCAGTGATTGAACCTATCTTCAACATGCCAGAGGGGACTGGAAAAGTGCATGTATTCAATCTTCCAGATATCAATTCAACAGATTTAACACTCAAACTAGAGTTCAATATTGAAAAACCTGCCAAACCAGCGGCTAATCAGCAAAAGTCGGTCAATGCTCAGAAACCCAAATTGTTCTTTTTCAAGAGTACCAAGGCAGTACCTTGGAGATACGATGACACGTGGAGAAATCATAGATATAATAAAGAAGTTCAGAATGAAAAGTTGAAGAGTAAACATGAAGACATATCTAACATTGCTGGTACGAGAAAAATGACTCGAAGCGGTCGAATTTACCAACCTAAGGTAACTGTGGTCCCTCTCATGGAAACTATCCCCGTGGAACCTGAAAAAAAGCAAAGAAGTGTCAAATGAATAAAATGAAGAGTTTTTTTAGGATTATCAAAAGAAGCGACTATAAAATCAAAGGTTAGCTACATCAGACTCCCTCAAAAATTTCGATCATGTCTCTTCTTTTGAGTTCTCCTGCCCACAGGTCTGCATTACAAAAACTATTGGCACAAGCCCACGTAACCAAGGACATAACAATTGGTCAATTTAATTCGATGATTTCCAATATTAGTGCATGTAATACCTTGAGTTTCAGCAACGATGAATTACCTGTCAAAGGTCGTAAGTACAATCGTGCTTTACATGTATCGGTAAAGTGCCAGGAAGATATTATGGCAAGGGTCCTGGTGGACACTGGTTCCTCTCTAAACGTGTTTCCCAAGATGGCACTGGCTAAATTAGCATATAAAGGGGATGACATGAGACCCACCTCTTTAATTGTCAGGGCTTTAGACAATTCTAGAAGAACGATAATAGGCGAAGTGGACTTACGTGTTATGGTTGGACCTCACATATTTGACATTACCTTCCAAGTGATGGATATCAATTCTACATACAGTTGTTTGTTGGGAAGACCATGGATTCGTACTACTAGAGGAGTGACCTCTAATCTTCACCAAAAGATGAAATTTGTAGTGGATGACAAACTGGTGGTCGTCCATGGAGAAGAGAATCTAATGGTGAGCAATTTATCGTCATTCCGGTACATTGAAGCTAATGAGGGAACTTTGGAAACCTCTTTCCAGGCCTTAGAAATAGCTAACATTGTGTTGATTGAAGAAGTCATGGTTGAGAGTGGTTTATCCTTTGCATCGGTTCAAAGCATAAAATCAACATTGAAGAATGACACTCCCATAGGATGGGGGGAGGTTGAAGCAAGAGTGATGAAGAACCGCCAAGGGTTGGGTTACAAACCAACTCATGACAAGACTCAAGAGTTTGCCAAGAGACGACTGAAGACCATCAACAAAGTGTCATCAGTGGAGGCATCCAATTCAACCCCGTTGAGGAGGATTTTGAGGATGATTATGTTGATCAGTTGTTATATCATGATGAGACCGCTCTAAGAAATTGGGATGCTGTTGAGATTCCTGTCATCTTTCCTATGACGAAGTAATTTTCTTGCTTTGTTTTGTAGTTTCCTTCAAAAAGTTTTCCATAACCCTGCCCGAGGTTATCAGATTATTTTGTATGGGCCACATGCTTTCATATTATTATAATCAATGAAGATGTTTTATTAAAATCCTCATTTGTATGTTTACTTTTTTGCTTTTACTTTTTAGAGAAAATGACATTTCTTTTGAAAGCTAGCAAAAATACATTCCTTTTTGTGTTGTGCATTTTAATGAATCAAGCCATTCCAAACATGCAGAGAAACTCCAAAACCTGTCGAATCCAATGACTAAATTTTCCCTCCTGACTTTGGTTCACCCATATATCAAGCTGAAGATGAAAGCGATGAAGATTTTGAGATTCCGGATGAGTTGGCAAAAATGTCTGAGTACGAGTACACGGACCTTCAGCCACACCAAAAGCAGGTTGATGTCATTAATCTTTGCATTGACGAAGATAGAAGAGAAGTCAATATTGGGACAACGCTTGGGGCAGAGATCAAGTAAAGACTAGTGAAGCTTTTAGAAGAGTATGTTGATGTATTCGCTTGGTTATACCAAGATATGCCTAGTTTGGACACCTCTATAGTTGTTCAAAGTTACCTCTCCGACCTGAGTGTCTGCCGGTCAAACAGAAGCTCAGAAGAACCCGACCAGGCATGGCTCTCAAGATCAGAGATGAGGTCAAAAAGTGGATAGATGCAGGTTTCTTAGCAGTTTCAAAGTACTCAAAATGGGTGGCCAACATTGTGCCCGTACCAAAGAAGGATGGCAAAGTCAGAATGTGCGTAGACTATAGGGATGTAAACAAAGCCAGTCCAAAGGACGACTTCCCTCTACCACATATTGATACCTTGGTTGATAACACTGCTAGATTTGATGTATTTTCTTTCATGGATGGTTTCTCATGATACAATCAAATAAGGATGGATCTTGAAGACATGAAGACCACGTTCATCACACCCTGGGGAACTTATTGTTACAATGTCATGCCTTTCAATTTAAGGAACGCATGAGCCACTTACTAGAGAGCTATGGTCACATTATTTCATGACATGATGCACAAGTAAATCGAGGTATATGTCGATGATATGATAACTAAGTCTCAAAGTGAAGAAGACCATATGGATCACCTGTTGAAGTTATCCGTAAGGCTCAGGAAATACCAGTTGAGGCTTAATCCTACAAAATGTACTTTTGGAGTAAGATCTGGAATATTACTCGGCTTTATCGTCAGTGAGTATGTAATAGAGGTAGACCTTGACAAAGTAAGAGCTATACAAGAGATGCCTGCTCCAAAGACAGAAAACCAAGTCAGAGGTTTCCTTGGGAGACTAAGCTACATCTCCAGATTCATCTCCAACATGATTCCAACCTGTGAGCCGATCTTTAAGTTGTTACAAAAAGATCAAACTGTTGTTTAGAATGAAGACTGTCAACAAGCTTTCGAAAAAATTAAAGGTTATCTCTAAGAACCTCCAATCTTGATTCCTCCTATACCTGGAAAACCTCTCTTCATGTACGTGACAGTGCTTGAAGGATCGATGGGTTGTGTATTGGGTCAACATGATGAGTCTGGACGAAAGGAACACACCATCTACTATCTTAGCAAGAAGTTCACCAATTGTGAAAGTCGTTACTCACTTTTGAAGAAGACTTGTTGTGCTTTAGCCTGGGCTTCCAAACGTTTGAGGAAATACATGATATGTCATACTACTTTATTAATTTCCAAAATGGATCCAGTAAAGTTTATTTTTGAGAAACCTGCTCAGACAGGAAGGCTCGCCCGTTGGCATATGTTCTTGTTAGAGTATGATATCCAGTATGTTGCTCAAAAGTCCATCAAAGGTAGCATCTTGTCAGATTACCTTGCTGAGCAGCCATTAGAAGACTATGAGCCTTTCAAGTTTGAATTCTCAGATGAAGACATTATGCTAATTAAGAAAGACTTCGAAGAGCTAGGCCCGAATGGAGGTCCTGAACCCAGATCCCGATGGAAGATGATGTTTGATGGTGCTTCCAACCAAAAGGGGCATGGTATAGGTGCCATTTTGATCAACCTGGCTTGCTATATCAGAAAAGGATCAAAAGAGCCTTTAACAAGAAGGTCCGTGTTGGAGAATTCCGAGAAGGAAAAGTTGTACTCAGGAGGATATTGCCAACTCATAAAGACTCGCGTGAAAATTGGTTGCCCAACTATGATGGCCCATTTTTTGTGAAGACAACCTTTTCTGGAGGTTCACTTATCCTCACAATAATGGATGGAGAACAACTCGCTCACCCTGTGAACTCTGATGCAGTCCAAAAATATTATGCTTAAAAACCCGATAAGTCAAAAACCTGAAAAGGCAACTTAAGCAAGAATGGGTATCCCGGTGGATCATAACCTATGAAGGAGATCCAGAGAAAAATTAGGGATGAAACAAAAAAAAGAGAGCTCACTAAGTCGAAAACCCGCAAGGGCGGCTTAGGCAAAAATGAGCGTACCGATGAGTCAAAAACCCGAAAGGACGATTCAGGATAAAGGTAGGGACAAAACCACTTCGCTACATCAGAGGTCGTTACCACTACAAAGATTACTAAGGAAATCCACTTCCACCACTCTTATCAGAGGCGAAGATCTGGGGAACTCTTAGATGGAAGGACAGGATGGTCATTGGATTTGATGTAGCCTTTTCGTTTTTTCCACTTTACAATTTTAAATATTCCATGGAGCTTTGTCGTTTGCAAGCTGCCATTCATGAAATAAAATCAGTTTGAACCATTCAAATATTTTTTATCTACAGTGTTATTTACTTTTCTTTGTTATGCAAAATATCATTTATTTGTTAATAATGACTTTTGAAAGCATGTTTTGAATCAAAAACGATTTTAAAAGAAAACTAAAACAGAACAAGTATTTACTTTGGTTTATGAAGGATTTCAGTGGAAATTAATTTGCTTCCCGAAACGTCTAAAAGTAGCCAAATCTTGGTATTGTCACCTCAAGCAATGTTGACCCCACTAAAGGACAATTTCTCTAGTATCCCTCACCTAATGAAAGTTTTGAGGACCCATCCTCAGAGTAGGAGCTTTGACTCTCCAAAGGGATTTGTTTTAAGCCCTGTATAGTCCCCAAAGAAGTGAAAGGCTTTGACCTCTGTGTGTTGTCAATGACACCTTGGTTCCATGGATTCAGTGTGACATTTTGTCTCCCCAACGAAGTAGATTATGATCTGCCTTCCCCTATGAGTCTGTTGTTTCCATGTGTTATGTTAGAGTCGGTCCTTGCGCCTCTTTGAGCATTTGCATTACATCATAGCATTCGCATTTAGCATATCTTTTGGGTTGCGTTTGCTTGGTTATTTGTAAGTGCTCTTGATTGGCTGCATTTTATGGCAAAACATTAAAGTATGTATGTATGTATGTATGTATGTATGTCATATCATGTTTTAGTACATACATATTATGGACTGTGTAGGGTAAGTTAACTTAGCTAAATGTTAGTTAAGTTGAATGTCATACAGAATGTCATGACTCTGATCGTATGACATCCAACGAGCAGATTAGTTTTTCTGGTAACTAGAAATCACGAAACTTATTAGAAGCTCAAGCTGAAAGACAGGAGACATTTTAGAAGCCCTAAAGCGAAACAAAATGTTCCTTAATTAAATGGCAAGTGCGCAAATTATTGAAGAGAGGTTTTGTTATGAATAAACCTAATTTATGCGCCCATGCCCAAGGACTGATTGCTGCTATAAATAAAGGGAGGAGTAATCCTAAAAGAGCAGCTCTTAACAGAAGAATAGAGAGTGCATATTAAGAGTCCTTGTGAGTGAAGAAGGTTGGTCTTCATGTGTGATTTGTGTCTTAGGAATACTTGCTTACCAAGCAACTGTATGCTGCATTGGTTAGGTAGGTTCTAAGTTGTGTCTCACTAAAAGCTGCTAAGCAAGAGTGTGTGATTCTTGATCAAAGCTTTGAAGCAAGATCAAGGTGTGTATGCAGTGTTTCTTCATCTTTATTTTGTAATTGTGAATTGTTTATCACTGAGGTGATTGAGGGGGAGTGAGTGGGCATACTCAGGTCTGGAGTGTCTCTAGGTTGAAGTGTCATTGGGTAGGTTTTAAGTGAGTAGTGCAAACTGTGTTGTTTGGCTTTGAATTAATTGTACTGATAGTGAATTTACTCCCTGGCTTGGTAGCCCCCAGATGTAAGTGTTGTTGACACTGAACTGGGTGAACAATTACTGTGTTCTTTATTGCTTTCCTCTACAGCTTATTTATTATTCCAATAGTCCGTGTTACAGTGGATGTTATAACATCCGTGATAACATCCATCGTATGCTTGCCAGAATTTCAATTGGCATCAGAGCAAGCACCTTACCTGTTATATCTGGGTGAGATCTAGGGAAGATGAATTCTGGTACTATGGATAAAGACATAGGATTCACAAATAGACCACCAATTCTGGATGGCTCTAATTATGACTATTGGAAACCTAGGATGATTGCCTTCTTGAAGTCTCTAGACAACAAGGCTTGGAGAGCTGCAAATTCTTGATGGGCACATCCTATGAAGACTGACAAGGATGGAGTATCTATATTAATTCCTGAAGAGGAATGGAACAAAGAGCAAGAGGCCTTAGCTCTTGGGAACTATAAAGCTTTGAATTCATTCTTCAATGGTATAGACACAAACATCTTCAGACTGGTACACCATTGTTAACTGGCTAAGGAGGTTTGGGACACTCTCAAAACTACTCATGAAGGAACCTCCAAAGTCAAGATGTCAAGAATTCAAATGCTGACCAAAAAATTTGAAAGTCTAAGGATGAAGGAGGATGAGACCATTCATGAGTTTTACATGAACATTCTTGAACTTGCAAACACCTCAGGAGCCTTGGGAGAAAAGATGCCTGAAGAGAAACTGTGAGGAAGATTCTTAGGTCCTTACCTAGAAGGTTTGCAATGAAGGTCACTGCCATTGAAGAAGCCTAATGATGGGCTAAAGACGTGTCTACTTATGCGTCTAGCGGTATCTTACTGCAAGTGCACAGCCTATCGAAGTAATATTTAAGATTATCGATCCACAGGGATTCTATCGTTACTTAGTGCTAGATGAACTTCTAGTTTAGCTAAGGCGAATAGTTGTCACGATTGTTGTTGGTTTTCTAAGACTATTGAAGGCGGAATTAAATTCAAGTTTTTAATAAAATAATACTAAGACGGTCGGTATGTAATTATACTAACTTAGGTGGGTCAATCTAACCTAGGCTTATAAAGATGTTCACTTAATCTTTTCGGTAGAGATTACTAGTTTGAATACCCTCAACTCACACTCTCGTGGTCTTGAATCAGATCTTATCCCTAAAGCCCTATGCCTGCTCTCGCTAGCCCATAAGTGTTTAGAGATAATTTTTGGAAACTAAATAGTTCTAATTTATCTTAAAGCGCTCTCGCTGTATTTAATTTAAATGCCTAACTTTAGCTATCTGGTTAAAATCTCACACTCTCGTGGTCTTGACCCAACCTAATACCCTTTTCTTACTCTCGTAACGAAAAGGTCGAATTTAATTAAAAAGTATCAGCCAGAATGTTAAGCGATTAATTATTTTAGCCCATGGTTATATTTTACCGGTTAAATTAGTTATAACTACATACCGCCCTAAGGTATTTAGCTACTCATCGAGGTTAAATCAGACTCAGAGTTAATTATTAGCTTACTAATGGCAGAAAAATAAATAGACATTATAAATAAATTAAATTGCAATAACTGAAAAACATGATTAACAAATATCTGAGTAGACTCCTTCTTCCACAGACCGGAAGGCTTGGAGTAGGCGGAAATAAAAATTAAAACGAATACTGAAGGCTGGAAACAAATAAAAGTATAACAATTCCCTAATGTTGGAAATTGTTACACGGTTGGTTTGGATACAAATAAAATAAGGCAGAAAATAAAATGCTGGAATAATAATTCTGATGGTAAGGTAATTCGGCAGAGCTTCCGCAGGAAATTTGGATACTGAAGTCTGTCCCCTGAATCCTCCTGAGCTGGTCCTATTTATAGAGCTTCCAATGGGCTGGTCCTTGGTCTTTTGCTTCTTGGGCTTTGCTGAGGTGGTTGAGAAAATGTTGGAAAGTGGCAGCAGAAAGTGGGAGAAGTCTCCCTCACGTGAGAATTACTAGGAGGAGTGGGCTTCACTGGTGGCTTTGACGTAGTCTGAGTCAAAAGAATCAAGTTATATCCTTGTCACGGGCGTGACAAGGTCTTCACGCTCGTTGTTTTATGTTTTCAAGTGTCACGGTCGTGACTACTTCCTCACGGTCGTGATGGCCCAAAGTAAGGTGTCACGGTCGTGACACCCTTGTAACGACCGTGGTCGTAACAAATTATGCAGAGTTTATGCAGGCTTCTGTCTTGCTTCATTTCTTGTGGTTTCTTTGTTCTTTTCTTCTTAATTCATGATTTGGCCTCACATATCGATGTACCTGCAAAATAGTAAGAAAAACTCGAGGAATCGAGCGTTAAAACGGTGAATGCGCGGTAAAAGTCAATGAAATCTAGCGATATAACCGATGCGTTTTCTCGTCATCAAACTTCCCCAAACTTAAACCTTTGCTTGTCCTCAAGCAAATAGTCGGTTGAAAATCGGCGGACAAGATTTTATTCGCGCATACTCATAGCAAACCGTCCGGTGGATCGTTTCGTCGGATAGTCCGGTACTTTGATAGAACACTACCGATACACTAATGACATAAGCAACAGGCTATGTCGTCGACTTCCCGTCAAGCGAAATAATCGGCAATCACATTGCGATTTCACCTAGAGTTTTTCGATCTTATTTCACCCGGTTCGTTCTAGCGCAGTCACATTAAGCCCTTTGCCTTCGCACGCACGTAGTGGAGTAGCCGGTTAGCGATTTTGATCCTTTTTTAGCACGGGGTCTGGTACACGAGTGTGGTAACCCCTTCATGTTTTATCCGATGCGGAGGTTGTGGGGGATCGAGCCGTAGCACGCCCTACCGAGTTCAGAACCAGTACCTCTGAACCAACCCGAAACGGAGTCCTTCTCATATTTCTCGTTTATTATCTGCGACCGTGTACTTTGGTGCAATCTCTTTTCATTTTGCATTGAGATACGAAGGATCATTATTGATTAGGCATCAAACGCTTATATTCATCGGCTCCCCGCGTGGTTTGTGTTCAGACGGTGCTGACTGCTAGTATAAACTACTGGGGGTTAATTTTGAACTGAAACTAAAGGTGCACTCGCAATGGTGATCGGGATGGAATTTCTTAAGCAGGGGGTCGAAGATGTCAAGATTGTATTGGTCTTGTTTAATCGTTCCCGGCTTCGTAATTTCGAACCATTCGGTGGTAAGTCAGGTAATGCGAGTAATTTAAGGATTTTTCTAGTATGGCTTAATAATCGGGGAAAACTCGATATTTAAAGAAAATAACGCACGGAATTGCTCATTTCATTGATTTTCTAAAAGGAATTCAACAGAATTGAAAGTACATTGAAATGAAAAGTACCTCTCCCACACTATATCAGACATTGTCCTCAATGTTGTGATATAATAGCGGTATAGATACAGTACAAGACTAAAACTGAAAAACAACATAAAAGCAAACTACTGCTGCTGGTGATCGCGGGCTCGGCCTCTGGTGCGAGAGCGGCGTCTGGAGGGAGTCGCGTCGGGGTCAGAGCCGGTGCCGGAGGTAGCAGTAATGCTGGTGCGGAGCGCCTCGAGCTCGCCGAAAAGTTCTCCAAACCGCTCATTGGTGGCCGCATGGTTGGCAGCAATGGTGCCGAGCAGAGCGTCGTACTGTGCCTTCTGCTGACGCTCTAGTGCTGCGTTCATCAGGTTCTGCTGGTGGATCGCAAATAGGACGTCCTCAAGTGTGGCAGCGGGAGCCGCCTGCTGTCGGGTGGAAGTCTCGGGGATGTCCTGGGCATGCTCAGTTGCATCCATGGCGTCCTGCATCTCGTCTACTGGGGCGTTTGGCTGATCATCATGTACCGGGGCGTGATCTGCAGCAGCTGGTAAGGCAAAGAGCCAGTTGGCTCGGTTTGCTGGGTCGATGCGTGTGCGGGACGGCAGAGTGATGTGGTGGAAGACGGTGCCATTGACGACAGGGCTGTACCTGCCATCCTCTCGCTGCGCGATCAGGTGGGCGGACCGACAGTAGCTCATTGTCAGGAAATCGGCGGCGAGGTGCGGCAGATCAGCGAGCGCGTCACCAAGCCCCAGCTGAATGGCGAGGGTGGTGACAATGCCTCCAATGAAGAACGGGGATGAGCCGCGGTGCGCGATGGCCTGGATGTGGTAGAGCATAAAGGGGGCAGCGTTGATTGGCTCGTCATGAAGGGCACAGTACAAAAACAGGAGCTTCTTTGAGTTGAGCTTGTGGTTGCTCTCTCTAGCAAAGATGGTGTTGCAGAGGACCCGGTGAAAATAGCGGATAGCCGGGTTGTGGATGTGTGTGGCGTTGAGGCTCTGGAAGGTGGTCGCACGGGTGTTGGTAAGGTCGCGCCACAGTGTGAATGCTTGTTCACTGAAGTTGTCGGGCACGCGACGGTGGGCTTCGGTGCCGTGGTCGAAACCTAACAGCTCGGCAATCCTGGTTTGTGTGAGGTTGAACACCCGGCCAAGCAGTCTGAATGTTACGCTGCTGGTAAGCTGACTCTGAGAACCATGAGAGGTGATGTAGCAGTAAGAGCTGAGGAACTCCAGCGTCAGAAGTTCGAAAGTAGGCTGTGGCTGGTGACAGAGGTCCCACAGGCCAACCTTCTGCAATAGGCTTTGGACGCTGGACAGCATACCGAGTTCTTGCAGACAGTCGGTGGAAATGTACCGGGTGGGTTGCAGACCGCGGTTCTGGAAGCGGACGAAACGGTCTCGCTGGGTTTCTCCGGCTTCTCCTTCTCTGAAAACGATAGAATCCATAACATGCAAATGTGAAGAGAGAGGGTGGAAGGATTTTTGGTGAAGAATTTGGAAGAAGAGTGGTAGAATGAGGGAGGTTGGTGTTCGGGTTAAATACGGGAGAGTGGAATTGAAATGGTTACTGGTAATGGTGGATTAATGGGGTAGTGGAAAGGTTTTGGCGGTTTGGGAATGAGTGGGGGAGGTTTTAGATAGGTTATGGAGGGAGAAGAGGAGTGGACACGATGAAGAAACAGTTCTGTTTCTCACGCCCTCTGTAATAGAGGTCGTCACGGTCGTGACATGATCGTGACGGTCGTGACGCGCTAAATGGGCACGTCACGATCGTAAGTGGGGCGTGACGACCGTGAGGCTGTGTGGTGCTGAATAATTTCCAGAAAAACACATTGTCTCACGTTATTTTTAATTTAATAATAATGTATTTTATTTAGTAGCACCATAGTAACACACACCATAATATATAGCAATTTCAACACAGTAGTATACGAACCTAAGATAGAATGTGGCAGTCATACAGTATATGGTCACATAGTGTATAGAAAAGAAATAGAAAAATTATTTAAGCTGCTAAAATGAAGAATCAATTGAAATAAAAAGTGCATGGCATAAAGAAAAACTGAAATTTCATAAACTCAAATTATGTTATGAAATCGTTGCGAAAGATAATTTTAACTGGAAATGAAAATAATGATAAAAAAATAATGAGAAAAGACTTAATAAACTAAATCACTGATAGCCGGTTCAAAGGCGTTTCTTCAGGTCTTCGATGGCGGAGTCCAGATGATAGAATTGTTCGCAGGCCATGTCGGTCAATCCCACGATGTCCAATCGCATACTCTTAATGTCTTCTCTGAATAGATTAATGTCAGCTTGATAGGCATTGAGGGTGTGCATGATGTTCTGCAAGTTGTTAGCGTACTCTCCGTGATTCGCTCCAGGGGTTTCATGAACTTTATCAGTTGGGTCAATGTCATGGTATCCAGGAGGTGTCTCGGGGTCAGTTTCAACAGTGGTCATTATATCATCTGTTATCCTGTGAGACTGAGGTGTTTCAGGAGTGGCTGGATAATCAGGTGGGTTTAACTCATAAAGCCAATTATCCTTATTATGAACACTTACTTTTGCATGATTGGGCAATGTGAACAGGGTGACTACTGTGTTCCGGATCAGGTACTCAAAAGGTGGGCGTCCTAAATTCCTTATAATATGTCTATTGAAGCAGAATTTAAGGTTCATCAGGCGTACGGTTCCCAGACGGGTGCACCTGTCCAGTTGGTACCTAAGTCCTAAGGCATCAGCAATCATGGTTACAAGACCCCCTACCACTATAGGTAATTCAGGTTCATCTTGGATGCGGGTGAAGGTTTGCATCATGAAAGGGACACCATTAACACACTGTCCAGTATTGAAACATGACATAATAAATAATTCATCCTTAGAGACTCCTGTAATGTTTTCTTCTTTTCCAAAGAAGGTATGGGCGAGGAATTTGTGGAAGTAACGAAGAGCAGGGTTATGGATCTCGTCATTGTTCATGTCATTTGGTTCAGGGTGGTAGTTTCCGGTCAGAGTTCCCCAAAAGAAATCTAGCTCCATGTCGCTACTGCGAAAATCGGCGCCGGCTGACAGAAGAGTCGCCACCGTGCGTTATTTATCCCACGGGAGGGAAAGGAAACGCTCAGAGTAAACCTCGCACAACACGGGAAAGGTATGGTCATCGCAACCAAAACCTGGATTCGGGAGTCGGTTACGCAAGGGGAAGGTATTAGCACCCCTCACGTCCATCGTACTCGATGGGATCCACGCTTGTTTTCGGGTATGGATTGTTATTCTATCTAAACTATAGGTCAAGGGTTAAAAAGAAAATAAAATGAAAATAAAAATGACTCGGCAAAGTATCGCACTTTATGCCTACGTATTCCCGCCTGGAACGAGAAATCAGAGTCAACGTAGTTCGCCTACCTACGGGAAAGGAGGGGAAAGTTGCTCGCTAGGATATCGCATCCTATGCCTACGTACTTTCATACAGCATGAAAGATCAGAGCAAACGTAGTTCGGGCCACGGAAGACACAAGTCTGTCTTGATTGATTTTATTCCTTCTGAAAAAGGTGTTTCTGATTAACAGTCCAAGAGGACAAAAATGACGTCTTGATGAGTTCACATTCTTTTACGGAAGAAGTGTCTTTTATTGTGTTTGAAATCTTTATGTGTTTTTCTGTTTGTTTTGAGAAAGAGACAGAACTCTAACCTACGGTTGCGAAGGGAAACAAACTAACCTAATGTTATCATGCATGGGTTAAGACCTAGTGTCTATCATGCTCCTCTCTTGCACAGAGAGAAACAGAGATCCTACGGGATAGGCAGAAACAGAAACAATATCAGATATATACGGTAAAACAGTAAAATGCATGGATGCAACAGTACAAGCGAGGCAAGGGAGTCCCACTCAACCTCGAACCTAGAAAACAATAGGCGAAAGTGAACAGGCTTCACTTTCAACCCAACAGGGTAAACAGCAAACAATACAGTTCAGAAAACCAATCAATACATCAGCAATAAAATACAACAGCAAAAGAAACAGCATCAGCAGCTCTGAATCAACATCTGGCTTCAAGTAATCTCCAATCAGCTACAGGCTTCAACAAGCATCAGTCTCCATCTTCATGACCTTCAGGCAAGGGTTTTGATCATCAGTCTTCCATCTGCAATGGCTTTTCTTCATGCTCAAACCTCCAGGATGAGGGATTAGTCACAAGAGTGAATTGGGTGTTAAGCAGTCAGCTGACTACCAAAGGTGGTGAACAGACTGCTTCTAACACAAAGAGACATTTTCTCTCAAGAGTTCTATCTCATAGACACTATCACCAAGCCTTCCAAAGGAAGGGGGTGAGTGTCTTAGAGAGACTCTGAATCACAGAGAAGAATGGATGCAGACAAGGCAATCCATGTTTGAGAAACAATCATTCTAACCTAGAGCTCTGCCTAGCTCCTAAACCCTAGTCTCCTCAGCAACTGCTAGCAAGAAGCTCCTCCTCAACTCTGACAGTTGATCTTCAGCATTTGAATCTTCAATGGCTTCTCCTCCACAAATCTTCAGCTTCCCCAGGGCCCCAGACAAACCCAATACCCATACAAACAATCAATAAACCCCAGAGGGCACACCACACCAAACAACAGATATACAGACAGTAATAATAGCAGTAGGGGAATCCTAATTGTTCTCTAAGGGATCTAATAACTACCCATAGCCCCTATAGTCCCATAACTAAACTATTCAAACCCTAAGTCCTAAGGGAAAAAATTGAACTTCCTAAGTTGTCACCTAAAAACCCTAGTTTTGTACATGATATTCAAGCATTTATTAATCACCTAAAATTAACTCCTAAAAATGGGAACTAAAATATTTCTACAAGCCTAATATCTCATCTAAACAATATGAAAAGAATGATCAAAAAATATCAAAGCATGTGAGAGAACAAAAATCATAAAAATGATGCATGAAATGAATTATTTAATATGACATTTATTTTAGAAAATATGTAAAAAATATGAAATAAAACTAAAAATGAAATTTTGTTTTCCTATAATATTCTAGACATTTTAATGAAAATATGGTAAAAAGAATGAATTAAAAAGCATTTTTTATGAATTAGTTATGAATTAATGAAAATGGTAAAATATTAAAGTGAAATAAGAAAAATAAAATGAATTAAATGAGCCAGAGGGGGGGTCAGAATATCAATCACGCCCAGTTGATATCTGGATGGGCCTTCACAATGGGGTGCGTTTAGCAGTTTCTGACTTAAGCCCAATACCACTCTGAATTAAAGAAACAATAGAAAGGCGCTGGGGGGTGAGAGAAGCAGAGAAATCACATTGAAATGGTTTGGGCCTAACACATTGGGGGTGGGATTAGCATGACACTCAGTAAGCCCAGATGCCAACATTAATGAAACGCCGCGTTTAGTTCACACTATCTCCCTCTCATTTTCAGTTCAAATCTGGACCGTAGGATATGAGTCTTGGTCAACCATTTTAGAATGATCCAACGCTTATGGCATTATCTTCTTCAAATGAACCTGCAACCTAGGGTTTCATTCACCATGAGAGCTCATGCACGAGCAGGTTTACACCAAACCGTTCTCCTTCTACACGCGATGAAAAGCCACGCCATAAACACGAAACTTGCTCAGAATCTTTCACTCTACAATCCTATGATCTCAATTCAATCTGAAACTCAATAAATCTCTCAATCCGATAGCATCAATCTCTGATTACCATGGAAGGACACTGATATGCAACATCACCATTCTCAATCAAACTTAACCTAAACTGAACTACAACTAATGGAGAGTAACATATGCTATCAAGCCACAATTATAACACACTAATCTAAGAGATATGAATCTTAACAGTTTGTTGCACCTGTTAACAACCCTCACCAAATCGTTCCAAATTCATCTAACTTAATCTCCTAACCACCTAGATCAATTCTACACTAACAAAATCATGCCTAACCACCTGGATCAAGCAGTTTGAATGAAAACTTACCTTGTGCAAAAACTTGAAAACAGCTATGGAGATTGAGGATCTGAGGCTTCTAAGGCTTGAATCTTGATCAAATTACTCAGGCATTGATTCTGTATGCAGTATTTTGGTGATCCCTTGCTTGAATTGTGCTGTCCAATTGCAACTTCAATCTTGATGCTCTTGAAAAAAGTGCTCGAAAATGGATGATAACCACCTTGTTCTTGATTGAATTATACTATATGATGATGAATCAGTATGAGAAGGTTGATTATGATGAAGATTGATGAAGGTTTTGAGAGAATTGGAATGAAACTTCAATGTAAAAGAATGAGAAATCTTGTGAAATTCTTGGTGCAAATGAGGCCAACCCTTGCCAAATTCTCCTTTCATGAATATATAGACCCCAAATGAACATTCTAGATCCATCTTGCACATTCCCTTGTTTTCAAACTTTGGCTCATTTTTGATTATGTTTCTTAAAAGGTAAGCAACCATGGATAACTTCATTTTTTCCTTCTAAACTCAAAAAAGTGGGGGAACCATTGTTCTTAGAATTGTTTTTCCATTCAAAATCATATATTGGAAGTCTCCATTTGGACTTGTAAATCTCCCAAACCATTTTTCAACTTGAAATTATTCACTTTATAAGCCTTTTTAGTTCATATTTTGACCAATCATGCAACTCCATGCTATGAGCTTCTCCAATAATTTGTGACCTTCTTTCTAGACTTAAAATCCCATTTGGAGCAAGTTTGATGTTGTAAGTTTTTCCATTTGAGGCCTCCTTGTATGAGTTTTGGACATAGGTTAAAATGACCTGTAATTCACAAATGCCCAAAATACCCTTTGCTTGTCAAGACCATAAGTTGAGTTCTCCACATCATATGAAGGCATACCATACCATTCTAGAAAGCTAAGACAATGAGGAACAATTCTTATGTTGACCAAGAATTCATTTGAAATCTCCTTGAGGGGTAAAACTAGCTTGGAAGTCAAATCACTTTCACAGACAAAAATTCAGACACCTCAGATGACCTGTAACTTGCAAGGACCATAACTTGAGTTCTATAAATCTCCTTGAGGTCTTCCACCACTCAAATTAAAGGTCTTGAGATCCTCTACAAGTTTCATGTTGGCCAAGGAGCCATTTGAAGCTAGCATTTTGACTTATCTTGCTTGGAAATTTGACCTAAACTAGGGGATTTTACAGAGAAACCCTAATTTAGTAACTCCTCTTCTCCTTGATTTCTCTTGAATTCTCCTTGTCATATCTCCATATCCTTCTTCTCCATGTCAAATTATGAACCCCACATCTCTCCAATAGACTTGAATGCCCCCTTAAGTCAGTCAATTGACCTAGGGTTGACCTAGGGTTGACCCAGATGAAACCCTAGTTGACTGTCTTCCACTATAGCTCTTGTGCTTTCATCAATGACTTGCTTTCTTCTCCAAATGACTTTATAAGTCCCTCAAGATGTCTAGATGCTCTCCATGCTTTCATTTCACATCCCACAACCCTCTTGTTGATCCTCAGATATCCTCAGCTAGGAGATGGACTCAAGGCTTGATCTGCTGAACTCTTTGCTTTCAAATTCTCTCCTGATGACTTGAATATGACTGAATTGGAATAATAACCTCTTGCTAGGCCTCTAGAGATGAAAATAATGATTGGTCCCCTGTTGAATGACTTGCTATGCTTATGCTATGCAGATGGTTAGTCTATGTACATGACTCTACATACAAATGCTAATGATGATGAAACATAAACCAAGGAATAAGGTTGGGCAAATTTTAGGGTGCAACAGCTGCCCCTATTCAAGCGACTTGGACCCGATTGGATGAAGAGCCCGGAGCCTTCAGACATTCGCGGTACGAGACGGTTGAATACTAGTGAAACCAGAAATTTGCCAACCGCAGAAATAAACTGCGCTCCTGCTTGAGGAATGACATTCATCAGCTGAATCTGACTGTTACGATAACCCACTGATCTTGCGCGACCGTGCTGGGGATTGGCTTCATCGTTCTGAAGAGGATTCTGTCATAACAGATTGCTTGCTTGTCCACGTTAGGACTCTGTCTGTCGTCGATACGAAGAAATCTCAACTAAAACTTGTCCACGTTAGGACTCCACTTACTGTCAACCCAGGAAAATCTCGGCAACTCCGCTGGGGATAATTCATCTGCACTTCCGTAAACTGAATCGCCCACGTTAGGAATAACACTCTTCCACGTTAGGAGTAACACCTGTCCACGTTAGGAATCACATCGTCCACGTTAGGGATCATCTTTTCTGTATCTGTCCACGTCAGGACTAACCCTTTCATCTTTCCACGTCAGGATTCAATCTTCTTTCCACATAAGGAGAACTATATCAATCTGTTCACGTAAGGACTCCAATAACACTTGATATGTCCGCGTCAGGACTCCGATCTTTCCGCGTAAGGAATACAACTATTTCTGAACTTGTCCACGTCAGGACTCTACTTTTCTTGCATCTGTCCACGTAAGGACTAACTTCCTTCTTCCACGTTAGGAATATCTTCTTCGATCTGTCCGCGTCAGGACTAAACTCTCTTTCCACGTCAGGAATAATCCATTTCTTTCCACGTCAGGAATCAATCTTGATCTGTCCGCGTGAGGACTCAATCTTTCCACGTAAGGAATAAACTCGTCTTTCCACGTAAGGAAACCATTTTTCTTCCACGTAAGGAATGCTCTTGATATGTCCCCGTAAGGACTCTAATCTTTCCACGTAAGGAATGCCAACTTCTTTCTGATTTGTCCGCGTCAGGACTCAATTTTCACGTAAGGAACGCCATCTTAATCTGTCCACGTAAGGACTCTCTTTTTTCCACGTCAGGAATACCGTCATTTCCACATAAGGAAACCTCTTCTGATACGTCCGCGTAAGGACTACATCGTCCACGTTAGGACCCACTTCTTTCCACGTAAGGAATAATAATTTCTTTGATTTGTCCGCGTAAGGACACTGACCTCGTCTTGATATGTCCACGTTAGGACTCAGGCGTCTTCGACTTGCTGAGGAAATAAGACTTGTCCACGTAAGGACTCACACCTTCGACTCACTAGGGAAATATCCGCGTTAGGACTTACACTTTGCCAACAACACGAAGAAGGATAAATTTGTCCACGTCAGGATTCTTGTATCTTGTTATCACAAAGAACTACAAACTTGTCCACGTCAGGACGCACATTTCACCATTACGAATAAAGATACCTTACCAATCCGGTAAAACAAACCTGTCCACGTTAGGACGCCCACTTCTGAAGAAATCCCGTCATTCTAGGAGTAAATGGTCCACGTCAGGACTTAATTCTTTAATGATCCTCACCCACAAACTTCTTAGCGCTGACGCGACAGCGACTTTGAGATGAACTCTACTGGGGATGTCTGAAAACCAACTATCGGACGCCTGCTCTGATAACCGGCGGTGGTCTCTGAAATTCTGATTCATGCGATCCGTTGATGACAAACAAACTCTGCTTGGGGATAAGAAGACACTTATCCTGGCCACTCTGGCTGGGGAAAATAAGATACATTTGCATAAATGACTCTGCTGGAGACAAAGAGAGTGTTATCACGATAACTCTGTGGGGAATACCGCCGAAACTGACATTGTCATTGAATATCTCCTGCCGAGATCTGGACTGTTTGGTGATTTATTTGAGCAAGAACCCTCTCCACCTGAACTACTAGAGTACAGAAACTGCTTCAGCAAAATAAATGCTGGAAGGGTAACGCCGACTCGCCGGGGATAGCCTGATGCTACAAAATTATTCCGGCAAAATAAATGCTGGTAGGATGAAGTCGACCCTGCTGGGAATTTGGGAACTCAAACCACCCGTCTTGCTGAAGTAACCCCCTGCTGGGGAATATAACTCTGCTGGGGAAGAGCAGATGCGCCTGATATGATTGAGCCTCTGCTGGAGAGTGAACTAATATCACACGGTATCTCTGACAAAATAAATGACAGGAACCACCATCGACTCTGCTTGGGAGAGTCTTAGTCTTCGAGTTCCACTGGAAGGAAAGAACATTTGCTGAAAAGAGAACTCCTCTGGGGATGGGATGATTCTCTCGGGGAAAATTAACTGACTCCACTGGGGAAGAGTGCCTGACCCTACGGGGGGAGATGAACCTGTCTGAATACAGCCTTACGATCTCAGAATCACTAAACTCTGCTGAGGACGAGTAACTTCTCTGGAGCACGTCCTTTGGATAAGCTACGGCGAGCTGGAGAATTCTATCCTTCTTCAGGAAGAACACGCATGACCTGCGTGGGGATCAAGCCTTTCACTATCGCAATCTTTTGATCACCTTCCTCGTACGGTTATGAAACCTGCAACAACACAAACAAGACACGACAAGCCTATGCAATCAAATCAATTCTGGTTAGTGACGTTACACTCAGTTAATTCAAAGCTTTAACAATTGTTGGCAAGGGCCAGTGATGTTATACTCATGCTAGTTTCATCAAACTTAGGCGTTTTATCATGCGCAAAACAGTAAAGAACAGGCATCAAGTACTGAATAACACGTTTTCATTGATTGGGCCCCTGAATGGGCGGAGTTTTTGTACACGGGATGTAACTCCTGAAAAGAGGAAGCTACGCAAAGCAAATATACAAGTATGCCAGTATTCACAAGAAGCATAAATATCGACAAATTAAATTTTGTACACATGTCGGCAACTGGAAGCAGATGAACATCACGAACTGATCCTCCCATGACTCGTCCGACTCTAATACTTTCCCGGTATCCCTACTTCTGAAGAGGTTGTATCCGATAACTGACTCCTCAAACATATTCTCCCGCACTGATACTTATTGAATTCAAATTCGGACCGCAGTCATTTGCTTTTCTCATCCCTAACTTTTGCGTGAACCGCCCTTTACGGGTTTTCAGTTCGCCGGGATACCCTTTTTTGCCGAAGCCGCCCAGTGTAGGTTTTCAACTTCGCGGGTGTACATTTTTCAATTTTATCCCTAACTTTTGCCCGAACCTTTCATTCTGTTTTTGGTTCGCCAGGATGCCCCATTTTTGCCTGGACTCTCTTTTTTCTGTCCAGCGGGTCTATTTTAAGCAAAGTATTTTTTAACTGCGTCCGAATTCACAGGCGACGTAAAGTCTTCACCGTCCATAGTGGACAACAATAAAGCTCCTCCTGAAAAGACCTTACTGACAACGTATGGCCCTTCGTAGTTGGGGGTCCACTTGCCCCTGTGATCTGCTTGCGGCGGGAGAATCCTTTTCAGCACAAGGTCGCCCGTCCGAAAGCTTCGCGGAAGTATCTTCTTGTCGTACGCTTTCTTCATTCGTCTTTGGTATAAACGACCGTATGCCAGAGAAGCTAGCCTCTTCTCATCCATCAAACTCAATTGGTTCAACCTATTCGTTACCCATTCTGCCTCGTCCAGCTGAACGTCTCGCAATACCCTCAGAGAAGGAATCTCAACTTCCAATGGTAGTACCGCTTCCATTCCGTATACCAACGAGAACGGAGTTGCCCCGGTTGATGTGCGTACCGTCGTACGATAACCGTGCAAAGCGAAAGGTAGCATTTCATGCCAATCTTTATAAGTCACCACCATTTTCTGGACGATCTTCTTGATATTTTTATTGGCCGCTTCGACAGCGCCATTCATCTTGGGTCGGTAAGGGGAGGAGTTGTGATGTTCAATCTTGAAATTCTGACAGAGCTCCTTCATCATTTTGTTGTTCAGATTAGAACCATTATCCGTGATTATCCGCTCGGGAATCCCGTATCGGCAAATGATATCTCTCTTGATGAATCTAGCCACCACTTGCTTCGTTACATTTGCGTAAGACGCTGCTTCCACCCATTTGGTGAAATAATCGATTGCTACTAGGATGAACCGATGCCCGTTAGAAGCCGTCGGCTCGATCTTTCCAATCATATCGATTCCCCACATTGAGAATGGCCATGGAGATGACATCACATTTAGAGGACTCGGAGGCACATGTATTTTGTCAGCATATATTTGGCACTTGTGGCACTTTCTTGCAAATTTGAAACAATCAGTTTCCATCGTCAGCCAAAAATAACCTGCCCGCAGCAGTTTTCTCGTCATAGCATGCCCACCAGCATGCGTACCAAAGGCACCTTCGTGAATTTCCTCCATGAGAAGCTTTGCCTCTTTCTCGTCTACACAACGCAACAACACCAAATCGTGGTTTCTTCTGTACAAGACGCCATCTGGATTCAAGTAGAAATTACCCGCTAATCTCCTGAGAGTCTTCTGATCTTGACTGGATGCCCCAGCCGGATACTCTTTATTCTTCAGGAAATTAAGGATATCAAAATACCACGGTTTACCATCAGACGCTTCCTCAATAGCAAATACATAAGCTGGCCTGTCTAACCGAGAGATAGTGATTTGGGGAGCTTCGTTCCAGAAATTGACCTTGTACATGGAAGACAAGGTGGCAAGGGCGTCAGCCATTTGATTTTCTGCCCGTGGTACGTGATGCAATTCAACTTTGTCGAAGAAAGGCAACAATCTCCTTGCATAATTCATATAATGTATCAAATTGGGCTGCCGTGTCTCCCATTCCCCTTTGATCTGATTCACCACCAGAGCTGAGTCTCCGTATACGTCTAAATGTTTGATTCGCAAATCGATAGCTTCTTCAAGCCCCATTATACAAGCTTCGTATTCGGCCTCATTGTTGGTAACAGCAAAGGTCAATCGGGCAGTAAACGGGATGTGCGACCCGTGCGGCGTAGTGATAATTGCCCCTATTCCGCTACCGTAAGCATTCACAGCTCCATCAAATATCATCTGCCATTTGGACCCCGGCTCTGGTCCTTCGTCTGGTAACGGCTCTTCGCAATCCTTCATCTTGAGATACATGATATCCTCGTCAGGAAAATCAAATCTCATCGATTGATACTCTTCAATAGGCTGCTCCGCCAGATATTCAGACAACACACTCCCCTTTATTGCCTTTTGCGAGACGTATTGAATATCGTATTCAGTCAAGATCATCTGCCACCGGGCAATTCTACCTGACAACGCCTGCTTTTCGAATATATATTTGATCGGATCCATTTTCGAGATGAGCATGGTTGTATGATTCAGCATGTACTGCCTCAAACGCTTGGCGGCCCAGGCTAGCGCGCAACAAGTTTTCTCCAGCATTGAATATCGAGATTCACAGTCTGTAAATTTCTTACTCAAATAGTAGATTGCATGCTCTTTTCTCCCTGTCTCGTCGTGTTGACCGAGAACACAACCCATACTTCCCTCAAGAACCGTCAAATACATTATCAAGGGTCTCCCTGCCACTGGGGGTATCAAAATAGGAGGCTCCTGCAGATACTTCTTTATTTTATCGAACGCCTTTTGACAATTATCGTTCCACGTTACAGCTTGATCTTTCTTTAACAGCTTGAATAATGGTTCACACGTGGCCGTTAGGTGAGATATGAACCGAGCAATGTAGTTCAATCTCCCCAAAAACCCGCGCACCTCTTTCTCTGTTTTAGGCGTCGGCATTTCTTGAATTGCTTTTATTTTAGCAGGATCGACCTCTATTCCTCTTTCGCTTACCATGAACCCCAGGAGTTTACCCGATCTTACCCCGAAGGTGCATTTGTTAGGGTTCAGCCTCAGCCTGAACTTCCTAAGCCTTTTAAACAACTTCAACAGATTCACCAGATGCTCTTCCTCCGTCTGGGATTTAGCAATCATATCGTCAACATAAACTTCAATCTCTTTATGCATCATGTCATGAAAGAGAGTTGTCATCGCACGCTGATATGTTGCCCCAGCATTTTTCAAACCAAAGGGCATCACTTTGTAGCAAAATGTTCCCCAAGGCGTTATGAAAGTAGTCTTCTCCATATCCTCTGGCGCCATTTTAATTTGATTATAGCCTGAAAAGCCATCCATGAAGGAGAATACGGAGTATTGAGCGGTATTATCAACTAACACGTCAATGTGAGGAAGTGGAAAATCGTCTTTTGGGCTTGCTTTATTCAAATCTCTATAATCCACGCACATTCGAACCTTGCCATCTTTCTTTAGCACTGGTACGATGTTAGCAACCCATGAAGGATACTTCGTCACAGCCAGGAAACCAGCGTCCCACTGTTTCTGAACCTCCTCTTTGATCTTCATTGCCATATCTGGACGAGTTCTGCGAAGTTTTTGTTTGACAGGCGGGCAGTCTTCTTTCAGTGGCAGACGATGCACAACCATATCAGTATCGAGCCCTGGCATATCTTGATACGACCAAGCGAATACATCATTATACTCTCGGAGCATTTCAACCAGTTTTCGCTTGATATCACTCTGTAGTGCGGCTCCGATACGAATATTTTTCTCAACCCCTTCCGACCCCAAATTGATAATTTCGATAACCTCGTCGTGAGGCAGAATGGCTCTTTCCTCTTGCTTCACCAACCAAGACAGTTCTTCAGGAACGTCGCTATCTTCAACAACCTCTTCTTCGGTCTGGAATACCGGGTGCTCGAAGTCGGGACGAGTCCTAGGTGGCTCAAAGATGTCATCTGAAAATGTTATCCTGCAAAAGAAAGGGTTAAGTGCTTCAAAATGCGTATAAAGCGGATAACCACGTTGCCATTTTATTGAAAAAATACAAAACAAGAAAGACAGGGATTACGGTATTTGCACATGAAAAAAATGCCATTTATTTAATGATTAACAAAGCAATGTTTATAACAACACAGCCCTAAGCAAATCCTGATGCCCCGGGCAAGACATCAGATTATTCAACAATTAATAAAGCAAAGCATTACTGTTTAAAAGTCACAGGAACAAGCTCCTGAATAGACCAGTTGCACAGTCCTTGTCCTGGCGTGCTTGGCTGAATCCAGGCATCCATATCACAGTCGCTGTCCCCTTCATCGGACTCCGAAGCAGCATTGACAGATTCATGGCATACTCCACTGGCAGAGATGGTGATTGACTTTCTGAAATGAGGGGCCCCCACAGAAGGAGTTGATGACGACGGTCGGTACCCCAGTCCGAACCGGTCCATTTTCACCGGAATGTCCAATACTTTGCCCCAGCCCGTGGCTTCTCCTGCCTTCACTAGCGCTTGGGCTTCTTTATACGATGAAACAGCTATCTCTGGCACTTTGCTTGGCCCGGGACCCTTGTCCTTTATGCGCAAACCTTCGAATGCTTGGCATGGCGTCTCATGGATCTCCCCGTCGACTTCCACATATTTAAACGAAGAAAGATGGCTGACCAGGATGTCTTCTTCTCCGCACACGGTGACTACACTGTCTCCGACCATATACTTTAGCTTCTGATGCAGGGTTGACGTGACAGCCCCTGCCCCGTGAATCCAAGGTCTTCCCAGCAAGCAGCTGTACGCAGGCTGTATATCCATGATATAAAACTCCGTTGCAAACACTTCCGGCCCCACTTGCAGAGGCAATGCAATCGATCCAAAGACTGTTCTCCGCGTGCCGTCAAACGCTCTGACTACCAAATCACTTGGTGTACACAAAATCCCTCGAACATCCAGCTTCATCATAGCCTTCTTAGGCAGCACATTCAAAGACGACCCGGTGTCAACCAATACATGTGACATTGTCGACCCTCTGCACTCAACGGATACATGTAATGCCATATTATGATCCCTTCCTTTCGGAGTCAAGTCGAAATCAGTAAAGCCCAGACTGTGGCCTGCATTTACGTGTGCCAATACTCCTTCTAGCTGGTTCACGGAGACATCCTGGGGTACAAAAGAAGTGTCCAGGACTTTCAGCAAAGCATTTCGGTGAGCCTCTGAACACAACAGCAATGACAGAATAGATATTTTGGATGGCGTTTGCTGCAGATGCTCCACGATTTTATAGTCGCTCTTCCGAATTAAGCGCATGAATTCTTCGACATCCTTAGATGCTGCTTCTTTTTCATTTGCTTGAACCGGAACATTTTCCACCGCTTTCCCCTTTCCTTTCGCTAGCCTTTCGGCTTCCACTTCAGGAGATATAAAGATCCTGCCGCTTCTTGTCATGCCTCCTGAGCCAACAACATTATCCACAACCTCCGCTGACCGCTTGTTAACATCGATTTTAATCCCGTCACAATACACCTCTAGCCCATATGACCATGGGACCGCCTTCGTGTTCTCATACGGGATTGGCCCGGCTTTAGTTATAGTAATCGGTGGTCGCTGAGCTGGTGCTGAAATAGTGATCGTCTTCCTAGGAATTGTCACTGTGGCAACATCACTCCGATTATCCACTACTGCCCCTGCCGGCTCATCAGTTGCTGTTCTATCAAACTGCAATACACCTTCATCAATCAAGGCCTGAATGCCTTTCTTCAAATCCTCACACCCCCCAGACAGGGCCCAACAATCTAAACAGTACTCATTACAACCCGGGTAAACACCTCCTTGCAACAGTCGGCTTTTTATTTCGCTCAGCGGCGTCTTTAAATCCTCAACATTCATAATCAGATTCAGACCTTCCTCAGTTAGCACGGCGTTCGCCCCATGATTAGGCATGGGTTTCTGGACTATATTCGCACCGGTCGTTCCGAAGTTGATAGACTTGTTGTCCAAGAGATCCTGCACAACGTGCTTAAAAGCATGACAACCTTCTATATCATGGCCCGGGGCCCCAGAATGAAACTCGCAGCGCCTATTTGCATCATAGCCGAACGGGGGAGTTCCCGTTATTGGTGCCAAGGTTCTTTTCTCCACCAGATTCAATCCCAACAAGGTCTGCAATAGATCAGCATAGTTAGAGGGAGGCTTCTCGAACACCCTTCTCGGCTTACCACCCTGGAATCTTCTCTGAGCTTGCTGTGCCCCCTGCTGAGGCTGCTGCTGCTGTGGCATTGGTTGCTGCTGAACCTGTTGTTGTTGCTGGATTGGTTGTTGCTGATAAGGGATGGTGACACTCGACACTTGCTGCTGCTGACGATATTGATTTCTTCCCCTGCCTCGGCCTCGGCCTCGTCCTCCAAATACAGCACTAGCTTCGCCCTGACGGCGCCCACCATAAGCTTTCCTATTACTGCCAGATGCAGCTGACTCATCAACTTGGAACTTTCCTTGCTTAATGTTCCGCTCAATCTTTTCACCCATCAGAATCAGATCTGAAAAACTAGCCAGAGACGTATGAAACAGCATATCATGAAACAGCCCGGTGAATGTGCCGACAAACATATCGTTCATTTCTTTATCTTCCACAGGAGGACGGACCCTGGCAGCCATATCGCGCCACCTTTGCGCGTACTCTTTAAAACTCTCCCCTTTCTTCTGCGAAAGCCCGGCCAACTGGACCCGATTGGGTGCCAGGTCACTGTTATATTTGTAATGGGCTACGAACGCCTCTGCTAATTGCTTCCAAGTCTTGATATCAGTGGGCTCCAACCCCATGTACCACTCTAAGGAAGGACCCGATAGACTATCCTGAAAGAAATGCATGAGCATTCTTTCGTCAGTGGAGTATGCAGACATCTTTCTGTAATAAGCTCGTACATGAACTTTCGGGCATGTATCTCCTTTGTACTTATCGAACGCAGGCGCTTTGAATTTAATGGGCACCCTCAAGCCAGGTACCAAGCCCATAGTTGCCATGTCCAGACCCACAGCACTCTGGTTTAGGACTCCTTTCATTTGCTCTTCCAGCATTCTAATCTTTTGAGAATCATCCATCGGCCCGTCAAAAACCCCTCCAGAGAAGGCGTCTTCCTGTTGATCCTCTTGCCACATACCGTTTCCAGCCCCGTATCCATCATACGCATTATTACGTCCAGCTCTGACCTGATTCATCCCCGGAACTCGGCCTCTGTTGCCATACCCTTGAACACCTCCAGCAGGACCACCAGCCATGAAACCAGCACCGTTTCCGTTTCCAAAACCTCCGTAGCCCTGATTGACCATACCATAACCATCTTGCCCAAAGCCTTGAGCATTAAAGCCATACTTGCCAGTATTGTCGAATCCCTGATCGTTGAATCCGAACCCAGCGTTGACAAAGCCATTGCCTCCGAGATTATCTCCCACATTGACATCACCCAGCCCAGCGTTGTGGACAGCAGTTTCATTTCCAACTCCGACGTTACCATTCACAGCAGCGGTAGCGTTGTTGACGTTAGCAGCATTCACATTGACGACAGGCGGAGCCACTGGCGTTGGAGTGCCATCTCCATGAGCAGTATCAACCCTGACAGACTGATGATCTTCGTTACCGTGACCAGCGTTGCGAGCCAACAGAGGCTGGACCATGGCCTGCAAATTCTCTTGCCCTTTTGCTATAGCCTCCATGGTTTGCATGAAGAGGGCGAGCTTCTCGCGTACATCCTGCATCTCGTTCTGAATCTGGTCCATGACTTTCCGACAGTTGGATCGTGTAGAATAGCGGTGCGGATGTTGATCTGGAATCCTGTTAAGTACCTGAATCAAAGCAGGAGATAAGACACCATTCAAAGGTTACCTGTTATGCAAGATGAATATGAATGCAATGCAATGTGTCTGTGCATTAGGGAAGTTCATTCCCCCAGTTCTAGTGCGAAGGTGCCGGTGCGGTGACAGTGTTGACAATAAGAATATCGGAGCTGAATCATAGAAAGCCTCGTATATTGCAGAGAGAATCAATAAGCCCAAGGTACAATATCACTGAGAGTACAAAGATGGCATGACCTCAACCAACAATCCTGGTGATGGTCAGCACTATGCAAATAAAGCATACAAATAATGGAATGATCAGATCCTCCCAAAGGTCTGGTACTCCTCTATCAACTTCTTGGTCTCCGGATGGCTTGGTCGATCAAGCAGCCCTTCAACAAGCTGGTTTCTCTTCTTAAGGACACGGCGTACGTCTTCAGCAGTTTCTTCCCATGTTGCTTCTCCGAAGCAATCTTCTAACTTTCGCTTCTGGGACACTGCTTCATCTCTGGATTTGATTGCCTTGTTCAGTGCATGCTGGACACTATACCGGTTCATCACTTCCTCTTCACACTTCTTGATGCTAGACTTCAACTTCTCCTCGAGGTCGGAAATTTGCTGCTTCAGCTTATCTTCCCTCTGCTTGTTGTTGGTGAGTGTAGCATTCCAAGTCTTATTGCAAGAGGATATCTCTCGGTGTGCTGCGTCGAGCGCCTTCTTTTTGGCTTCCAGCATGTCATGGGAACTTCTGAACTCTTGCCCCAGACGTTCGCGCTTTTTCTTTTTTTCCTCAGTCAACTCAGATCCTAACCTGTTCACCAGCTCAATCTGTTGTTGGAAAGCATATACAGCTTTGTTTTTCTCGCTGCGTGCCTGGGCTAGCTCTTGCTCTAACCCTTCATTAATCTTTATCAAGGCTTCTTTCTCCTTCACAACTTGTTCATAGACTTCCCTAGAAACAGTAGTCGGCTCTTCTACCGGAATAGGATCAAGAATTGGTGCCTCTGGAAACGGCATCTTCAACTGAATAGCCCTCTCCTGAATCCAAGCTCTATAAGGTGCATAGGCCTGACAGTCATTCTTTCCTAACAACGGCTTCCCTTTGTGGTTAATACTCGTCCAGGCATGTCGCAACTTGGCTAATAACTCCCCCTTCACGTCACCGGTGAAGTACAGAGATTCCTGTACTTCTTCCTCCTGAGGTGGATTCTTCAGCGCATATCCGAACTGGCGAATGAATAGAGAAGGGTTGTAATTGATACACCCTTTTCTTCCTATCAACGGTACATTAGGGTACCCAGAACAACTGAAGATGAGCTCGGATCCCAACAAATCTCTATCAAACCACTCCATATCTTCCGACGATAGCCTCATCAGACGCTCTGGCCAACCAACTGGAACTGTAGTCTCTGCAGTAGATCCTCTCTTAGGAAGGTGACTCTCAAACCACATACTCAACAAGGGTACACAAAGATGAACATTCTTCCCTCTTCCCTTCTCATTCTTGTAATGCAGTGAATGGTAGAGATCTCCGAGTAAGGTAGGTACAGGATTACCAGCGGCGAACAAGTAGAAAGCATCGAAGTCCACAAAATCCGGTATATTGGGGAATAGTACTATGCCATAAATACACAAGGCCAACACAGCGTTGAAAGCAACCCAGCACCCATTCTTGGCGTACTCTTGGGCTTTACCCACTAAGAACTGAAATGAGAATCCTGGAACTCCACGGGAAACAATAGTCACAAGTTCAGAAGCATCAACATGCAAGGCTTTTGCCAATTCCTCCGGCTTAGGTTTAGTATCATAATGAATGAATGGAACCTGGTTCTGCACGGGCAGCTCAACATACTCAGCGTATTCTTCCAGGGTTGGTCCCATAATAAAGTCAGAGAACGTGAAACACCTCAAAGCAGGGTCATAGAATTGCATCAAAGCATACAGCCCATCTAACTCTACCTCTGTAGGTTTACACACCAATCTCAATAATCTACCATAACTCATCCGGAAACTCCTACGAACACCCTCATCAGCAAGAGAGATCAACCCAAGTAGAGGAACAATATCAGGCGTAGGCAATTTGTAAGCAACCGTTCTCCGTAGGCTAGTCATGATCAAATACTCAGAAGTCTGGGCACTAGAACTAGGGAAATGCAAATGCACCTGCAACACAGACACACGTTAGTGAAATGCAAATGATAATGGATATGCAGGGATGCAATGCAAGTAACATTCAACAGGGACCGAAGCTGCAGCTGAATAGCCTAAACCCAATCAAGAAAGGTCTCAGATAGACCATCCAGAAGTCACCAAACCCTGGTCTCAGATAGGCCTAAAATAGAACTCCAACACTGGTCTCTGACAGACCTCAAACCATAACTCACTGGTCTCTGATAGACCTCAAATCACATCCATAATTGGTCTCTGACAGACCTCATAACACATCTCCAACTGGTCTCTGACAGACCTCAAAGCTCTCCCAATGGTCTCTGACAGACCTCAGAATAAATCTCCAAATGGTCTCTGACAGACCTCAGAATAAATCTCCACATGGTCTCTGGCAGACCTCAGAATAAATCTCCACATGGTCTCTGGCAGACCTCATAACTCTCCATAAATAACCAGGATCTCTGATCAAGAAATAACCGGTAGTCTGGAGGTCTAGTTACCTGCATAACCCTGAATCCCCTCACAGGTGGGTGGCCCTATAACTGGCACAAGGTACGGCATCCTATGCGGTCGTCGGCGTTACAGACTTTCAGGGTTGATGATACGATTCCCAGAAGGAGTGGCATCATCAATTCCTGAAGAGGCCTCACTCAGCCAACTTCCAAATGATCGGTCCCCAGAGTCGACAATCCAACTAACCAGCAACCCACGCCAACCAAAGGAAGGGGCAGGAGGCCAACCAGAGGAACCTCGTCTGAGTGTAGATTTCATGGGACACCAAAGCAAGCAAAGCAAGCGGGCGCCCACTAATTTCTACTCTAATTCTAGGTGCACTCAAGCCCAGGTCCGGCTTATCTCTCAATATCAGAACACCCGTCACACCCCAATACAGCAATAATAAACAATATATATAAAGCTGAAAATACAAGGTTAGAAATATATAATAACTCCATACAAAATCCTCGACGGGAAAACAAGCGTTAGGATTGACTCTCTCAAGGGACGTTGGATCCCAAATGCATAAGGACCGTCGCAGTCCTTAGCAGCCAGGGGACGTTGGTTCCCCAGCAGAGTCGCCAGCTGTCGCTACTGCGAAAATCGGCGCCGGCTGACAGAAGAGTCGCCACCGTGCGTTATTTATCCCACGGGAGGGAAAGGAAACGCTCAGAGTAAACCTCGCACAACACGGGAAAGGTATGGTCATCGCAACCAAAACCTGGATTCGGGAGTCGGTTACGCAAGGGGAAGGTATTAGCACCCCTCACGTCCATCGTACTCGATGGGATCCACGCTTGTTTTCGGGTATGGATTGTTATTCTATCTAAACTATAGGTCAAGGGTTAAAAAGAAAATAAAATGAAAATAAAAATGACTCGGCAAAGTATCGCACTTTATGCCTACGTATTCCCGCCTGGAACGAGAAATCAGAGTCAACGTAGTTCGCCTACCTACGGGAAAGGAGGGGAAAGTTGCTCGCTAGGATATCGCATCCTATGCCTACGTACTTTCATACAGCATGAAAGATCAGAGCAAACGTAGTTCGGGCCACGGAAGACACAAGTCTGTCTTGATTGATTTTATTCCTTCTGAAAAAGGTGTTTCTGATTAACAGTCCAAGAGGACAAAAATGACGTCTTGATGAGTTCACATTCTTTTACGGAAGAAGTGTCTTTTATTGTGTTTGAAATCTTTATGTGTTTTTCTGTTTGTTTTGAGAAAGAGACAGAACTCTAACCTACGGTTGCGAAGGGAAACAAACTAACCTAATGTTATCATGCATGGGTTAAGACCTAGTGTCTATCATGCTCCTCTCTTGCACAGAGAGAAACAGAGATCCTACGGGATAGGCAGAAACAGAAACAATATCAGATATATACGGTAAAACAGTAAAATGCATGGATGCAACAGTACAAGCGAGGCAAGGGAGTCCCACTCAACCTCGAACCTAGAAAACAATAGGCGAAAGTGAACAGGCTTCACTTTCAACCCAACAGGGTAAACAGCAAACAATACAGTTCAGAAAACCAATCAATACATCAGCAATAAAATACAACAGCAAAAGAAACAGCATCAGCAGCTCTGAATCAACATCTGGCTTCAAGTAATCTCCAATCAGCTACAGGCTTCAACAAGCATCAGTCTCCATCTTCATGACCTTCAGGCAAGGGTTTTGATCATCAGTCTTCCATCTGCAATGGCTTTTCTTCATGCTCAAACCTCCAGGATGAGGGATTAGTCACAAGAGTGAATTGGGTGTTAAGCAGTCAGCTGACTACCAAAGGTGGTGAACAGACTGCTTCTAACACAAAGAGACATTTTCTCTCAAGAGTTCTATCTCATAGACACTATCACCAAGCCTTCCAAAGGAAGGGGGTGAGTGTCTTAGAGAGACTCTGAATCACAGAGAAGAATGGATGCAGACAAGGCAATCCATGTTTGAGAAACAATCATTCTAACCTAGAGCTCTGCCTAGCTCCTAAACCCTAGTCTCCTCAGCAACTGCTAGCAAGAAGCTCCTCCTCAACTCTGACAGTTGATCTTCAGCATTTGAATCTTCAATGGCTTCTCCTCCACAAATCTTCAGCTTCCCCAGGGCCCCAGACAAACCCAATACCCATACAAACAATCAATAAACCCCAGAGGGCACACCACACCAAACAACAGATATACAGACAGTAATAATAGCAGTAGGGGAATCCTAATTGTTCTCTAAGGGATCTAATAACTACCCATAGCCCCTATAGTCCCATAACTAAACTATTCAAACCCTAAGTCCTAAGGGAAAAAATTGAACTTCCTAAGTTGTCACCTAAAAACCCTAGTTTTGTACATGATATTCAAGCATTTATTAATCACCTAAAATTAACTCCTAAAAATGGGAACTAAAATATTTCTACAAGCCTAATATCTCATCTAAACAATATGAAAAGAATGATCAAAAAATATCAAAGCATGTGAGAGAACAAAAATCATAAAAATGATGCATGAAATGAATTATTTAATATGACATTTATTTTAGAAAATATGTAAAAAATATGAAATAAAACTAAAAATGAAATTTTGTTTTCCTATAATATTCTAGACATTTTAATGAAAATATGGTAAAAAGAATGAATTAAAAAGCATTTTTTATGAATTAGTTATGAATTAATGAAAATGGTAAAATATTAAAGTGAAATAAGAAAAATAAAATGAATTAAATGAGCCAGAGGGGGGGTCAGAATATCAATCACGCCCAGTTGATATCTGGATGGGCCTTCACAATGGGGTGCGTTTAGCAGTTTCTGACTTAAGCCCAATACCACTCTGAATTAAAGAAACAATAGAAAGGCGCTGGGGGGTGAGAGAAGCAGAGAAATCACATTGAAATGGTTTGGGCCTAACACATTGGGGGTGGGATTAGCATGACACTCAGTAAGCCCAGATGCCAACATTAATGAAACGCCGCGTTTAGTTCACACTATCTCCCTCTCATTTTCAGTTCAAATCTGGACCGTAGGATATGAGTCTTGGTCAACCATTTTAGAATGATCCAACGCTTATGGCATTATCTTCTTCAAATGAACCTGCAACCTAGGGTTTCATTCACCATGAGAGCTCATGCACGAGCAGGTTTACACCAAACCGTTCTCCTTCTACACGCGATGAAAAGCCACGCCATAAACACGAAACTTGCTCAGAATCTTTCACTCTACAATCCTATGATCTCAATTCAATCTGAAACTCAATAAATCTCTCAATCCGATAGCATCAATCTCTGATTACCATGGAAGGACACTGATATGCAACATCACCATTCTCAATCAAACTTAACCTAAACTGAACTACAACTAATGGAGAGTAACATATGCTATCAAGCCACAATTATAACACACTAATCTAAGAGATATGAATCTTAACAGTTTGTTGCACCTGTTAACAACCCTCACCAAATCGTTCCAAATTCATCTAACTTAATCTCCTAACCACCTAGATCAATTCTACACTAACAAAATCATGCCTAACCACCTGGATCAAGCAGTTTGAATGAAAACTTACCTTGTGCAAAAACTTGAAAACAGCTATGGAGATTGAGGATCTGAGGCTTCTAAGGCTTGAATCTTGATCAAATTACTCAGGCATTGATTCTGTATGCAGTATTTTGGTGATCCCTTGCTTGAATTGTGCTGTCCAATTGCAACTTCAATCTTGATGCTCTTGAAAAAAGTGCTCGAAAATGGATGATAACCACCTTGTTCTTGATTGAATTATACTATATGATGATGAATCAGTATGAGAAGGTTGATTATGATGAAGATTGATGAAGGTTTTGAGAGAATTGGAATGAAACTTCAATGTAAAAGAATGAGAAATCTTGTGAAATTCTTGGTGCAAATGAGGCCAACCCTTGCCAAATTCTCCTTTCATGAATATATAGACCCCAAATGAACATTCTAGATCCATCTTGCACATTCCCTTGTTTTCAAACTTTGGCTCATTTTTGATTATGTTTCTTAAAAGGTAAGCAACCATGGATAACTTCATTTTTTCCTTCTAAACTCAAAAAAGTGGGGGAACCATTGTTCTTAGAATTGTTTTTCCATTCAAAATCATATATTGGAAGTCTCCATTTGGACTTGTAAATCTCCCAAACCATTTTTCAACTTGAAATTATTCACTTTATAAGCCTTTTTAGTTCATATTTTGACCAATCATGCAACTCCATGCTATGAGCTTCTCCAATAATTTGTGACCTTCTTTCTAGACTTAAAATCCCATTTGGAGCAAGTTTGATGTTGTAAGTTTTTCCATTTGAGGCCTCCTTGTATGAGTTTTGGACATAGGTTAAAATGACCTGTAATTCACAAATGCCCAAAATACCCTTTGCTTGTCAAGACCATAAGTTGAGTTCTCCACATCATATGAAGGCATACCATACCATTCTAGAAAGCTAAGACAATGAGGAACAATTCTTATGTTGACCAAGAATTCATTTGAAATCTCCTTGAGGGGTAAAACTAGCTTGGAAGTCAAATCACTTTCACAGACAAAAATTCAGACACCTCAGATGACCTGTAACTTGCAAGGACCATAACTTGAGTTCTATAAATCTCCTTGAGGTCTTCCACCACTCAAATTAAAGGTCTTGAGATCCTCTACAAGTTTCATGTTGGCCAAGGAGCCATTTGAAGCTAGCATTTTGACTTATCTTGCTTGGAAATTTGACCTAAACTAGGGGATTTTACAGAGAAACCCTAATTTAGTAACTCCTCTTCTCCTTGATTTCTCTTGAATTCTCCTTGTCATATCTCCATATCCTTCTTCTCCATGTCAAATTATGAACCCCACATCTCTCCAATAGACTTGAATGCCCCCTTAAGTCAGTCAATTGACCTAGGGTTGACCTAGGGTTGACCCAGATGAAACCCTAGTTGACTGTCTTCCACTATAGCTCTTGTGCTTTCATCAATGACTTGCTTTCTTCTCCAAATGACTTTATAAGTCCCTCAAGATGTCTAGATGCTCTCCATGCTTTCATTTCACATCCCACAACCCTCTTGTTGATCCTCAGATATCCTCAGCTAGGAGATGGACTCAAGGCTTGATCTGCTGAACTCTTTGCTTTCAAATTCTCTCCTGATGACTTGAATATGACTGAATTGGAATAATAACCTCTTGCTAGGCCTCTAGAGATGAAAATAATGATTGGTCCCCTGTTGAATGACTTGCTATGCTTATGCTATGCAGATGGTTAGTCTATGTACATGACTCTACATACAAATGCTAATGATGATGAAACATAAACCAAGGAATAAGGTTGGGCAAATTTTAGGGTGCAACACTCCACATCCATCAATTCTACCTGTGTGGTAGTAAAGGCAAAAGGTCCACTAGGGAATCCTAACAGGTCAGCTAGTTCTTTATGGTTAAAGTCGTATTCTATTCCGAATAGGCGGAAACTAATGAATCCTTTCCTAGAACCTAAACCGCGCTCAGGTAGGTAAAGTAGGGAACTAAGGAACTCAAGGGTGAGCTCTCGGTAAGTCGCGAACTTGTGTTGGATCATTGCATTCTCCCATCCGAGTCGGTTGAACAGGTGTATCATGCTCTCATGTATACCTAAGGTTTCCATAGTCTTTTCATTTGGGTACAGGGTCAAATCCATTTGCCTCTGTGATAACTCTTCGAACTTTGTTCTTTGGTTCCTACCTCTAAATTGGGTTTCCATATAGTTAATAGGTTGGTTAGCCATAGTCAGTGAAAATACGGTGGAAACAATTCAGTGGAAAAGACTTTAGAAAATCTGTAAAAAGTGATTTAGGATAAAAATAAGAAAATGAAATGCTAAAATGTAATGGCTATAATAGTAATGTAAAATAAAACTAACAAAACACTTTAAACAAATAGTAGTAACGATAATTAAGAAATGCTCAAAAAGAAAAAAATAGTTTAAAATAGGTAACTAAGAAAATGGGTTGCCTCCCACTAAGCGCTGTTTTTATTGTCAAAAGCCTGACGTAACGCCGAGGTTTAGACTAATCAGGGGAATTAGTGGACAATTTCAAAAGTTTTAGATCATTCGTATAGTCTCTATTTTCAACTTTATGATAATGTTTTAGGCGTTGTCCGTTTACAATGAATGGTTCATTGTTCCTACCCTTGATTTCTATTGCTCCACTTGGGAATACTTTAGTTATATCAAAGGGTCCCGACCATCTAGACTTTAATTTTCCAGGAAAGAGCCTAAGTCTTGAATTAAAGAGGAGTACAACGTCTCCCACACTAAATTCTTTCTTAGATAGGCGTTTATCATGCCATCGCTTGGTTCTTTCCTTATATAGCTTAGCATTTTCATATGCATCTAATCTTAATTCTTCTAATTCGTTAATGTCTAGGATTCGCTTTTCTCCTGCAGCACTATAGTTCATATTGAGAGTTTTGATCGCCCAATAAGCCTTGTGTTCTAGTTCTACTGGGAGGTGGCAAGATTTTCCATAAACTAGTTTGAAAGGTGTAGTACCTATGGGAGTCTTGTAAGCGGTCCTATAAGCCCATAGAGCTTCATTAAGTTTAGATGACCAATCTTTCCGAGATATGGCGACAGTCTTTTCTAAGATTTGTTTTATCTCTCGGTTTGAGACTTCGACCTGTCCACTTGTTTGTGGGTGGTATGGTGTAGCCACACGGTGTCTCACTCCATACTTAGATAGTAATTTGTCAAAAAAATTTGAAATGAAGTGTGAGCCACCGTCACTTATGACGAGTCGAGGTACACCAAATCTGGGAAAGATTATGTTTTTGAAAAGCTTTATTACTACTCGTGCATCATTTGTAGGAGAAGCTATGGCTTCGATCCATTTTGAGACGTAGTCAACAGCTACGAGTATGTAATTATTACCGAAAGATGATGGGAATGGTCCCATGAAATCTATTCCCCAGACGTCGAAGATTTCTACTTCCAAAATTCCCTTTTGGGGCATTTCATCTCTTCTTGAAATATTGCCGGTGCGTTGACACCGATCGCAACATATAACAGCGATGTGGACATCCTTCCATAGATTAGGCCAGTATAAGCCGGCTTGCAAGATTTTTGCACAAGTCTTGGAAGTGCTCGCATGTCCACCATAAGGAGATGAATGACATTGGGCAATGACATCTTCTATTTCTTCTTCGGGAATACATCGGCGAAAGATTCCATCTGGTCCTCGTTTGAACAATAATGGTTCATCCCAATAGTACTGTTTTAGGTTATGAAAGAACTTCTTTTTCTGCTGATAAGTTAAATCGGGTGGAAGGGCTCCTGCGGCTAGGTAATTGACAATGTCAGCGTACCATGGCAGTCCTACAGTTGTCTGTATTATTTCCACGGGTTCTGGTTCATTTATATCTAACTGCGCTAGGTCGCTTCCTATTTGTGCTATCAGCTGTTCATACGGAAAGTCATCGTTAATCGGCACTTGTTCGGGTTTAATACCTTCTATTCTAGATAAATGGTCCGCTACGACGTTTTCAGTACCTTTTTTGTCTTTTATTTCTAGATCAAACTCTTGTAAGAGTAAGATCCATCTTAATAGTCTTGGCTTAGCATCCTTCTTAGTTAATAGATATCGGATAGCAGCGTGGTCTGTGTAAATGATTATTTTCGCTCCAACTAGGTAAGAGAGGAATTTGTCAAGCGCAAAGACAACTGCTAGCAATTCTTTTTCTGTAGTGGCGTAGTTCATCTGGGCAGAATCCAAGGTTCTACTCGCATAGTAAATCGCATGGAGTTTCTTTTCTTTTCTCTGACCCAGGACTGCGCCCACAGCATAGTCACTCGCATCGCACATGATTTCGAAAGGTAATCTCCAGTCAGGGGGTTGCATGATTGGTGCGGTGATGAGGGCTGTTTTTAGAGTTTCGAATGCCTTAAGACAATCTTCATTGAATATGAACTCAGCGTCTTTCATCAGTAAACCAGTAAGAGGTTTAGTAATTTTCGAGAAATCTTTAATGAATCGTCGGTAAAAACCGGCGTGTCCTAAGAAGCTTCGTATTTCTCGAACTGTTTTAGGAGGTTGAAGGTCCTTTATTACTTCAATCTTAGCTTTATCGACTTCAATTCCCTTATCTGATATTACATGACCTAATACTATTCCTTCGTTGACCATAAAATGACATTTCTCCCAGTTAAGCACAAGATTCACTTTTACACATCTTTCTAACACCATTTCTAAGTTTGATAGACATCCTTCAAAACTTTGCCCGCATACAGAGAAGTCGTCCATGAACACTTCCATGATGTTGTCTATAAAATCTGCGAAGATTGACATCATACATCTTTGAAAGGTTGCAGGAGCGTTGCACAATCCAAAGGGCATTCGCCTATAAGCGAACGTTCCATAAGGACATGTGAATGTAGTCTTCTCTTGATCATCAGGATGGATAGGGATTTGGAAAAATCCTGAGTAACCATCAAGGTAACAGAAGTAAGAATGCTTGGCTAATCGTTCTAACATTTGATCTATGAAAGGTAGTGGGAAATGATCTTTTCGAGTGGCTTTGTTTAGTTTACGATAATCTATGCACACTCTATATCCCGTCACTACTCTTTGCGATATCGATTCGCCTCGAGCGTTTTTCACAACAGTGATACCTCCTTTCTTTGGCACTACATGTATTGGACTAACCCATTCACTATCAGAGATTGGATATATTATCCCGGCGTCTAATAATTTCTTGACTTCTTCCTTTACTACAGTGCTAAGGGTTGGGTTTATTCTTCTTTGAGCTTCTCTGGAGGTTCTGCAATCTTCTTCTAGCAGAATGCGATGCATGCAAACTGAAGGACATATTCCTTTGAGATCAGATATGTTATATCCTAATGCAGTTGGATATTTCTTCAAGACATCCAAAAGTTTCTTTGTCTCTATAGTTCCTAAACTGGAATTCACTATAACTGGTCTTTTACATTCAACGTCTAAGAATTCGTACCTTAGGTTATTAGGTAAAGTTTTCAATCCTAATGTAGGTTTATCTTTACTTGGCATGGGATCCGGTGTAAGTGCTAAACTTTCGCTTAGACTATCATCCTGATACGGTTTTTGCCAATTATCATCTTCGAAAATTGGAGGGATTTGAATTTTCATTATTTCAGAATAAGTGGTCTCCTCCAGTTCCATTTCTCTTACACATTCGTCAATTTCGTCCATTAGATAGCATGTATCCTCTATAGCTGGTGATTGTAAGAATTGTGTTAAAACAAATTCAACTTTCTCTTCACCTACTTCAAAGGTTAGCTTTCCTCTTTTTACGTCTATTATGGCTCCGGCGGTAGCTAAGAATGGTCTTCCTAGTATGATAGGTGTAGTGGAGTCTTCAGAGATGTCCATGATTATAAAATCAGTAGGAATGTAGAATTGTCCTATACGTACTGGGACGTTTTCTAGTATGCCTACAGGATATTTAACAGAGCGATCGGCTAGTTGAACAGACATTTTAGTTGGTCTTAGGTCTCCCATGTCTAGCCTTTTGCAAATCGTTAAGGGCATAACACTGATACTGGCTCCTAAATCGCATAGAGCTTTGTCAATGACGAATTTTCCTATTACACAGGGTATAGAGAAACTTCCTGGATCTTTTAGCTTAGGAGGCATGTTGTTCTGGATTATGGCGCTACACTCGGCAGTGAGTGTAACTGTTCCGTTATCCTCTATCTTTTTCTTATTGGATAAGATTTCTTTTAAAAACTTGGCATACGAGGGTATTTGGGTAATCGCTTCTGTAAACGGAATAGTAATATTCAACTGTTTCAGAAGTTCGACAAATTTCTTAAATTGACCCGTCGTCTTGGAACTTATTAGTCTTTGAGGGTACGGAATTGGTGGTTTATAAGGTGGTGGAGGCACATAAGGTTGTTCTTTCTCCACTACCTCTTGACTTTCATCTCCCTTTTCTTCTGGATCATTCACCACTTCAGTCGGTTTATCCGGTTTTTGGTACATGGCTGGATTGTCAAGTCTTGGATCGGTAGGTCCGTCGAGTTCCTTGCCACTTCTTAATATTACAGCGTTAGCATGTCCTTTCGGATTAGGTTGAGGTTGTCCAGGGAATACTCCAGCTGGTGCAGCAGTAGGCGCTTGTTGTTGAGCTACTTGTGAAATCTGAGTTTCAAGCATTTTGTTATGTGTAGCTAATGCGTCTACTTTGCTCACTAATTGTTTAATCTGCTCACTAGTGTGAATGTTTTGGTTTAAGAAGTCCTTGTTTGTCTGAGATTGGCTAGCTATAAAGCTCTCCATCATCAATTCAAGGTTCGACTTTCTAGGGATATTAGGAGCAGTCTTTTGATATCCTGGTGATGTAGCTGGTGCTTGACCTGGTGCGTAATAAGCATTGTTACTCTTATAGGAGAAATTCGGATGATTCTTCCAACCTGGGTTGTATGTGTTTGAGTAAGGGTTTCCTTGAGCATAATTCACTTGATCAGTGGGAGTTCCTGTCAATAGTTGACAATCAGAGACTTCGTGTCCTGGGACTCCACATAACTCACAGTTGGGTGTTACTGCAGCCACGGTGGCTGCAGGTGTTATGGCCAAGCTGTCGATCTTTTGGCTTAGTTGGTCAAACTTCGCATTGACTTGGTCCATACTACTTACTTCGTACATACCCCCTTTTGTTGGTTTCTCAGTTGCGACTCTCTCGCTTCCCCAAAGGTAATGATTCTGAGCCATACTTTCGATAAGTGCATAGGCATCACTATATTCTTTGTCCATCAATGCACCACCCGCGGCAGCGTCAATTGTCATTCTTGTATTGTACAAGAGTCCATTATAGAAGGTATGGATGACCATCCATTCTACTAATCCATGATGTGGACAAAGCCTAAGTAGATCCTTATAGCGTTCCCAAGCTTCGAATAATGATTCACTTTCTCTTTGCTTAAATCCGTTGATCTGAGCTCTCAGCATAGCTGTCTTGCTAGGTGGAAAATACCTGTTCAAGAAAACTTTCTTGAGTTGTTCCCATGTAGTTACTGAGTTCGAAGGCAGAGATTGAAGCCATGCTCTTGCTCTGTCTCGAAGCGAGAAAGGAAATAAACGTAGTCTAATAGCTTCTTGGGTAACTCCATTGGCTTTTACGGTATCCGCATATTGCACAAAGATCGAAAGATGAAGATTCGGATCCTCGGTAGGATTTCCGGCGAATTGGTTTTGTTGCACGGCTGATATCAATGATGGTTTTAGTTCGAAATCGTTTCGGTTGATAGCCGGTGCTGCAATGCTTGAATGCGGTTCACCTTGCGAAGGATTAGCGTAATACTTGAGTGGATGAGTTTGTTCTTCAGCCATTCCTGCGTTTTCTGATTTTACGACTGGTTCAGGCGGATCTAATTGAAGATCTGGAATGTTGGAATTATTTTCGAAACCGAGTATACGTCTTCTTACGTGTAAGAAGCGTTCCGATTCAGGGATTAGAGGTTGCAAGTCTTCGCTTTTGGAGCGAGTACGTGGCATACACTCGGAGATTAGATTAAATTAAATAGTTGATACCTTAGTCTAGACAATGCTACCTAAGTGCACTAGTAACTAAATTAAGGAATCCCCGGCAACGGCGCCAAAAACTTGATGGGCTAAAGACGTGTCTACTTATGCGTCTAGCGGTATCTTACTGCAAGTGCACAGCCTATCGAAGTAATATTTAAGATTATCGATCCACAGGGATTCTATCGTTACTTAGTGCTAGATGAACTTCTAGTTTAGCTAAGGCGAATAGTTGTCACGATTGTTGTTGGTTTTCTAAGACTATTGAAGGCGGAATTAAATTCAAGTTTTTAATAAAATAATACTAAGACGGTCGGTATGTAATTATACTAACTTAGGTGGGTCAATCTAACCTAGGCTTATAAAGATGTTCACTTAATCTTTTCGGTAGAGATTACTAGTTTGAATACCCTCAACTCACACTCTCGTGGTCTTGAATCAGATCTTATCCCTAAAGCCCTATGCCTGCTCTCGCTAGCCCATAAGTGTTTAGAGATAATTTTTGGAAACTAAATAGTTCTAATTTATCTTAAAGCGCTCTCGCTGTATTTAATTTAAATGCCTAACTTTAGCTATCTGGTTAAAATCTCACACTCTCGTGGTCTTGACCCAACCTAATACCCTTTTCTTACTCTCGTAACGAAAAGGTCGAATTTAATTAAAAAGTATCAGCCAGAATGTTAAGCGATTAATTATTTTAGCCCATGGTTATATTTTACCGGTTAAATTAGTTATAACTACATACCGCCCTAAGGTATTTAGCTACTCATCGAGGTTAAATCAGACTCAGAGTTAATTATTAGCTTACTAATGGCAGAAAAATAAATAGACATTATAAATAAATTAAATTGCAATAACTGAAAAACCTGATTAACAAATATCTGAGTAGACTCCTTCTTCCACAGACCGGAAGGCTTGGAGTAGGCGGAAATAAAAATTAAAACGAATGCTGAAGGCTGGAAACAAATAAAAGTATAACAATTCCCTAATGTTGGAAATTATTACACGGTTGGTTTGGATACAAATAAAATAAGGCAGAAAATAAAATGCTGGAATAATAATTCTGATGGTAAGGTAATTCGGCAGAGCTTCCGCAGGAAATTTGGATACTGAAGTCTGTCCCCTGAATCCTCCTGAGCTGGTCCTATTTATAGAGCTTCCAATGGGCTGGTCCTTGGTCTTTTGCTTCTTGGGCTTTGCTGAGGTGGTTGAGAAAATGTTGGAAAGTGGCAGCAGAAAGTGGGAGAAGTCTCCCTCACGTGAGAATTACTAGGAGGAGTGGGCTTCACTGGTGGCTTTGACGTAGTCTGAGTCAAAAGAATCAAGTTATATCCTTGTCACGGGCGTGACAAGGTCTTCACGCTCGTTGTTTTATGTTTTCAAGTGTCACGGTCGTGACTACTTCCTCACGGTCGTGATGGCCCAAAGTAAGGTGTCACGGTCGTGACACCCTTGTAACGACCGTGGTCGTAACAAATTATGCAGAGTTTATGCAGGCTTCTGTCTTGCTTCATTTCTTGTGGTTTCTTTGTTCTTTTCTTCTTAATTCATGATTTGGCCTCACATATCGATGTACCTGCAAAATAGTAAGAAAAACTCGAGGAATCGAGCGTTAAAACGGTGAATGCGCGGTAAAAGTCAATGAAATCTAGCGATATAACCGATGCGTTTTCTCGTCATCACCTAAGACATATGCCACATGAAGGTGGATGAACTCATTGGTTCTCTCCAAACCTTTGAGATGGGAATGTGTGATTAGGCTGTGGAGAAAAAGAACAAAAGCATAGCTCTTGTTTCAAAAAATGCAGATGACTCAGAAGGAGAAGATGGTGAAAATGAAGAGAACTTGTCAGAATCAATTGCCTTGCTTGGAAGACAATTCAATAAACTGATCAAAAGGATAGATCATAAGTCAAATCCCTAGGCCAAGAACACCTCTTCTGACAACAGCAGAAGGAGTAAATCTGAAGAGAATTCTAACCAAGGCAAAGGAGTACAATGCCATGAATGTGAAGGTTATGGGCATATTAGAGATGAATGTCCTACCTATATAAAGAAGCAGAAGAAGGGTCTAGCAGTCACTTGGTCTGATGGAGATTCAAAAAGTGGTTCTGATGAAGAGTCTGCTAAACATGTCACTGTTTTGAACAGTGTATGTATTTCTGATGGTGATTCAAGTGAAGAAGAGCTAACCTATGATGAACTTGCAGAGTCATATAAGAAGCTATGCCTCAGAAGCACTGAATTGTATCAGCAAGGAGAGCAACAGAAGAAGTGCATAATGAAGTTAGAGGCTGAGAAGATAGAGTACCTTGCAAAAATTGACTCACTCAAAAGTGAGGCAAGCTTGTTGGAGTCTAAAGTGGACCAGATGTCAAAATCCATAAGGAGCTAAATCTTGGGACTAACACTTTGGAAGAAATCCTACAGAGTGGTCAGACATCAGGAAATAGATCTGGACTGGGATTTACTGATAAACAGAATCCCATCTTGAAGCTCAAAAGGCTAAAACCTGAAAATCAAAAGACAAGGGGGATGTCACGACCAATGTCACAACATCAGAGAAACAAAATTGGAACCATGTGAAGGGTAAATTCCAAGGGTATAGGTGTTACCACTGTGGAAAACTTGGGCATATTAAATATGTGTGCTTCTAGCTACATGGATTTCCTAGTCATCCCCATCAAGGAAGATCCAAACAGGGTGCTCATGTCAAGAAGCAACATCATGCTAAACATAAGAAGAAGGTTCCTAATAAGAAAAGACAGTGGGTTGGCAAGACTATGGCTTTAGTAGCTCACACCTATCCAAGGATGCCTACCAAAGATGACTGGTACTTTGACAGTGGTTGCTCCAGACATATGACTGGAATAGAGGATCTCTTAATAAACCTCAAAAACCATTCCTCTAGTCATGTAACTTTTGGTGATGGAGCTAGAGGAGAAATCACAGGGGTTGGGAAACTTGGCAGTCCTAAAGCTCCATAATTAAGGAATGTCTTGCTGGTTAAAGGACTAACTGTAAATCTAATAAGCATCAGTCAGCTCTGTGATCAAGGTTTAAAGGTCCAATTTACCAAGGGTAAATGTGTGGCCACTAATCAAGAAGGTGAGGAAGTCATGAGGGGATCCAGAGCAAAGAATAATTGCTACTTGTGGGAGCCCAGAAGTAACCTCAATGACTTGGTTAAAAAGGAAAATAAGGACCAGTTTTGGCTGAAAAAAGAAAGACAACCTCCAAAAATAGAAAGGACCAGGTCCAAAACATCTGCAAGAAGAACTTCAAGGTATGCTTCAGATAGCAGGACAGGATATAGTACAAGTCATGTGGGTAAGCAAGCCAAGAAGGGGTACCCAAAGAAGGGTCATCAGGGAAAGCTAGATAGGTTATATTGGAACCTGATGGAGTCCATGGAAACTACTAAGCATATAGAGAGCAACGTCACTCAGAATGTCATAACATCATTCTATGACAATCTCAGGAACATGAACTACTATCCTAGTCAGCCAGAGAAAACGGACAGGCATCACCTTAGGAAAGAATGTGCGGAACTAAGAGACTCAGGAGCATACAGTGATCACAAGGTTACAAGGGAGCTCAAGGCCACTAAAATTGAAAATACACAAAACCTGGTGAGAACACGTTTGAATGAGAAATTATAACAACTAATAGGGAATTATGTTTTGAAAAGTCATCATAATCTGATTGGTCAAAATATTGAATTCCCTCCACTATGTCTAACCAACCCTTCTAACCCCATGTGCGTCTGCAAATTCATCTCAGTCCTTACTTCACATTCTATCAAAAGAAAAACACTTCTGATACAGCCTAAATCTACCATAATGTCTCAACATCACACCTCCATCCCTACCGAGCCCGACTCTTCTCAGCACAAGTGTATCTCTCTGGATGATGTGATGAGCTTTGGAAAAAGTAGTGGATGCCAAACTTTAGCTCCTCCACATGCAGAGCAATAAGGTAAGAATTTTGGAACTCATATGAACAACAATAACTCCATACATGAGGACAGGTATGTACATGATCTAGTCTCCAAACTGTTCAATAAAGGTTGTGAAGTACAAGGGATAACCATTCCCCTGTCTAGGGTAGATCCATCTCCACATTAATGGAAGCCATGAGGATGATTTTGAGTATCTCTCTGTTAAGTCTAACCCTAACACTGAGAACCTAGAAAATCTGGCTAATTCTGTGGTACAGGAGGAAGGTCTGGGTAATAACCAACCTAAGAAAACCAAAAGCTCAAAATATAAGAAGGTCATGGATGAAGAACTCTGCAATAAGGTAAATATTGAATATGGGTCATCAGACGATGAACTCATCAAGAGTGCTGCTCCCAGGTTAGCCGAAAAACTAGCAACCAGGAAAGGAAAAACCTTTCCTTCCAAGAACCAAAGAAAGAGGACTTCTTCTGGGCCTTCCAAACCTTGGAGCAAGATATCAACTGCCTCCAAGAAAAGAAAAGTTTAGGTGAGTAGTTTTGAGTTTGAAGAGGATGTTATAAGAGATGTCCCTGACATCTTCAATGTTAAGAAAGCCTTGGGTAAGAGACCTCTTAAACCCATGCCAGCTGCTCCACTGGACAACATATCTTTCCATTCCATTCACAGTGTGACAAAATGAAGATATGTATACCAAAGGAGGATAGCCCTTGAGAGAGAGTTGGGGAAGGATGCCTTAGAGATTAAGGAAGTAATGGAGCTAATCAACCAGGCATGACTAATTAAGACGATTACTGGCTTTTCAAAGTGCTATGAAGGGATAGTAAAGGAGTTCATTGTTAACATCCCTGAATCAATCTTGAAAAGAGACAGCAAGGACTTCATGAAAGTCTATGTCAGAGGACAATGTGTACATTTTTCACCCTCTGTAATCAACAGGTACTTAGGAAGAACAAATGGTGGTGAAAAGGAGTTGGTTGCCTCAGACGACCAAGTGTGTAAAATCATTACTGCAAACGAAGTCACTACTTGGCCTTCCAAAGGAAAGTTGTCTACATCACAACTGAGTGTCAAATATGCAATCCTGCATAGACTTGGAGCTACCAACTGGGTACCTACTAACCATGCCTCCACAATTGCTGTTGGCCTTGACAAGATCATTCATGCCATAGGCACCAAGGTGAACTTTGACTTTGGCCGATACATTTTTGATCAAGTTATAAAGCACTCTACCACCAATGCTACCAAACTACCAATAGCATTTCCATCTCTTACTGTGAAGTCATACTAAACCAATATCCGGGGATTTTGAATGCTAGCGACACTGCCATCAAGAGAGAGGCTGAGTTGTCACTTCACTTCAAACTGTTTAAAGGAAGGCATGTCCCAAACGTGGTGTTTACGTCTGCTGATAAAAGCAAGATCTCCAAAAGAATGGTGATTGTAGAATTAAGGGATACATGCAAGGAGCTAGGAGAAACAATCAGCTCAACAACTGCTCAGAAGATGAAGCTAGAAGCACTTATCCAAAGACTTGAAAAAGATGCTGAAAATGAAGCTATGTTAGAAGAAGAGTCTAATGACAGCAGTAAGATTGTCCCAACCAATGCCTATGATATCAGTTTTGCCTCTGAGGAGGAAGAATAATGTAATGCTAGACTACTGATGAGGGGCTTAGGTTGATAATTGCTGAGCTGATGAGGTGAGAAAGATGTGCTGATGATTGAAAGTCTTCCATGTGCAGTTGTTTAGATTTTTGTTGCAAACAATTGATGCTATTTATGAGGTGTTTGTAGTAGTTGCCCCTAACTATTATAATGTTACAACATTCTGATCTATGCTAGCTTATTAGTTGGATCTAAATTTGTGGCTAAAAAAGGGGAGAGAAAGATAGAATGATAATAACAGGTGATGTGCAGAACAGGTGGATAACTTGAAGAGCATATGTGTTATTGTGTGCACATGGTATAATCATGCTTGCAGGTGTGACCGCAGGTGCTGCTGAGGATACGTGTGATAACAATTGCCTAGTGCTATTAATAATGTGCTAATGATTGTGTATGTTGCTAACCATGTGTGATCCTAGAAGTGCTTGTGTGATCCTAAAAGGTGTCTATGAGTGTGTGTGTGTGTGTGTGTGACTTCAGGATGTTATTATGAAGGTCTGGACATCCACAGGCTGGATGCTTGTGTGACTGCAGGGGGTGCAGGTTAAGTGTTCAGCTGTTGAGATGCAACAGTTGAGGGGGAGTAACCCAGTGTGTTACTCAGTAAAGTATAACATCTGTAGTGGTGACTAACAGATGGTTAACAGGGTGAGTTATAGCTGTTGTGTAGCTAGTGACTATCCTACAAGACAGGGCATATGATAAGTCTTCTGCTGTGTGTAAATCTCTGGTATAATAATAGAGTGTTTTAGCCAAAAAAAATTCCAAAGGGGGAGTTTGTAAGTGCTCTTGATTGACTGCATTTTATGGCAAAACATTAGAGTATGTAGGTATGTCATAACTGATGTTAGTACATACATAATATGGACTGTGCAGGGTAAGTTAACTTAGCTAAATGTTAGTTAAGTTGAATGTCATACAGAATGTCATGACTCTGATCGTATGACATCCAGCGAGCAGACTAGTTTTTCTGGTAACTAGAAATCAGGAAACTTATTAGAAGCTCAAGCTGAAAGACAGGAGACATTTTAGAAGCCCTAAAGCGAAACAAAATGTTCCTGAATTAAATGGCAAGTGCGCAGATTATTGAAGAGAGGTTTTGTTATGAATAAACCTAATTTATGCCCCCAGGCCCAAGGACTGACTACTGCTACAAATAAAGGGAGGAGCAATCCTAAAAGAGCAGCTCTTAACAGAAGATTAGAGAGTGCATATTAAGAGTCCTTGTAAGTGAAGAAGGTTGGTCTTCACGTGGGATTTGTGTCTTAGGAATACTTGCTTACCAAGCAGTTGTATGCTGCATTGGTTAGGTAGGTTCTAAGCTGTGTCTCACTCAAAGCTGCTAAGAAAGAGTGTGTGATTCTTGATCAAAGCTTTGAAGCAAGATTAAGGTGTGTATGAAGTGTTTCTTCATCTTTATTTTGTAATTCTGAATTGGTTATCACTGAGGTGATTGAGGGGGAGTGAGTGGGCATACTCAGGTCTAGAGTGTCTCTAGGTTGAAGTGTCATTGGGTAGGTTTTAAGTGAGGAGTGCAACCTATGTTGTCTGGCTCTGAATTAATTCTACTGATAGTGAATTTCCTCCCTGGCTTGGTAGCCCCCAGATGTAAGTGTTGTTGACACTGAACTGGGTGAACAATTACTGTGCTATTCACTGCTTTCCTCTACAACTTATTTATTATTCTAATAGTCCGTGTTACAGTGGATGTTATCACATCCGTGATAACATCCATCGTGTGCTTACTAGAATTTCACTGTTGTTTTCACTTCTATGTCTAGTGGAAACTGGAAATCTTTTGTGTTCGATGTGGCCGTCGTCCACCTTTGTATCCCACATAGTCGTTTAGCTCCCCTTTCGAGATCTTTGGCTATCACTAACCCTTCTTAGATCATTTTTACTGGCATCTTTTAACCTTTGGTTGTTTACCATTTCCCTTGCAGACTAATTGTTACTAGCCCCCTTTTGATTTTGCTTGTCTGGCCATCTCCAAATTCCCCTGAGAAGTCTAGTTGTAATTAGCAATTTCTAGCAGAGAATCCAACTATCATTGATGCTTGTTGTCTGGTAGTTTCCAGTTTTTCCTTGTAAGTTTAGTTGTTACTAGTCCCTCAAATCGTTGTTGCTATTTGGTGGTCACCAACGTTTTCCCCATGAAGTTTAGTTATCGCTAACTCGCTGTAGAAGTCCAGTAATGTCTTAACTGGCATTCTTTAAAGTCTAATTGTTATTGGCATCGCTGATTTGGTTGTCACCATATCACTTCGAAATTCCAGTAATGTTTTGACTGACATTGTTTAAAGTCTAATTGTTATTGGTATCTCGGATTTGGTTGTTACCATATCCAATTGGAAGTCTAGTAATGTTTTGACTGGCATTCTTTAAATTTAATTGTTATTGGCATCGCTGATTTGGTTGTTACCATATCACTTCGAAAGTCCAGTAATGTTTTGGCTGTCATTGTTTAAAGTCCAATTTTTATTGGCATCACCGTTTTGGTCGTCACCATATCTATTTGGAAGTCCAGTAATGTCTTGAGTGGAATTGTTTAAAGTCCAATTGTTATTGGCATCTCTGATTTGGTTGTCATCATATCCGCTTGAAAGTCCAGTAATGTTTTAACTGGCATCGTTTTAAAGTCCAATTATTATTGGCATCTCTGTTTTGTTCGTCACTAAACCCCAGAGAGTCCAGTAGTTATTGGCATTTCTTAAAATCCAATTGTTATTGGTATTGTCAATCTGGTCATTACCAGTCTATTTGAAGTCTAGTCGTCACTAGCAATCTGTGCGTAAACCCAATTGTTTTGGTATCATCAATTTGGTTGTCACCATTCTGTTAAGTCTAGTTGTCACTAGCATCATTTAAATTCCAATGGTTATTGGCAATGTTCACCTAATCCTGATCTTATGATGGTTGGTTATTACCAGCATCCCTAGTGAATCTTGGGATATTTGGTTGTCACCAGTATCTCCAGTCGTTTTCTGAAGATCCCATTTTAACTCTTCGTTGTAAGGAAATTTTTCGTTTTGGTTTAGTCCCTGGTGGAGATTTTTGTTCCCCTCAGTAGAGATTTTATTTCGTTCTGGATTTCCCCATTGGAGTCTTGTTTTCTTCAATTTTTCCCTAGTGGAGTTGTTTCCTTCCCCTGTTGGGAGATTATTTCCTCTAGAGTGACACACTGGTCATGTTTGGACCTCGTGCTTGATCACTTTAGATTTCCCCAGTGTTGTTGACTCTCCCCAGTGAACGATTATTCATTGTGTTGGCTTTCTTCTATTTGCTTGCGTGTTTGTATGCATCTTACATTTGTGCATTTCTCATCATGAAGCATCATTATAGATTTCGTGGCATGTCAGCACTTGCATAATTTTCATCGTCCTTAGCATATCATTGCATCTAAGGGACAAAATTTTCAGTTTGCTATACTTAAATACCTTTCACCATGATTCTATGGAGATTATCATCTCTCATATCATCTGATAAAGCTATTTAAATAGGGGCAACTGTCATACCCCAAATTTTGACCCCTAGATTCCATTATCATTCTAGGAGCATCAAGCATTGTTTCCTAATCCTGACTTTGTTTCAAGCTTGTTGTTATAGAAGTTCATCTGAATTAGGGTTTTGCACCTGTAGAATCAAGAGGATTATTGCTTGATCAGTCAATGTTTTAGATTTATCATCATCAAATCAAGTTCCCATACATTCAAGGAGCTCATATTCAATAAGAATCAAGTGCTAATTGATCTCACTGCAAGGCAATTGAAGCCCAATTTCATCTGGCCCCAAATTAGGGTTTTGTTAGGAAACGTCAACTGTGCCTTTGACTTTTGGTTCAAGCATGATCTTAAACCTTGGGACATGATTCAACATGTTCATATACATCATTGAAGCCTACTTATGATGTTTGAGAAGCCCCAAGAGGCAAATTCATTGAAGATCACACAGTTGAATTTATCTGATTCAAAATTCATCTAACAAAGTCAACTCTTTGACTTTTAGGGTTTTTGGTTCAAATTGGAGGATCCAAGCCAAATTTCATCAAGATATGTTCAATAAATGAGTTTGATCATGAAGAAATCAAGATTTGAGAGGTTTCTTGCAAAAGAAGAAAACTTGGATAAACTTGAAATTTTTCTAACTGTGGAAAACCCCTAATTTTGGTGCCAACTTTGAAAGGCCATAACTTCCAATACACACATTCATTTTGTGACTTTCAAATATAAATTTGAATATCTCCTCATGTAATACAAAATTTTCTTAGTGACCTATGAGAAAAAACTGCTTGGATTTTGAGTTATGAAGCTTCAAATTTTGGAAGAATTTCAAAACACTTAAAAAATTTCAAGACAGCTTTGTTACTCCAATATTCAGTTAACTTCAGTTAACTATAAAAATGAAAGTTTAGGGCATGTTTAGAGCTTTCCAAAACGTACAAGAACTCCTTCATAGCATTTGTGAGCTAGGAGTTTAGAAGAGAAGAAGTTGGAGTTCCAAAACTTGATTTCTAGGTCATGACCTCATGGATTCAATTTGCAAAACCATTCAAATCTCCAAGATTTCATGTGGCAGACCCTATTAATTATTAAATTGGCTTAACTCATATAAGTAAACATTTCTTTGATGCATTATCCAAAAGGTTAAAGCTTGATTTCAAGGATTTTTTTTCCATTTTTGGCATAAAGGCGTGACTTCCATTTTGATAAAGGTAACTTTATGCACAAAACCAGCTTCTTGAGCCTCCAACTTGTCCTCTCTGCACTCAAGCTCTTTCAAAGTCAGAAGCAACATCCTAACCACTCAAGATATCCTTGTACTTTGCCTTGAAACCATGGAAAATCACAAAAACTCAAGTTGGAATTCAACCAAACCATGGAACTACCAAGTTACAAATTCTACATAACCTGGTCTCAGCCCTTGCGCTATAAATAGACGTGCAATTCATGCTTGAAAGTAGGATAACAAGAGCTTGATAGGAGAGAAAAATACCCTGAAACCTCCAAAGAGCAGCATTTTACAAATCAAACACCATTTGTGCCAAAAAAACACCACTTTGCACAAAAATTCTCAAAATCATTTCCAGCCACTAAACCACCAAACCAATAACTCTAACATATCACAAGCATGTGTTAGAGGTGCTCAGATCATCATAACCATCAAAAAAATCAGCAAACTCAAAAGTTAACTCTCAAACCTCAAAGATTTGACTTTCTGCATTGTCATATCCAAAACATTGTCCAGTCCATTTCCAAACCATCCAATCCTTCAAACACTCTCCAACAAACATCCCTAAACTGTTACAAACCTTGTTTTACTTCTGTTACTTCATTTGCTTGAAGTTCCCTTTGGTCACTTTTGACATTTTGAAGAGGGAAGCTATATTTTGTTCCAGTTGGATTCTCTTGGTTCCAAGCAGCCTAAAGCTCCATAAGAGGTCCATGGAAGGTGTCCAAGCCATCAAAGCATTTATGTATCAAGTCTTGTGAAAGTTTCAATTTTTCTTCAAGAGGTAAGTTTCCTCAAACTTATAATATTGCAAATCATACTTTCTTTTGATGTACATTGATCATAGAATTGTTTGATATGTCATATGTGATATGTTTGAACTATTATTTGATGCTATCCATAGTGATTTGAGAATGTGATGTTGAATTTGCAAATTTGAGCTTTTTGTGGACTTACTATCGGGTTTTCAAATATAAATATTATTAGACAAAACCAATGGTACCACTGAATTCCTTGTGAAATTTGAAGTGAGTTTGATCTTTGGATCATCTAACTTCATTAAGTATTGAGTGAGTTAGGATGCTTCTTGCAAATGATCAAAATTGGTGAAGATGACCAAGGCCAGCCATGGCGCCTTAGGTCAGATTTTTGGGCATTGTTAAGCATATATTCATTTTTGTGGGGGTGATACAATGGATGCATCACCACCCCATTGATTTACCATGTGCGCTTTAGTACCTTCCTACCTTGCCTGACCTAAGTTCGATCCTGCTGACCAACCCTTTTGCTTGTTTTCTTGATTTAATTGATGCTTTGGTCTTTTATTAACTGTTTCCACATGATTTACAACATGCACGTTGGCAGGGTGGTTAAGGTTTTGACCTGCAGGCAGTGATGCGTGGGTTCAAACTCCATTGAGTGCACCTCCTTTTTTTTAATACTTTGTTTTTATGTTTTTCTTCACAAATTTATTTGATCATAACTTCTTTGATTTTTATCATTTTGATCTCACTCTTTTTGATAAATGCTCATGAGAATGTCTACTATTTGTCTATGTCAAGAAAAATCCAAAAAGAATTATTTTTCTTGCCCTTGTTCATGTTCAAAGTTTGTGACTTTTTAGGGTTTCTTAGGCTTTCTTTTGATCTTTGTGATTAAATTCCTTTGATTCTCTTTTCTTGTATGCTCCCATTATACTTTGTATGAACTTCACTTGATGTTTGAATTTACTTACCCTTGTTTTTACATGATGGTTGTCATTTTTTCAAGTTTATTTTCACATATGAATGCATGATTGAACATCATAAAATTTTGGTTGTTACCTTACGTTTGACACATGTTTCTCTTCCATTGATTGAATGATTAGAATGTGTATGTGTTTCATGTATTTCAATACCTTACCTTGAAGTGTTCTTATACACTTGTTGTTTGCTTTGAAACATATTTTGGTATGTATGAATCTTCTTTGAGATGTTTCTCATTGTTGTTTACAAATCCATGATTGAATCCCTTTTACATGCTTGGTTGTTACCTACTTGTTTAACATGATTCACCATAATTCACATGTTGTTGTCACACATTTCCAAGTTATTTTGATTGTTACCTCTACTTAATTTATATCCATGATAAGTAATGTTTTGACTTATACATGATCCTCCATTTGTATCCATGCTTAAATATTGTTATGATTTATGCATGTTATTCTTGATCCTTTGAACTTTGCCTAAAGTAATGTTTTGACTTAGGCATGATTGTTTATACCTCAAATTCCCATCTATGATGTTTGGTCTTGTAAGAACCTCACTTCATAAATTTTTGGATGTTGTAACATCTATGTTTACCTTTGGTTTGTAACCATTTGGTTTGATTCTTCTATGGATGAATACTTGGTTGTAACCTTGTTAGTTGTTTTGCTTGATGTTGTCACATGCTTACTCTTAATCTTTCTTAGTTGTTACCATGATTTTATATCTTCATCATGTTTGAATGAATTTATATGTATGTTAAAGCCTTGATAGTTTCCCTAAGTGATGTAGCTTGTTAGCTCTCATTTTCAAAGAGTTGCCTTGTGTCCCTAATTCCAATGGAAAGTCTCACTATTGACTCAATGTCATAGATAGTTCATTTTGTTCCCACCTACCTATGACCTTGTTATAGTCATTAGGACTTTCAACTTAGCCTTAAGTTAGAACCTCATCCCTTTGACTTTGTCAAGTCAAGATCTTTAGCACACCTTGCTAGGAACCCTTCAACTTAGAACTTAGGTCTAGAGTTTGTTAACTCTATGTATGAACCATTGTTATGGGTACTCACTTTTACCCTTTTTGGCTTTTGTTAAATTCAAACCCCCAGTTAGTCTTTCAACATAGACTTAGAGAGTTTATTAACTCTATATAAGTATCATTGTTATGGATGCTTAATCCCCTTGGAACCTTGACCATAGTCAAGAGTTCTCTCCCTAGTTAGGAGAACTACAGTTGTATTGATTCCATCCTTGTTAGGATACATAGGCATGAGATGCGATGTCTTGGCAAGCATACTTAGTGTACAAACCCATAGGTCTTTACCTTTAGCAATCATTTCCTTAGCACATAACCATTAGCAAACAAACATTAACGCAAACACAAATACCAAACAAGAGGCTCCTATAGAGTACTACATATACTTAGGGTGCTAATACCTTCCCTTAGTATAACCAACCCCTGAACCCCCCACTTTCTTAACTTCGTTGTTACGTAGCGCACTTAGGGTTTTCTTTGATCTTTACCCTTTCCTTTGGATGAATTAAAACTCGTTGGTGAATATTTAAAGATTTGTGATTCAATTTAATTAATAGCTTGATATATGATTCTCACCGCAACAACATTATAGCAAAAAGTCAAGTTGTGGGGGATTTTAAATAAATACCCAACATAGGAATCATCCAAGGTAAATATAGATAAATTCCACTAGGAACCAGCAAGGAAAAATCTATGCATGGGCATTAATATCAAGGAGAGGTGGTTCTTAAACTGCTCAACTACCTGACCATAATCTGGATAGATGAAGAAAACAAACTCAGTTGGAGAAGATTTGAATCCAGACTTAGCTGGGAAAACCGAACAACGTCCATCTGGTTATCCATAGGAACAAAACTTTGCTAAGGGGATATCAATAAACTCTACTGGAGAAACCTCAACACAACTCTACTAGGGAGAGTCAATAAGTTCTAGTAGAGGAGCAAGAACGAACTCTGTTAAGGAAAACATCAACAAACTCTTCTGGGGAGTATCAACAAGAATAAACTCTGCCGAAAACAACACTAAGTTTTGCACTTCGAAATTTTACCATTCTTCAGATAACTGTTGACATTCCTTTTTATATTCATAAGTCAAAGAAAAAATGTTTTTTATAATTTTCAAAATTTTTAAATCAATTATTCACATCTTTTTCAAAAATCATCATCAAAAATAAAATAAAATTCTGTAAACAGAAACAAAAATAAGAATTGCAAATAAAGGGACAAAGGCCCAAATTTTATGATAGAATGGTAGTCCGCAAAAAGACGTAACTCCATGGATCATTACAAAGTTTGAAAAATGGTAAGTACAATGGAAAGGGCTACATTGAAATACAATGACCATTATACTCCCTAACAACTTTGAATTTCCGTTGTGTTTGAGACTTCGGTCGAGGATGATTAAAGTAAAGTCCTTGATAGGAAATGTTGCTTCAAAGGATCAAGACTGGCCAGATACAGTTACTTTCCATAATTTCTAACCTTTTCCTAGATTTCCCTCTCGGGTTTTCAATATACCAGGATGGTTAGTTTTTGTTTTTGTCTCTAATTTTTGCCTGGACCGCCCTTTCGGGTTTTCAATCCACCGAGACGCTCTTTTTTGCCTAAGCCGCCCTTTTGGGTTTTCAACTTAGCGAGCTGTTTATTTATTTTTTTAGGCAAAGTATTTCTTAACTGCATTGACATTCACAGGACGAGTGAAATCTTCACCATCCATAGTTGTAAGAATTAATGCACCACCAGAGAAGACTCTCTTAACAACATATGGGCCTTCATAATTAGGAGTCCACTTGCCCGTTGAATCAGTAGTAAAAGTCGAGATCTTTTTTAGTACGAGGTCGCCTTCTCTGAACACACGAGGTAGAACTTTATTATCAAATGCTTTCTTCATTCTCTGTTGATACAATTGGCCATGACACAAGGCCTTCATTCTTTTCTCTTCAATCAAATTCAATTGGTCATATATACTCTGGCACCATTCGGCTTCAGACAATTTAGCTTCCATTAAAACTCTCATAGAAGGGATTTCAACCTCTACCTGGAGCACTGCTTCCATGCAATAAACAAGAGAGAAATGGGTTGCTCATACGGATGTATGATACCCATGCAGAGCAAAAGGGAGCATATCATGCCAATCTTTGTATGTAAAAACCATCTTCTGAATGATCTTCTTAATGTTCTTATTAGCAGCTTCAACAACCCCATACATCTTGGATCTGTAAGGAGAAGAATTATGATGCTCAATCTGAAACTCATTGCATAATTCCTTCATCATCTTGCTATTTAGATTTGGCCCATTATCAGTGATGATCTTGCTCAAAACACCATACCGACAGATGATTTGGTTCTTGATAAACTAGACCACTACTTGCTTGGTCACATTGGCATATGATGCTGCTTCGACCCACTTGGTAAAATAGTCAATAGCCACCAATATGAAACGGTTTCCGTTCGAAGATTTAGGTTCAATCATTCCAATCATATCAATGCCCCACATGTACAAAGGCCATGGAGAAGAGATAACATTGAGAAGATTTGGAGGCACATGAATTTTGTTAGCATAAATCTGGCATTTATGGAACTTCTTCACATATTTATAACAGTCAGATTCCATTGTCAGCCAATAGTAACCTGCCCTTAACATCTTCTTAGCCATTGCATGTCCATTGGCATGGGTACCAAAGGATCCCTCATGAATTTCTTTCATCAACATGTCTGCTTCGTGTCTATCCACGCATTTGAGCAAGATCATGTCATAATTTCTCTTATACATCACATAATCATTCAAGAAGAAAGTACCAGCTATTCTTCTAAAAGTTTCTTATCCTTCTTAGATGCCCTAAATGGGTACTCTTGATTCTGAAGAAAACATTTAATATCATAATACCAAGGTTTATCATCAACAACCTCTTTAACTGCAAACACATGAGATGGTCTATCAAAATGCATCACATCAATCTTTGGCATATCATTCCAATTATTTACCACAATCATGGAGGATAAAGTCGCTAAAGCATCTGCCATTCAATTCTCCGCTCTTGGTATATGGTGAAACTCAACCTTATTGAAGAAAGTTGACAACCTTCTTGCATAATCACGATAAGGAATCAAATCAGGTTGGCATGTCTCCCACTCCTCTTTAATCTAATTAATCACCAGAGTTGAATCTCCATATACATCAAAGATCTTGATTCTTAAATAAATAGCTTCTTCCAAGTCCATAATACATGCTTCATACTCAACCACATTATTTGTTCAAGTGAACACCAACCTTGCAGTGAAAGGAATATGAGAACCATGAGGAGTAACAATAATTTCTCCAATACCATTTCCATATTCGTTAACAGCTCCATCAAAAATCAAACCCCAACAGGGTCCAGGCTCAGGCTCTTCTTCAGGTAATGGTTCCTCATAATCTTTAACCTTTAGATACATCACATCCTCATCAGAAAAATTAAACCGGATAGGTTGATAATCATCAATTGGCTGGTGTGCCAAATGATCAGCCAAAACACTTCCTTTTATCGCTTTTTGAGTTTGGTACTCGATATCATATTTTGATAACAAAATTTGCCAACGAGCAATCCTCCCAATTAAAGCAGACTTTTCAAAGATATACTTGATTGGATCCATTTTAGATATCAACCAAGTTGTACAATTCAACATATACTGGCGGAGGCGCTTGGTAGCCCAAGTTAAAGCAAAACATGTCTTTTCAAGCATTGAGTACCAAGACTAACAATCAGTGAACTTCTTGCTCGAATAATAAATGGAAAATTCTTTTCTCCCTGATTCATCTTGTTGACCCAGAACACAGCCCATAGACTCTTCCAGCATGGTCAAATACATGATCAAAGGTCTTCCTTCCACGGGAGGAGACAAAATAGGAGGTTCAAGCAGATACTGTTTAATTCTTTCAAAAGCTTTCTGGCAATCTTCTGTCCATACACAACCCTGATCTTTACGAAGAAGCTTGAAGATTGATGCACATGTGGCAGTCATATTGGATATAAATCGGGAGATATAGTTCAAACGTCCCAAGAATCCTCTTACTTATTTTTCTGTTTTGGGTGCATGCATTTCCTGAATAGATTTAACTTTACCAGGATCAACTTCAATTCCTTTCTAATTGACAATAAAGCCCAATAACTTTCCAGAACGTACACCAAAAATGCATTTATTAGGATTTAGACGAAGCTTAAACTTTCTCAAACGTTGAAACAGCTTCAATAAGTATTCAATATGATCTTCTTTAGTCTTCGACTTGCAAATCATATCATCCACATATACCTCAATTTCTTTATGCATCATATTGTAGCACCCCAAAATTTGCCCGACGTTTTTCTTGGCCGGCTTTTGTTTCTTTGCATTTTGCATTTTTTGCATCCCTACAATTGCATATCATTTATTCTCGAGGCAATGGGATCAAGGTTCCCGTGGCTCAGGTTTCATTCCCGTGCAAGCAACTGAACAACGAGCATTAAGAGGTTCGGCGTTAATTTTGCCCAGCGATCAGGCGATTGATTTTATTCTATTTTGTAGGTTAATTTCATATCAGAATCAGCACTCAAGCTCGTAACAAGTATTTTCACAGTGACAATGGTTAAAAATGAGGTTCAGCAGTTAAACAGAGCTCCAGACAGTCAAAACAGGGCAAATGGACAGATTTCCCACCAAAATGCGTCAAATTCAAGTTTTTGAAGGTGTTAATCGGTTAACACATATGGTTAACCGATTAATCATTGGAGAATCAACCCAGATTAAAAATTTTAACAGTGTTAGCCGGTTAACGTATATGGTTAACCGGTTAACCATAGCAGATTTTACCCTGTACGTGATTTTGCAAGCCAATTGCTCTTGGGGTCCAATTTTGATCACCTTGGAATTCAAATTTCCACTTGGGAAGGATCTAGAACACCTTTAAAATTCAGATTTCCCTCCAAAATCCCATTCCACATTCCAAGCCTTGATTTCCAACCCAAATTCCAATCCTTGCTTTGGATCCCAAACCTAAGTCATATTTAAGTGATCCACTCCAAACCAACACATTTTAACCTTCATTTTTCACTCTCACTTTAGATTTGATTTCAATTCTCTCTCAATTCTCCAAATTCCCTCCATAACCAAAACTCACTCAAAGCTCTTTTTTATTGGAATTCTTGATTCTTCATTAGAATCAATGGATTCTTGAGCATAAACCTCCATTTACCATCATCATTGGATCAAGTTTCATAATCAATTTTCGTGCAAATTGAGATCTGATTTTGGAGCTTGAGTTGGAAGTGATTATTTGAAGCTTTTTGACTCAAATTTGGTGGATCTTCATTCATACAACAACAATTGGCTTGGATCTTGAAGTTTTTTGGACTTCTAGTATTGGATCTATTCAATTCAAAGCAAATCAATACTAACCGGAGCAAATCTCCGCTCCGAAGGTTGGATCCGAATCCGTTTTTGGCTTATTTGCTTTAATCATGTCGATATTCATTTTTGATTGAATTGTGCTGATTTAATCCATGTGATCTGTGAATCGACTATGATAGTCTGTTTCCATGCTGTTGGATATCTGTTTTCTATTGTCAATTTCGTGCTTAATTGATAAGTTGATTTGTTGAAACCTTGGATAAGCTGTTTTGTGCATTAAGTGCTTTTTCTGCTGCTGTTTTTCACTTTTGGTGCACTGTTAATCGGTTAACTGGTTAACCAATTCAAACTTTCAAATTTTTTCTAAACGTTAACAGTGTTAATTGGTTAACGCATTTGGTTAACCGGTTAACCTGTTCAAATCTTCATTTTTTCTTCAAACTTTCAAGGTGTTAACCGATTAACACTGCACCAGAACGTTATATTTGTTATTTTGTTTGCATGTTCGCATAGCGATTCGATTCGAATAATCATAGATCAGTGTGATGCATTAGGATCGAATTGTTTTGGCTGTTTGTCACTGTTTGTGGTTGATTAATCATGATATGTATGATAATTTTCCAAGTGTTTGCATGCCTATGTATGTGGTTCGAATCGATCATTCTTTTGCATGTTCATTTGATTTCATCTCTTGTTTTCTCCATATGTTTGCATCATTCTTGCATCGCTGTTGAGGTTGAGACGCGCTTGTGGCTGCTGCTGCCCTACACACTTTTCCTCCCTCCCACCATTCTAAGTGTGCATTTCTGTGTTTGCATTTTCTCTACTTGTGATTGATCTTTCCTTTGTTCTTCTTGTGCTTTCTTGCCATGATCCCCATAGGATTCCTAGTCCCTTCATTTAGGATGGGAGTAGGAGATACATTAGGTGTTTAATCCAAGTATGCTAACATTAGGGTATATGTTTCCCCTTTCATCCAAACTTTAGGATCACTTTGCATGACAACGTTAGGGTCGAGTTTCTCTTAGACGTTCCGTGCGTCTTCTCTTCTCATCTTCATACCATCTTAACACACTTAATAAAGATAATGGATATTGTGCCATGAGCCTTATACTTGGGAAATGGTGATTGAGGGGCTTCTCCTCAATTACCTAGAGTGTTTAGTATACGTCCTTAGGACGATATGCGACACATTCGATCCTAGGTTCTAGACTTTAGTACAACATACATTATAAACACTCAAATTCAAAATACACTTCTCCGATAAAAAACACAAAACAAATTCAAACCTTTTTCCTTCGGGATTAATCAAGCTTTTTCAGAAGAGAGTGTTGTTAAACTTCAGTTCTACCGTAAACAGGATTTGTCCCTAACTATTGGAACGAATGTTTAATCCTACTCGAGTAAAACACCTATTCAACCTATGGTTTCGTGTTAGCCTGAACTACGTTTGCTCTGATCTTTCATACCAGATGAAAGTACATAGGCATAAGACGCGATGTCTTGGCGAGCAACCTCCCCCTTCTCTCCCGTAGTTAGCCGAACTATGTTGACTCTGATCTTTCATACCAGATGAAAGTACGTAGGCACAAAGCTGCGATGCTCTGCCGAGTCTCTTCTCTTTTCTTTTTTCCACAAGCCTGTAGCATTGATAGTTAAACACACCCTTAGATTGACAACAAGCGTGGATCCCGTCGAGTACGACAGACGTGAGGGGTGCTAATACATTCCCCTTGCGTAACCGACTCCCGAATCCAGGACTTGGTTGCGATTACCTTGTCTTTCCCTTTTTCGTTAGGTTTTTCCGATTGTTTCCTTTGCCTTCTTTGGGATAAATAACAAAAGGTGGCGACTCTTCTATTTTCCGCCGGTTTTTTTTCACACATATCATGAAACAAAGTGGTCATAACTCTCTGGTACGTTGCACCTGCATTTTTCAGACCGAAGGGCATCACTCTATAACAAAATGTTCCCTAAGGTGTAATGAATGTTGTTTTTTCCATATCCTCAGGTGCCATATTTATTTGATTATAACTGGAAAATCCATCCATAAAGGAAAAGATATTGAACTTAGCAGTATTAGCTACCAGGAGATCAATGTGTGGCAGTGGAAAATCATCTTTTGGACTTGCTTTATTGAAATCTCTATAGTCAACGCACATTCGTACTTTTCCGTCTTTCTTTAGAACAGGCACAATATTGGCCACCCATTGAGGATACTCAGCACTCACAAAAAAACCAGCATCAATCTGTTTTTGAACCTTTTTTTAATCTTCACAGCCATGTCAAGACTATTTCTTCTAAATTTTTGCTTCACAGGTAAATATTCAGGCTTCAATGACAAATATTTCTCCACAATATCAGTATCAAGACTAGGCATGTATTGATATGACCAAGTAAACACGTCAACATATTCTCTAAGAAGCTCTACCATCGTCTTCTTAACATCTGACTGAAGTAGTGCCCCAATCTTGACTTCTTTCTTATCATCATCTGAACCAAAATTAGACAATTCCACCGGCTTTTCATGAGGATGAGTGGTATTTTCCTCGTGCTCAAGTAATTGGGAAATTTCATTAGGAATCTCTTCAACATCCTCTTCTTCAGCTCCAAACACAGGGGACTCAAAGTTGGGAGAGGGCATAGGGTCATTGTTTTCGATGGGTTTGACAATCAATTTGAATAATAATTTATGTTCGATTTTAGAATATGAACAAAAAGTGAAATTATTATGCAGATAAAAGTGATTATCACATTATTATTTTTTGGTTTTTTACGTTACCATTTTTCAGAAATGAAGCAAAAAGCAAAATCATAATATGGATAAACAGGATAACATTTTATTGATGATGATAAAAGTTGAAACAAACCCCTCACAAATTCACTTTCCCCTTGGGCAGAGTGAAAGAATTTTTGAAAGAAACAAAAACAAATTACTTTCAAACATGAACAACAGTAGGAATATTAACAGCAATCCAATTCTGGCATATCAATCCACGCGTCACAAAGTTGGGTGTTTCTTCCTCTTGATCATCCTCAATGATGGCACTAACTTCATACTCAGGTCCCTTAAGTCTCTATCGAGGAGATTAGAAGGGTACATATACATTTTCCATCTCAGAACCATATCTAGGATTTTCTAAATAAGGTTCCCAATCTTGAGCAGGAATGGAATTACCTTCAAAACCATCTGAGATGTAATTATCAGAGTCATCTTCAAGAATTACAGTTGTAGAATGATCTTTGGCATGGATGAACCCAACACTTCGAAAACCTCATGAATACTCTTCATCTCTTTGTAGGTTGAACCAAATGTAAAACTTAAACCAGTTCTATCTCTTTTCTCAGCAACTTCAATGACTCGGCCCCATCCATCAGTTTGGCCACTCTCCACTACATGTTATGCATCTTTTAGAGAAGACATGGACACCCCATTCTTCTTAACAGTATTATCAACCATAGAAAGAGCCTAGAACAGAGTTCCAACATCCTCGTCGACATCGATATAAGAAAAAGTTGACAAACGGCTTACCAATATAGTCTGTTATCCGCCAACAACAACAAGTTTGCCATTTTGGAAAATTTTCAACTTTTGGTGGAGTGTCGAAGTGCAACTCCAACTTCATGAATCCAAGGGCGTCGTAGAAGAAAACTGTAAGCAGGATGAATATCCATTACCTGAAAAGGAATCTAGAATAAACATGGACCTATCTTGATGGGGAGATCAACCTCTCCAATCACAGTTTTCCTCGAGCCATCTAAGGCTTTCACAACGACCCCACTGAATCTCATAGGAGTACCTTGATAAGATAATCTAGACAAAGTAGACTTTGGCATCACATTTAATGATGACCCGATATCAACCAACACATTGGATAAAGCGTCCTCTTGGAAATTCATGGAAATATGGAGAGCCAAATTATGATTTCTTCCACGGTCAGTCAATTCTTCATCACAGAAACTCAGATTGTTACATGCAGCGATATTGGCAACAATATTCTAAAACTGATTAGCAGTCACATCATGATCTACATAAGCTTGTTCCAATATTTTCTGCAGAGACTCTCGATGAGCCTCAGAGCTCATTAGCAGGGATATAATAGATATTTTTGACGCCGTAAGCAAAAGTTAATCCACCATATTATATTCACTTTTTTGATCAATTTCAACACTTCATCATTATTTGATTTCTTGTTCACATCACTTGATTGTCCGGATTCAACAGAAGTCTTCAACTGAGTTTGCTTACCCACAACATCTTCACTTATCTTCAAGGGTACATTAGCAAATACTCGCCACTTCTGGTCACACGTCCAACATCTACAATAGTCACAACTGAGGGAAGAAAAAGAATGGGAATGTCTTTTCCATCCTCTCAGATATTAGCATTTATTTGTAGGGAACAAATTTATCTGATTCATATGGTATTGGTTTAGGCAAACGAATGACCAAAGGTGTAACATCAGGTTTCTGACTATTGTAAGAAATTACAACTCATTCTGGGATGTTGAAACGTGGAACTATGACATTCACCTCATTCTCAACTTCATTTATATTTGCAGTAACCTGAATCAAATTCTGATCAATAATCTTTTGTAAGTCCCTCTTTACAATCACACATCCACGGGGGTTCACTGAGCAAATACAAAAAGCGTCATAATCATGCTCAATATCATGGAATTCACTCAAAGTAGCGTGAACCTCTGAATCCAAAGAATATTATAAATACGGTATATACCAGAACACCCATATACCATATTGACAGTCGCATTACCATGATTAGGCAACGAATTTGATTGCACATTGAGATTGGTATCATCAAAAGATAGAATACCACTTTTTATGAGCTTTGCAACTTCATATTTAAGAGGATATCAATTTTCAATATCATGCCCAGGGGAACCTTGATGAAATGCACAATGGGCATCTGGATTATACCACCATGGAATATCAGTTTGAACATCCAATGGATCACGAGTCTCAACCAAATTCTTCTTTATCAAAGTCGAAAGTAATTCAGTATACGACATTGGAATGGGATCAGATTGCACTTTCTTCTATGCACGACCTTGTTGAGTTGTTTTCTATTGGAAACATGGTTGATAATTTGAATTAGATTCAGCAGCAGAAGCAGAATTAATGACAGGTGTAACAGACCCTACTTGTTGTTGACGACGACTACCATTGTTGTTTACAACCCTGCGCCTTCTAGACCTCTCTTGAGAGATGACATTAGTTTCTCCATCCTTTTTCTTAGAAAAACCAACACCAAACTTCTTCATACTTCAGAACTACCTTCTTTTGTCAGACGTCCCTCATGGAAAGCTTCCTCTAATCTCATTCCCATATTAACTATTTCCGTGAAATCACTATGAGCACTAGCAACAATCCTGTCATAGTAAAATGGACCCAAAGTCTTCAAGAAGATCTTGTTCATCTCTTTCTCTTCAAGCGGAGGGCTTATTTGAGATGCAATCTCACACCATCTCTATGCATACTCTTTAAAAGTTTCTTTCTCTTTCTGAGACATTGCACGGAGTTGATCAAGGTCCGGCGCCATATCCAGATTATACTTATACTGGCGGACAAAATCTACTCTGAGATCATTGAATGTCTTGATCTGGGAACTATCAAGTCCCATATACCACTTCAGTGCAACACCGGTAATACTATCTTGGAGATACTGAATCAGCAACTGATGGTTGTTAGTATGGGTAGACATCTTTCTGGCATACACGACCAAATGGCTTTGTGGACAAGTGTTCCCTTTATATGTTTCAAACTCCGGAACCTTGAACTTGGCAGGAATCTTCACATTTGGAACAAGACAAAGCACGTGAGCATTCTTTCTAAATAACTATTTTCCTCTTAAAGCCCTGGTTTCTTTCTACATCTCAGCAAACTGATCTTGAAAATCATCCATACGATCAATAACATACAAACTCTTGCTCAGAGCAGTGTGTAAAATTTTCAGCATAAATCATAGTGTGAACTACGGGTGGTGGCACAGGTACAACGTTAGGAACGACTGGAATCTCAACATTAGGAACAATATTAACCACATGAGGTGGTACAACCATAACAACATAAAATCTTGGACCTTCAGAAGCAGGAGGTTGATATCCCTCTAGCACATAATTGAAAGGCATACCCTAAGGGAAACTAGTAGGCATCTGATATTGAGAAGCATTATCCAGGGACACAGAAATGGGCGTTTATCCGATCTCAAAAATCACAGTTTTCTGCACAGGAGAAGGAGGAGGAGGTGGTGGCTGATTCTGGGTAGCCACCAGATCTTTCATCGTAGCAATGAGTCTTTCTAAACTATTCTTCAAAGTTGTCACCTCTTCATAGAGGTTGCAGTTCTCTTGTTACAACTGATCCATCTTTTTCTTGAAATTAGCTCGAGCGTTGTAGTGATGCGACAACTTGGATGAACAAAGACCAAAAGAAATAACAAGACACCTGGAAAAGGAAAAACACAATGCACAATGATGTGAATGCAAAATGAAAATGTTTCAATCAGTTTTCAAGGATCTTTAAGATATAAAGCAATTACAAACATTGTAAAGAAATAACACTTTTTGAAATAGTAATAAACATCTCATGTCATTGAATATTGGAAAGAGTTACACTTGGAAGTACAAGATACATAATATCAAAATTCAATAAGGAAAATCTAGGTCCTAAGGAGCATTTGATGATGATCCGAGTTGATACTTCCTTCAGAGTCTCTTAATCTCTCTCATAGTTGTCTTTCACAGCGGTCTTCTCTAACATGAATCTATCCATAATAACCTTCCAAGCACCGAAAGTAGGAGAATATTATGATGACGTAGTAGAGGAAAATAAATCCTCTGCATGTCTTTTCACAGCGCACCGCTCAAGCAACTAAATCAAGTCATCTTTCTCTTTCATCTGCTTTTGTAACTCCGTCTTCTCCTTGTCAGAAGCAAGAAACTTAATTTCCCACATCTCTTTCTCTTTCTTCATCTTGGCCAAAGAATCTTGAAGATTTTTCAAATCATCAGAAGAAACAGGGAGTGGCGTAGTGACCACTGTAGTCTTGGGTTTCTCAAAAGGATAACGCATTTTGAGTTCCATAGCTCTCTTCTTCACCCAAAGCGTATAAGGCTCTAATGCAATGCAAACTTGTCTTCCAAGCTCTCTTCTACCCATCATGTGAATCTTAGTCCAAGCATGAGCCATTCTTCTCCACAAACCAAGAGAGTCATTCCCTCCTTGAAAAAACATATCCTCTAATAGAACATTTTTAGGCTTATCCTTCAACATATAACCAAGTTGACGGCAAGCTAAACTCGGGTTGTAGTTAATTCCACTGTAAGTGCTTCTGATTGGCTGCATTTTATGGCAAAACATTAGAGTGTGTATGGATTTCATAACTAATGATGTGACACACAATATGCAGGGTAAGTAGTCAGTTGAGTTGGATGTCATACTGAATGTCATGACACTGATCGTATGACATCAGGCGCGCAGAGTTTGTTTTTCTGGTATTCAGAATGAGGAAGCTCAGGCTAGAATTCAGGAAACTTTATAGAAGCTCAAGCTGGAATTCAGGAAACATTTTAGAAGCCTTGGCGAAATTAAATGTACCTGACCAAAGTTGTAAGTGCAGCGTTTTGTAGAGAGGTTTTGGGTAAACCTAATTTTTGACAGAAGATTAGAGAATGTGTGCTAAGATTCCTTGTGAGTGAAGAAGTTCTGTTCTTCACGTGTGAAGTGTGTCTTAGAAATACTTGTACACCAAGCAACTGTATGTTGCATTGGTTAGGTAGGTTCTAAGCTGTTGTGTCTCTCAAAGCTTTTAAGCAAGAGTGTGTGTCCCTTGATCAAAGATGTGAAGCAAGATCAAGGTGTGTGGTTGAAGTGTATCTTCATAACTTCTCTGTAATTGTATTTGGATATCACAGAGGTGAATTAGGGGGAGTGAGTGGGCATACTCAGGTCTAGAGTGTCTCTAGGTTGAAGTGTCATTGGGTAGGTTTTAAGTGAGGAGTGCAAACTGGGTTGTTTGACTCTGAATTAATTCTACTGATAGTGAATTTCCTCCCTGTCTTGGTAGCCCCCAGATGGAAGTGTTGTTGACACTGAATTGGGTGAACAACTACTGTGTTATTTACTGCTTCTCTTTACAGCTTACTATTAACTGCATTAGTGTATGTTACAGTGGTTGTCATAACATCCAAAATAAAATCCATTGTGTGCTTTCTAGAATTTCAATTAGCATCAGAGCAGGCACCCTGCCTGTTATATCTGGGTGAGATCTAGGCTGTTGCACCCCAAAATTTGACCAACTTTTTCTTAACCTTGTTTGTGTTTCATTTCATTTTCTTCTAGCATTTTCATTGCATAGCATTGTTCATTTGACAGAGGATCTGGAGGTTATGTATAGCAAGAGAAGGTCACCAAGATTGTTGATCCTAAGAAAGGGGTTTACTCAAGAATGAGTGGTCATCAAGAGGTGATCATTGCTCCTTGAAAGAATTGATGGGTGTATGTGGATTAGCTCCTAACTTAGAGGCCAGTTGAAGATCATCAGAGGATTGTGAATTCATGATTATGGATATGGGATGTTGAGGAAGCTCATTTAAGGCTTTGAGATCCATGGTTGAGTTTATTCAAGTTGTTATGTTAAGGGTAAGAAGCCACAGTCAAGAGTGGTGCACCTAGGGTTTTCATCTGGTCAACCCTCAGTCAATTGTGAAATTGAAGGAGATTAAGAGTCAATTACAAGTCTTTTTGATCATGGAATGTTGTGTTGAGATATCTAATATATCATTTCAAGATCAAATCAAGAAGAATCAAGAGTGTGAGAAGTTACTAAATTAGGGTTCTCAGTGTAAAATCCCTTGTTTAGTACCCAACTTCAAGACCACATATCTCAAGATACAAGTCTCATCTCATCTTGACCCTAACATGAAACTTGTAGAGCATGTTTATAGCTTTCTTTTAAGTACTAGAAGTCATTCATTTGATTTCTAGAACTCAAGTTATGATGCTGACAAGTTATAGGTCATCAGATGAATGTGATTTTGGTCAACAAAAGTCAACCAACTTCCAAGACATTTTTGACCTAGAAGGATGTTTCTCCTCACTTTGACCCAAACATGAAAGTTGTTCCTCATGATCTTAGCTTTTCAAAGAGTACCAGAAGTCCTTCATCTGATTTGTAGAACTCAAGTTATGAGGCTTGCAAGGCAGGGGTATTTTGGGAAAGTAAGATTACAGGTCATTTTCATTATATGTCCATTTCACCACTTTGCACACTTCAAATGAAACTTTTCCCAACATTAAACTTGCTCCAAATGGGGTCAATTGTATCACCAAACCATCTCATGTCATGATTGAAGCTTGGATTGAAGAATTGGTGTGAGACTTTTTCATGAAGAAAGCTTAAAAAGGGGAAATTGCAATTAATTGATTTTGAACCAAAACAAGTCATGTTTATACATATTTTAAGTGCCAAAGATATAAGAAACATGGTGCAAGTATTGAATTTCAGTTTTGGTGCCATTTTCACATGTAGTTCAATGGCCATTTCAAGTGAAAAATTGATAATCCAATGTCCACCTTTTGCTCAAACCAATGGCTGAATCTCATCCACGTGATCAAATAAGTTCCCAGCAAGCTTTTTGAATCAAAAACATGGAGAATTAAGGTTGTTTCACGTGTGCATGAGCATGAAAAAAGTGGAATTGGGCATTTTGAAAATTCACACAATTGAGCCACACTTAGGCCTCCATAAGTTGTTATATCCATCATATATAAGTTCTAGGTCATTTTTGAATCAGAAGAGAGTCATTTTCATGGAGAATTGAAGAAGACACAGTTGGAGCAAGCAAGCAAAATTCAAAAATCGTGAGTCATTATTAAGGCGTTTTCAAGGCAATTCAACCTCAAATTCATCTTCCTCAAGCTTCCTTGAGTGGATTTGCAGAGTTTCATCAAACTTCACCATCATATGAAGGCTCAGTGGAAGCACTCCACTAGGTAAGCTTCAAATCCAAATTTCTCACCCATTATGCCTTTATCTTGCGCCATTGTTGGTTAATGCTGAAGTCCTATGTTCATAGGCAAATTCTGGTGTATTATTGTTGATGTTTGTGAGTGTTTCAATGTGATGTTTGATTTTTTTTCCCTTCGATTTGGCTTGTTTAAGCATGATTAATGAAAATTGAGCTCATAATTGGGATCTACATGAATTGTAGATGAATTTTGACTATATGTTTGCTTGATTTAGTTGAGTTTTGTTGTTGCCTTGCCGGAGCTCTCGTCGGAGAAAACGACCGGAATAGTGGTTCCGTCCGTCTGGTTTTTTTCCCTCCGTTTCCATGTTTAATCCCAGCCTGAGGCATGTGTTTAGTTTTGATCTGTTTGACGTGTTGATTTATTAATCCAACGAGCAATAACATGATGCATCGTGCACTCACTTTGTCCTTGTTTCACCTGATCTATCAAAGCTATGCGTTTCACTTAAAACGCTGGTTGGACCTGGGCCCTCTTTGCTTTTGACACCCCCTGCACACAAGCCTAATGAGTTTACATGTATCTGGGCTGCTATTCACACCACATTTTTTTCTTTTCCTTATTTTTATTTTTGTTTTGATCTATTTTGAATTAATTCAATATAAAATATTCCTCCAATTGATAAATTCATCAAAAAATATCTTCTGCATATTTTGAGATATCTTTTATTTTATGAAATTTTTATTTTATTTTTTTGAATCATTTTTCATTTGAAAAAGAATTAATCAATTTGAAGTGTTTTAGTTGACCTAATTCTTGACATGCCTTTGTTCTTGATTTTTTTCTTCTTTTTCCTTTTGATCCAATGACTAAAAATTAATCCTCATATCCATGATGAGTTGGTTGATTTTTGAGGACCACTTTGCCCCTATTTGGTTGACTTTTGGTTTGACTTTGGTTGCATTTCATTTGACCCTCGATAACCCTCTCTCAAATTGGTGCATCCATGTGAATCAATTTCTTTGATGATGATTTGAGATGACTTTGGTTATGATTTCTTGGCCTCTATTTGCCAACATGTTTGTGAGCTTGTGACATTTTATTTGCCTCCTTTTGAATCATTTTCCTAATTTTGAGGGAACTTGCAAGTCAAGTTACCCCAAAGGGAAGTTCATATATACACATTGACCTAGTTTGTCTTGGATATAACTTTGATGGATCCTTTGAGCCTTCATCCCTTTTGATTCATGTTGCTAACATGTTAAGGTTGCTAGTTTCTCAATTCTAGGTCATGACATTGTGCTTTACTTGTTCATTTGTGTGTTTCTTTTGTTGCTTCCATTTAGGGTTTACTTGTGTAGCATGTTTGCATTCTTTGGTGTGTATGCTTGCATCTTCTTTTGGTTTGATGGCCTTTGATTTTGAACTCTTTTCTCTCATCCCCTCGTTTGTCCCATGACCTTGGAGTCTCCTTTAAGGTGTCTCAGTCCCTCCTGAGGAGGTACTTGAAGTATACCTAAAATGATGAATCCTTGAGGTCTCTTTGGTGCTTCTTTTGCACTTTGTTTGTGATGCTTATGGTTGAGTGCATATTATGAGTTCCTTTTTGTCCTCATATAGCCTCCCACCCTCACCTTTGTTTTGAGCTTTCCTTTCATTTGATTTGGCTTTTGGCACTTGTGGTTGATGTTGTTTGACTTAGGTCATTTCATCCCACTTTTGGTGCATTTTTGTGTGGTTTCTTCTTGTTGTTTGATTTTACTTTGTGCATTCCTTTCTCTCTTCTTATTTTGCATTCTCATATGCATGCTTGAGGTTGAGATGAGCTTGTGGAGGCTACTGCCCACACATTTTTTCCTCCCTCACTTTCATCCTACTTGTGCATTCTATGTTTGCATAATTGTATTTTTTATGTTCTTTCTTCTTCTTCAAGAGAGAGGTTATGATAGAAATTAGGATCAAACCATGCATGATAACATTAGGTAGTTACCTTCTGTATCCCAACTTTAAGTCCACTTTGCATGACAACTTTTAGGATTGAGTTAGTCTCCCATTAGTGTGTCCTTTCTCTCCTCATCTTCAAACATTCTAAAAATACATAATAAATGATAATGAATGTTGTACGTTATGAGCCTTAAGATACTTGGGAAATGGTGATTGGGTGGTTGCCTCTCAATTGTCTAGAATGTTAGTATATGTCCTTTGGACGATATGCGACGCATTCGCTTGTAAGTCATAGTCTTTAGTGCAACATGAGTTACAAATCAAATTCAAAACACTTCTTCTCTAAAAAAACACAAAAACACTTCAAATCATTTCACCCTTTGGGGTTCTTAATCAGGAAATTCTTTTCAGATAAAAGAGTGTTTTTAACTTTTAGTTCTACCACAAACGGTAACGCCTAAGCCTCCAATGGTCGAGCTGCACACACCAACTGCTAGAACTACTTGTTAACCCTACTCGGGCCTAACAACTTTTGAACCAACCTGTGGTCTTTTTAGCCCGAACTATGTTTTCTCTGATCTTTCATACCAGATGAAAGTACGTAGGCACAAGACGCGATGTCTTGGCGAGCAACCTTTCCCCCTTCACCCGTAGTTAGCCGAACTACACTGACTCTGACTTTCCCATTGCACGAGGGAATACGTCGGCACATAGCGGCGATGATCTACCTAGTCTTCTTTCTTTTTCCTTTTGTCCCTGGACCTTTAGCTAGATAGATGGTTACCCTTTTAGATAGCAAACAAAACTTGGATCTCGTCGAGTACGACGGACGTGAGGGGTGCTAATACCTTCCCCTTGCGTAACCGACTCCCGAATCCAGGACTTGGCTGTGATGACCTCGTCTTTTCCCTTTTCGTCAAGTTTTTCCGTTCGTTTACTTTCCCTCTCTTTGGGATGAATAACGAAAGGTGGCGACTCTTCTGTTTCTGCCAGGTGTTTTTCGCAGTTGCAACAGCTGGCGACTCTGCTGGGGACTCTGGTTCCCTATGCGAGTCAATCCTAGCGCTTGTTTGTTTATATTTGGGTGTTGTATGTATGTGCTTTATTTACTTTCGCATTTTACTTTCCCGCATTTATTTTCAGCATCATATATCATTATTGTTGTGATGTGGGGAGGGAATGTTCCACTGAGAGGTAAGCCGAACCTGGGCTTGAGTACAAACATAGCATTAGAAGTGGAAAGTAGTGGTGAACCTGTATGTTAGGCATGCACTAGTTCCCACGAAATTCATGCTCAGACGAGATTCTCTTTGATGACTTTCTTTCCAACCCAGTGGGCCGTTGAGAGGATTTCAGAACTGAGGATTGTCGACTCTGGGGACCGATCATCTGTGATTCAGCTAAGTGGGGCCTCTTCGGGAGATGGTGATGCCAAACCAGAAATGGTGAATGTATCATCATTTCTCGAAATTCTGTGACGCTGATGAACGCATAGGATACCGAACCTTACTAGTGGATAGGTCTATACCTGTGAGAGGGATTGGGGTTATGCAGGAAACCTTGACTTTCAGAATACCCAGTTTCTTTGCAGTGGGAATTTGTTTCTTGGTACAAGGGGTCCTAATGTCAGTGTTTTGCTAAAGCGGAGCGCCGATTATTCTTAACCAACACAACAATCTTGATCCCTTGTTTGCATTCGCATGTGCATTTTCATGTTACATTTCATTAACATGTATTTATGTTGCAGGTGCATATTTCCCTCTGTTTCAAGTGTTCTTTCATCTGACATTGAGCCCTTAAGGAGGACATTGGCCTACAAATTTCCAACACCTGATATTGGTGCTTTGTGGAGTTTGATTTCTTTAGCCGACAAGAAAGTTATGGAAGACTTCAGACAGTCCTATGGGAGGCTTTTGAGCGTTGTATGTAAACCCTCTTTGAATGAGTTGAATGGTCTTCAGACTCTGTTGCAGTTCTATGATCCTCGGTTGAGATGCTTTACTTTTCAGAGTTATGTGTTGGCACCAACGTTAGAGGAATTCTCTGCACTGCTAGGAGTGCCTATTCTTAACTAGATATCATTCTATCATACTGAGGATGAATCGAATCTAGCTAAGCTTGCTGAAGCTTTACATTTAGATGCCTCTGAGTTGGCAGGGAAAGTAGCTAAGAGAAATGGAATATTTGGGTTTCCATTACCTTTTCTGGTGGATAAAGCTTGACAGTTTGCTAAGGAAGGTTGTTGGGTGGTATTCAGTGCTATCTTGGCCCTATGTATTTATGGTATTTTGTTGTTCCCTAATATTCCGGACTTCGTAGATGTGGATGCATTCCGTATCTTTGCTTCGAAGAATCCTATACCTACGCTGTTAGGTGATGTTTATCATTCCGTACACTATAAGAATGAGAACAGAAGAGGGAAAAGTGTATCTTATTACGCACCTTTGCTCTATCTATGGTTTGTAAGCCATCTTCTCAAGACTGATCCGTTCTCTGATACTGCAGGTACATCAGAATGGTCCGAACGTTTGATGAGATTGTCTGCTGAAGATATTATCTGGTTTGATAGGGACATGCTGGGAATCACGATTATTTATAGTTGTGGAAGCTTTCCTAATGTCCCGCTGGTCGGATGGAAGGGTTGCATAAACTATAACCCGTCCATTGCAATCAGGAAATTTGGGTATGCATTGAGTAGTCCTCCGAAGGATGAAGAGATACAAGAATCTCTGTATCTCACCGGGGTATTGGAGGGGGATACCTTAGCTAGAGTTGAACATGCTTGGAGCAATGTCCACAGAAGAGGGAAGGTTTCCTTAGGGAAGAGCAATAGTCGAGCATACGACCCCTATTTGGTTTGGATTCAGAGCAGAGCCGAGAAGCTGATGATGTCGTACCCATCTGCTAAGCTTGTGTGCCCTCTTGTGATTGAAGAACCCACTACTGTAGACATTCAGAAGTACAATCAGTTATTGTTTGAAAAGGAAGAGTTGAGAAAAGCCAATGAGGAGTTGGAGAAAGAAATCATTCAGCTTCGAAGTGAGAAGATTGAGGTTGTTCATTCCTTCAAGAAACAAACTAAGCTTGTAAGCAAATTGGGTACGGATCTGACCAAGGAGACCAATTCTAGGAAGCGTTTGGGTTTGGATTTCAAGGACGTCAATAGTGTTATTGCCTCCAAGAAGGAAGATTTGGATAGAGCTTACTTGAAGATTTCTAAGTTTGAGAACCAATGGAATGCTACGCTCACCAACAACAAAGAGCGCGAAGACAAGTTGAAGCTACAGATCAGCAAGTTGAAGACGCACCTCAATGCCAAAGACGAGAAGATTGCAGCGGAGGCGTCACTCAGACGGGATGGTGAGTACAGGTTGAACGAAGTTATTACAAACTTGAAGGATTTCAAGTTGAGAGCTGATTCCAAGAGATGCCAGCTCAAGGCGTGTTTTGGGGAAGGAGCTTGGGAAGACCATGTTGAGAGTCTACAACATACTGTTAGCCAGCATGAGTTACTTATTCAGGGACTACTTGCTAGACCAGATCATCTTGAGACGCGAAAGCTGCTAGAGGACTTCCGGTCTCGTCATCATGCTTAACTATCTTGTTTATCTCTGTTGTAGTTTGATGCTTATTGTTTGTTGTACTGACCATCACCAGGCTTGTCGGTTGAGGTCTTTTCTTTTTATACTCAGTTGTAGCTTGTACATTGCCTGTTGGCCTATGATTATATATGAGGACGTCCTGTTATATGCTTGTCTGTAGGGTTCTCCATTGTGTTTTTCTCCCGGAAACTAGAATCGAGGGGGAAATTTCCCTGTTGCATACATACATGTCTGCATTTTGTATATTTGCATTGCAGGTGCATCAGAACTGTTGATCTTATTTTCCTGTGGTTCACTAGTGTTTCAGGATTGTCGATCAAACGACTCACCGGTACGCAACTAGGGGAAATCAGAAAGAGTAATGGAGCAGATGCAAGCAGAGATGCAGGAAATGAGGAACTAGACGGCTCAGTTCATGGAGGTAATGCAGGGAGTGGCTAATGGACAAGAGCAACTCCATACTCTAGTGCAGCCCTTGATTGCACGTGTTGATGGCAACAGTGTATTGCATGGTGGGAATGTTGCAACCTCTCCACATGTTGAGACTCCTAGAGCTGATAACTCCATGCCTACTTTGGTTATCCCTACTGTTGGAGGGAGTGGTAATGTTGCTGGTGCCGGTAATGCTGCAGGTTTCAACAACACTGGTTTTGGTAATGGTGGTAATGGTAATAGGAACGGTTATGGTCCTGACACCACTTGTGCTATACATGGTAATATGGATCACCTCTAGAATGAAGACAGGCAAGATGATGTGTTCTCGCCGAGGGTTGTGGTTGCTGAGTTACCATCCGAAGCTGACAAGAGGATTAAGATGATTGAAGAAAAAATGAAGTCCCTTGAAAGTCAAAACTCTATGGGCCTTGATATGGCTAACCTGTGACTATTCCTGGACCTGAGAGTACCGCCGAAGTTCAAAGTCCCAAACTTTGACAAATACAAGGGTACCACCTGCCCGAGAGTTCATCTGAGATCCTACTATCGTAAGATGTCTGCCTACTCAGACGATGAGAAATTGCTCATGCATTTCTTTCAATGAAACATGAGTCTGGAACCCGTGAATGTCTGCGGTTGGAGGGATTTGGCTGAGGCCTTTGTGAAACATTATCAATACAACAACGACCTTGCTCCTAATAGGGTCCAACTTCAGAATCTTTCACAAAGGAATAATGAATGTTTCAAAGAATATGCTCAAAGATGGTGGGAGTTAGCAGCCAGGGTGCAGCCGCCTATGGTGGAACTAGAGCTCACTAATATGTTTGTCGCCACTTTGCCTGGCGTTTATTACGAGAAGCTCATTAGTAGCATGTTGGGTAGTTTCTCTGACTTAATCATCACCGGAGTGAGGGTGGAAAATGGTATCAAGTTAGGAAAGATAAGTGTTGGTGAAATGCCCTCAGCTGCTGGAGGAGGTAAGAAGGTGTTCGGTAACAAGAAACGAGAAGGAGATACCAACTCAGTGTCCAGTTCTCACGGGAGAGGTAGAGGTCAGAATCGGCAGCAACAGCAGATTGCCAGTATTACAATTCCCGCAGTTTAGCAGCCACAGCAACAACAACGTCAGCAACAACAACAACAACAACCGCAGTAGAATCAGCAGGGGTATAGAAGATATCAAGACAGAGGTCGGGCAGCAAATAGGCATTTTGATGCGCCTCCCATGTCGTACTCTCAGCTATTGCAAGATTTGTTTCAGCTGCAACTCATTCAGAAGAGAACTCTGGCTCCCCTGACTGGGCCTCCTCCACCCGGGTATGACGGAAACGCTTGCTGTGAGTTTCATTCAGGTGCCCCGGGGCATAACATTGATAATTGTAAGGCCTTTAAGCATATGGTGCAGGACATGATTGATAGTAAAGCAATTAACTTCTCCAATGATGTTCCTAATGTCGTACAAAATCCCATGCCGAATCATGGGCAATCTAGGGTTAATGCAATTATTGAGGAGGATATTTTAGATTTGGTAACAGATGTTAATGAGCTGAAGACACCTTCGAGCCTTGTGAAAACTAGATTGTTGAAAAGGGGTGTTTTCCCAGGTTGTGCTAAAAATTATGTTGAGTGCCTGAATAATCCTGAGGGAGTAGGCAGTTGAAGAGCCATTTTCAAGATATGATGGATAACGGAGTCTTGCAATTTGACCGGTCTGTTGAAGGTAAGCCTTAAGAGTTGATAGCTGAGGAAAGGGATGGGATTGCAACAATTTCCATTCCGTACAAGACTGTCACCATTTATGCGCCAAAACCACCAACAATAACCATAACTAAAGCAGGTCCCGTACCGTTTGAAAGCACCAAGGCTATTCCATGGAATTACAGAGCTGAAGTGTATTGCAATAGACAGAAACTAGATTTGAATGGCCCCCCTACGGATTCAGTAGATAATCTTGTGGGAGCAGGAATTACCCGTAGTGGCCAGGTCTTTTCATCGCCTGAAGTGGTTATTGATAAAGTTGACAAGGGGAAGAGACCAGTAGTAGAGGAGACTTCTCAGGCTGGAGAGAAGGAATCTTTGTCAAAGGACGCAGAAGAGTTTATGAGGCTGATACGGAAGAGTGACTACAAGATAGTCGATCATTTGCAGCAAACTCCTTCTAAGATATCAATTATGTCTTTGTTATTATATTATGAAGCGTATAGGAATGCACTGTTGAGAATACTGAATACTGCTTACGTGCCGCAAGAAATTTCGGTTAATCAACTCGAAGGGGTTGTTGCACACGTAAATGCAGGAAACGACTTGGGATTTACAGACCTGGATTTGACGCCAAGCGGCAGGAACCACAACTGTGCGTTGCACATATCATTAGAATGCCGAGGGGTTGTTATGTCTCATGTACTCGTGGATACAGGATCATCCTTGAACTTACTTCCAAAGAAAGCCCTAAGGAAGTTGGACATGCAGGGATTGATTTGCACGCCAAGTGATTTGGTGGTGCGCCCTTTTCATGGTACCCGAAGGTTTGTGTTCGGAGAAGTGACATTTCCCATTCAGGTGGGACCGGAAGTATTTGATGAAGTGTTCTACATTATGGACATCCATCCCGCCTAGAGTTGTTTATTAGGTCGTCCATGGATTCATTCAGCAGGAGCTGTGACCTCCACGCTGCATCAAAAGTTAAAGTATATGGTTGGCGGTAGTGTTGTTACAGTGTGCGGGGAAGAGGATATAATGGTTAGTCACTTATCATCCTTCAAGTATGTCGAGGTGGACGGAGAGATACACGAAACCCTTTGTCAGGATTTTGAAACAGTAAAGATTTAGGATAAATCTCCTGTTTTGAGCAAAGCGCCGGAAGTGGGCGTGTCTTCTTTTAAAGAGGCCCAAGCAGCAGTCTAGGCTGGGGCAGCGCAGGGTTGGGGCCAGGTATTGGAGATTCCCCACAAGCAAGACAAGTTTGGTTTAGGGTACCGCCCGTCATTTTCTTCTCCTTCATCCTCGCAGAGCGAGCCGCGCTATAAAGGACCTGTGTAGTTCACTAAAGGAGGAGTTATCTTCGAAAGGATCAACGCTGTCTCAGACGAAGAGGGAGATAGTGATTGTGATATGGATGCTCGGATCAAGCCTTGCACTCCAAGATAGAGCTTGCGCAACTGGTCTATTGAAGAATACGTTCAAGTGACAACAAAACAGTAATGCTTTGTTTTTTCCGATTATTGTACTACCCTATGTTCTACCCGGAGCATAGCGGTATTTTGTTTCAGGGTCTTATTGTTTATGTTTGAACATTGCTTTATCAATTAATCAAAGGGAATTTTTCTCATTCAAATTTTGTGATCTTTGTCTTTCTTATTTTTAGTTTCACAATAAAATGGCAATGTGGTTTGTACTCGTTTGCATATCATTTGAAACATTTAACCATTTTTATTGCAGGATTCCTATTGCAGATGACACCGATTTAGAACCTCCTATGACTCACTTCGACTTCGATCAACCGATATATCAAGCTGAAGAAGAGATTGTTGAAGATGAAGACTTGCCTGAAGAGCTAGCTAGACTCTTGAAACAAGAAGAGAAGATTATTCTGCCTCATCAGGAGGAAATTGAGGTTATTAATCTGGGTTCTGAGGAAGTTGTCAGAAATGTTCGAATAGGGGCTGCGTTGCAGAGTGACATCAAGCAAAGACTAATTGAGATGCTTTGAGAGTATAATGATATATTTGCTTGGTCGTACAAAGATAAGCCCGGGCTTGACACTAATATAGTGGTTCATCGCTTGCCGTTGCGCGAGGAATGTTCGTCGGTCAAGCAGAAGCTTAGAAGGACAAGACCAGACATGGCTGTAAAAATCAAAGAAGAAGTCCAGAAGCAGTTGGACGCAGGATTTTTAGCCGTGATAACTTACCCTCCGTGGGTCGCCAACATCGTGCCCGTACCTAAGAAGTATGGGAAGGTACGAATGTGTGTTGATTACAGAGATTTGAATAAGGCGAGCCCAAAGGATGACTTCTCGCTCCCTCACATTGACGTATTGATTGACAATACTGCTCAATACTCCGTATTTTCCTTCATGGATGGTTTTTCCGAGTATAACCAGATCAAGATGGCACCGGAAGATATGGAGAAAACGACGTTCATTACGCTGTGGGGGACTTTCTGTTACAAGGTAATGCCTTTTGGGTTGAAAAACGCAGGGGCAACCTACCAGCGGGCTATGGTCACTTTGTTTCATGATATGATTCATCATGAGTTTGAAGTCTATGTTGATGACATGATAGCAAAGTCGCAAATGGAGGAAGAGCATCTGGTCAACTTGTTGAAGTTGTTTGAGAGGCTCAGGAAGTTTAGATTGAGGTTGAATCCACATAAGTGCACTTTTGGAGTTCGGTCCGGAAAGTTATTGGGGTTCATTGTCAGTGAAAAAGGAATCGAGGTCGATCCTGCAAAAACAAAAGCTATACGAGATATGCCAGTGCCGAAATCAGAAAAGGAGGTCTGTGGTTTCTTGGGGAGATTGAACTACATTGCTCGGTTCATATCTCATCTCATAGCCGTGTGTGAACCAATGTTTAAATTGCTAAAGAAAGATCAGGCGGTCGTCTGGAATGAAAATTGTCAAAAAGCATTTGATAAAATAAAAGAATATTTGCAAGAGCCTCCGATATTGATACCCCCAGTGGCTGGAAGACCTTTAATTATGTACTTAACAGTTCTTGAGAACAATATGGGTTGTGTTCTCTTTCAACATGACGAGACTGGAAGAAAAGAGCATCCAATCTATTATCTGAGTAAAAAGTTCACAGACTGTGAGTCTCGTTACTCAATGCTCGAGAAAACGTGTTGCGCACTTGTTAGATGCCCAATTGTGCTTATTTGAGCTATCAAATGTGGGTATCTTTCGCTCCTTTTTGTCAATTTTGTATTCAAAACCGCCTTGCTTTTGTTTATATGCAACATTATGTGAAATACTCTTGGTCCTTTTGATTTGTGTGTTATTGTGCAGAATTTAGGCATGAAAGAGTAGAACTTGAAGACACAAGAAAAATGGTAAAGGAATCAAGAAAGAAAGCAATCAAAAGCAAGCTCGCTAGCATGTTCGCTAGGCGAGTGAGGCAGCGAACGTTCGATAGGTGAGCTCATAGTGAGCTGCTAGAAAAAACTCCCAGACTTGGACAGAATCAAATTGATCAACTTCACTTGGGGCGAGGAAGACCGCGAAGAACTCGCTAGGCGAGTACCTAACGAGCAAGTCAGTGAACGCTTCCAGTAGCAACATCCCAGACCTTGCTAGCATGTTCGCTGGGCGAGAAGGTAGCGAACACTCGCTATGACCTCGCTAGGCGAGCAAGGTAGCGAGTGTGGCAGAACAACACTTTATTTGTCTATAAGTTGCATGGGCTACTTTTGTAAAAAATATCTTTTTCATCTTTTTCTGCTTTTTTTCAACCACTTTGTTTTGTTTTGCTCCAAGAGAGATATTTGTGCCCTAGAAACCCAATCTTTCATTATTCTTCATCTCTTAACAAGATCTTCCAAAAAGAAGGTGGATTCTCATCCAAACTAGATTCTTCGACTCAGATGTTGATCAACCGTCTCCCGAAACTTCTTGTGCAAGCTACCATGAAAATGAGTAGCTAAGTCCTTCATTTTGTCAAGGTTAGATGTAGATGATCACAAGCTTTGTAAATGGGATGATCTTCATTTGTAAACTCTACAATGATGAATATATGGTGAAAACTTTGTTTTATTGTTAACTCTTTGTGTTGGTTTATGATTGAAAGATATTTACCAACTCTTTACCTAGGTTTTCATCCATCTATGCTCTTGAGCTAGAGATAGTCTTGAATTTGGTTATTCACTAAAATATCAAACCCTAAAAGTTGTCATTTTGATAGATTGTGTGAGAAATCAACAATGGATCAAAATGGGAAAAATCACAATGTGTGATAGAAATAAACATATTGAGAGGATATTGTGAAATTTTTCATCATCTAACGGAGTTTACTAGTTTTGCTGATCGAACATATACATGCATCGTGATCGTCGAACCCTAACTTTGACAATCTTTCTCAAATCGTAAAACCTAAACTTTTACCGTATTTATTACTTTTTCTATGCAAGCTACCGTAACGAAAAACCAAAACCCCTCTTGTTACTATAAGTTAAGAACTTGACAACTGTCGAACGGCGGCAATATCTCATATTCCCTGTGGAAACAATAACAAACCCCGATATCTCATATGCCGGGGAATTTGAATTCATATTGCGAGCATTGCAATAGTTGTTGAATTTTTAACTTCTGAATTGTTTGACTTGTGCTTGTTAATTTGTTTGGTTTAATGTGCAGCTTTCGTTTTATGCGAGGGCAGATTCCTGAGGACGAGATTCTTTTTGATCCCAAGATTGAAAGAACCGCAAGGAGACTAAATAGCAGAACAAGACAGAGGAGGCAACAAGCTAGACAACGACAAGAACAAGGAGAAGGTTCTTCTACAACACCACCACCACCTTTCATACCTATCATGGATCTACCACCACCACCGCCCGTTTCCACACCATGTGTCAACAGTCTGAGAAATACTGCTCAGTTTACCAACCACATGGGAAGGCAAACCGAGATGAAGACGGGAACTCTTAATTTGCTATACGGAAGTCCATTCACCGAAATGGACCATGAAGACACCTTTGCTTTTCTCACCAAATTTTACGAGATAGCATTGGCGGCCGGAGTTGATCAAGCTCAAGAGCTACCATTGTTCAAAAGACTTTTTCCTCATGCTTTGCTTGGCAAAGCCAAAGATTGGTACTTGGATCAAACACCTGCAGTCATGACGGATTGGAACGTGTTGGAAGAGAAGTTCATTGAAAGATTTTTCTCCCACAACCGGTTCATGAAATCCAAAACGGCTATTTTCGTGTTTTCTCAAGGAGCCAACGAATCATTGAACGAGGCATGGGAAAGATTTAAATCCATGCTTTGAAAGTGCAAAGGTCATGGTTTTGATGAATTGACGCAAATCCACATTTTCAAAAACGGCCTTCAACCAAATTGTAAGACTTTATTGGATGCCACTGCGAGTGGTTCTTTGTTGTCTAAAAGCGCCGATGAAGCTACTGATATCATTAACCGTATGGCTCTAAATGACCTCCAAAGTCAAAGTAGAGGTAACACTTTGAAGAAACCGAGAGTGCTTGAACTTGGGACAAACGATGCTATTCTTTCCCAAAATAAACTCATTTCACAACAATTTAAACTCTTAACTCAACAAATAAAAAAGTTGAAAGAGCCTTCAAATGCTAAACAAATAGCTTGTTGTGAGCTTTGCAAGGGTGAACATGATACCGGATTTTGTCCACCTCCCGGGTTCGAAGAGGTAAATTACATGGCGAATCAACGAGACTACCAACCGAGGCAACAATAACAACAACCGTATCAACATCCTCAAAACCAACAATAACAACAACACTATCAACCAAATCAAGGGTACCAACCAAGGGGTAACTATCACCATAACCAAGGTTATGAGGGTGGTAATTCTAGCCGTCAAAATCCTTATCAACCTCAACAACCGCCGGTCGTAACTTCAAAGTTAGAAGAGACATTGACACAATTCATGCAATTGTCGATGGCTAATCAAAAGAGCAACAATGCGGCAATCAAAAATCTCAAAACTCAAGTCGGACAACTTGCTAAACAACTAGTTGAACAAAAACCCAAACCTTCTTTTTCGGCGAAAACGCAAACAAATCCAAAGGAGCATTGTAAAGCGATAACGACGAGAAGTGGAAGGGAGTTGGTTAGTGAGAGTGAAAAAAAAGAGAATGAGAAAAAATATGAGGAGAAAAAAATAGATGATAGAATTGATGGTGAAGTTGGGGAGTGGAGTGAGGAAGAATTTGAAAAGAATAAAAAAATGGTTGAAGTTGAAAAGGATGAAAAAAGAATGTTGAAGTTGAAAATAAAGGAAGTGTGGAAGTTGAAAAAAATGAGAGCGATGAAGCTAAGGTGGAGGAAGTAAAAAATAAAAGAGGAAGGAATTCTAGAGTTTCAAAAGGAAAGGAGGTAGTGGGCGCTACTCCTATCCAAAACCTTCTGTATCCGCATGCTTCATCTAGAAGGGAGAATGAACGGCATTACGTCCGGTTCTTGGATATTTTTAAACAACTTCAAGTGAATATTCCGTTTGCCGAAGCACTAGAGCAAATGCCTAAGTATGCAAAATTCATGAAAGACATACTTACTAAAAAGCGGAGGTACATGGAACCGGAGACAATCGTCCTAGATGCTAGTTGTAGTGCAATAATTCGACGGAAACTTCCGAGAAAAGAGGTTGACCCGGGGCGAGTTACTTTGCCGGTTACAATTGGTGATGTCTATGTCGGAAAAGGGATAATTGATTTGGGGTCAAGCATTAATCTAATACCTTTGTACATTGTAAAGAGGCTTGGCAACATTGAAATGAAGTCCATCCGGATGACTTTGCAATTGGCCGATAAGTCGACTACCCATCCTCATGGGTTAGCTCAAGATGTATTGGTCAAAGTTGACAAATTTTTCTTTCCAGTTGATTTTGTTATGATTGATATGGAAGAGGATGATGATGCCCCACTTATACTTGGCCGACCGTTCATGAAAAACGCATGAATGATGATTGACGTTGATGACGGTTTGATGAAAGTGCTGGTCCAAAATGATGAAGTCACTTTTGATCTATTCGAAGCCATGAAGCATTCAAAGGATAGTCATGATAGCTTTCGAATTGATGTGATCGAAGAGGCAACTTTAGATGTTTCTAAACATATTCATGAGATATCTTCTATGGAGTTAGCTCTCGATGACTCTTTTGAAGTTTTCACAATTGAAGAAGAGCAAGCTCTTGAGGAATGTTTAAGGGAACTTGATAGTCTAGAAGAGTTACAACCATGGGAAGTCGAAGAGGAAGTGTTGAAAAAGGAGGTCAATGAAGAAAAATCACCAATTGAATTGAAAATGCTACCTTCTAACTTGAAGTATGCATTCCTTGATGAGACCGAAGCAAAGCCGGTTATCATAAGCAATCTTTTGTCAACAAATGAAGAATCCCGTTTGATCGATGTTTTTAAAAAAAACAAGAAGCCATTGGTTGGACTATTTCCGATCTCAAAGGAATTATTCCTTCCTATTTCATGCACAAGATCTTAATGGAAGAGTATTTTAAGCCGGTAGCTCAACCTCAACGCCGCTTAAATCCTACTATGAAGGAATTTTTCGAAAAGAAGTTGTTAAGCTTTTCGATGCGGGAATGATTTACCCAATTTCGGATAGCCCATGGGTGAGTCTCGTGCATGTGATTCCGAAAAAAGGTGGCATGACCGTAATTCAAAACGAAAAAAATGAGTTGATACCGACAAAGGTGGCAACGGGGTGGAGAATGTGCATTGATTATAGGCGGTTGAATACGGCAACTCGAAAAGATCATTTCCCACTCTCTTTCATGGATCAAATGTTAGAGAGACTTTCAGGGCAACAATACTATTGTTTTCTAGATGGCTATTTCGGGTATAACCAAATTGAGGTTGACCCGGCCGATCACAAAAAGACGGCTTTTACATGTCCGTTTGAAATTTTCGCATATCGAAAAATTCCCTTTGGGTTGTGCAACGCACTGGCGACTTTCCAACGATGTGCGCAGGCTATATTTGCCGACCTGATCGAGAAAATGATGGAAGTGTTCATGGACGACTTCTCCGTGTTTGGAATTTCTTTTGGTATATGTTTGGACAATCTGGAAACGGTGCTGGAAAGATGTGTGGAAACAAATCTCATTCTTAATTGGGAGAAATGACACTTCATGGTGACCGAGGGGATAGTGCTCGGACATAAAGTCTCTTCAAAAGGGCTTGAAGTTGATCGAGCAAAAGTTGACGTGATTGAAAAGTTGCCTCCTTCGGTAAATGTGAAGGGAATCCGAAGCTTTCTTGGGCATGCTGGGTTCTACCGGCGCTTTATCAAAGACTTCTCAAAGGTAGCTAGGCCTTTGAGTAACTTGCTCGCCAAGGATCAGGTATTTCTCTTAACCGAAGATTGTTTACATGCTTTTAAAATTTTGAAGGAAAAACTGGTTACCGCTCCAATTATAATCGCTCCGAATTGGAATTCAAATTTTGAGCTCATGTGCGATGCAAGCGACTATGCAATTGGAGCGGTATTAGGACAAAGAAAGGATAAAAAATTTCATGCGATACACTACCCGAGTAAAGTTCTTAATAAGGCCCAAGTTAATTATGCCACAACTGAAAAAGAATTACTCGCGATAGTGTATACGCTTGAAACGTTTAGATCCTATCTTATTAGGTCCAAAGTCATAGTGTATACCGACCACTCGGTGATTAAATATCTGCTCACCAAACCGGATTCGAAGCAAAGGCTCATCCGTTGGATCCTTTTGTTACAAGAATTTGATATTGAAATTAAAGACAAGAAAGGATCGGAAAATTTGGTGGCGGATCATTTATCTCGCTTAATTAATGTGGAGGTAACAACTTTTGAGAAGGAAGTCAGAGAGGAGTTTCCCGATGAAATTTTTTTTAAAGTTCAAGTTAGGCCGTGGTTTGCGGACTTTACGAACCACAAGGCTAGTGGTTTAGTGCCTCACGACCTAACTCCGAACCAAAAAAGGAAATTTCTCGCGGATGCTAAATACTATGTGTGGGATGACCCGTATTTGTTTAAACTGGGTAGTGACAACCTGTTGAGGAGGTGTGTTACGAGCGATGAGTCGCAGAGTATTCTTTGGCATTGTCACAACTCACCTTACGGTGGACATTAAAATGGGGCTAGAACGGCCACTAAAGTCCTCTAGTCAGGATTTTATTGGCCTACTATTTTCAAAGACGCAAATACCCATGCACAAAGTTGTGACAGTTGTCAAAGGAGTGGTGGGATCGGTAAGAGAGACGAGATGCCTCTCCAAAATATCTGAGAAGTTGAAGTATTTGATTGTTGGGGCATCGACTTTGTTGGACCATTCCCACCATCTTATGGAAATGAATATTTGTTGGTTGTGGTTGATTATGTTTCTAAGTGGGTTGAGGCGATTGCCTCACCTCGGGCGGATGCTAAAACGGTAATAAATTTTTTAAAGAAAAACATATTTTCCCGTTTTGAAACCCCCTGAGTGTTGATAAGTGACGGAGGGTCACACTTTTGCAATGCACTGTTAGAAAACGTTTTAAAACATTACGGTGTATCGCATAGAGTGGCAACCCCATATCACCCTCAAGCAAATGGTCAAGCCGAGGTTTCGAATCGTGAGATAAAAAGAATTCTTGAAAAAACTGTGTCTAATTCGAGAAAAGAATGGTCGCAAAAAGTGGATGAAGCTTTGTGGGCATACCGTACCGCTTACAAAGCTCCAATTGGGTTAACTCTGTTTCAACTGGTATTTGGTAAGACTTGCCATTTACCGGTCGAATTGGAGCACAAAGCTTTATGAGCCTTAAAATTGTTAAACTTTGATAAAGAATTGGCCGGTGAAAAAAGAAAAGGGCAATTGCTTGAGTTGGAAGAAATGCGCAATGCCGCATATCACTCAAGTTGGTTGTACAAGGAAAAAGTGAAAGAATATCATGACAAGAAGCTCAGAAAAAAAGAATTTGTGCCCGGGCAGTTGGTTCTTCTGTTCAATTCCAGGTTGAGGTTATTCCCTGGAAAGTTGAAGTCGAAATGGTCCGGGCCATTTCGTGTCAAAGAGGTAAAAACTTATGGGGCTATTGTCATTGAAGACATGGAGAAAAAAGACAGTTGGACAGTGAATGGCCAACATTTGAAGATCTATCTTGGCAGTCCAATTGTTCGTGAAATTTGTGCTTTCCTTTTGGATGTTCCAGTGTGAGCATCTTGAACCGTCGAGCTTATCCGATGTTAAACAAGCACTTGTTGAGAGGCACCTCAACATTGTAAGTATTTCCAGTTTTTTGTTGTGTATTGTTTGTGTTCTATGTGGGAAGCTTGCTGATTGGGACTGTGCTGGTTGTGCTAAAAAAATTTGAAAAATTTGTCATGCTCGCTAGCTTGTTCGCTAGGCGAGGACAGAGCGAACGTTCGCTAGGCGAACGTCGCGAATCTGGCAGTTTTAGTTTATTTAGTGGGCCACTCAGGTAGGCCCAAAATCTGTTTTTAATTTGTTACTTTAGTCACTCACGGTTCTCACTCTCACACTTACAACATAACACTCACATTGCACAAGTTCTTGCCTCTCTATTCTCTTGCAAGCCCTAACTTCTGTATCTCAATCTCTCTATCCTACTGCAACCAAGTTTGATCTATCTCCTTCTCTCTTTGTCTTTATTGTTTAATTTGTGGCAGAATGAGGAATTTAGGTTAAATTCTGCAAATTAGGGATTTGAGAACTTTTAGGTTTGCATGTGTTTTTAGGCCAATGTTTTTCATGTTAAATCAATTAGTTTCTGGAATCATGTTGGATAAACATTGGATTATGGATTTCTGGGTGCGAAACAGTGGCAGAATTTTGGAAATCCCGCAACCTTCACTAGCTTGCTCGCTAGGCGAGTCTGTAGCAAGTACTCGCTTTGACTTCGCTAAGCGAACAAGTCAGCGAACATGGCAGAATTTTATTTTGCATTGTGCTGATTGCTAATCCGTGCTGCTGTTTGTTGTTCTTTTTTTGTGGTGTTTTGTGCATATGGCCTCAAGTAATACTGGCAAAAAGAGAAAGGTTGTAAACACATCTCGTCATGTGCCCATTCAGTTTGACACAGATAAGTTTATCGGGCCAAAACAAGCCGCACGCTTTGTGGCGTTAGAGAAAAGAAAGATCCTACCTGAAAAGAGGTTTATAATCAACACACAAGGCGACTATAGGATGTGTTGCGGGGCTGATTAACAGTAAGAGGTGGAGCAGGCTGATTTCTCCACTCGAGAGCTATAGTATTGACATAGTGCGTGAGTTCTACGCGAACGCACTACCTGACGATGACTAGCCTTTCACATGGACAACAAGAGTGTTAGGCCATCAGGTCGCTTTCGATAGAGATTCCATTAACCGGGTACTTGGTGAACCACTCAATTTAGGAGCTAATGAGCTGGATAGATACACCAGAGACCTAAGGATCCTCCCTAACACTGATGATATTTCTGCTGTCCTGTTTCTAGAGGGAAAGAGTGTTGAGAAAAACTCATCTGGAGTGGCAGTAAGGTACCATAGGGAGGATATGATTCCCATTGCTCAGCTGATATTGATGTTGGTTCTGACCAACATTAAGCCCAGATCACATTCATCGACCGTGTCGATCTCAGTGGCACACTTAGTCCACAATATTCTTACTAATGTTCAGATTGATGTGGCTCGGATCATTGCTAATGAGATGAAGTCAGTGGTTGAGAGCGGACTGAAGTTGGGGGCGCGAGTTAATTGCCCCCTTGCTTTTCCTTGCCTCATTATGGCTTTATCCTTGCAGTCGCGGATGAAGCTTCCTTCCCGCAACCTTGTGAAGATCCCGTCCGCAATCGACGACAGATATGTGGATAAGTATTGTAGGCCTAAGAATATCAGAGAAGGTGCAGCTGCTAGTGCCAGTGATGCCGGGACTACTGATGGTCCTGGTGCTTTTTCTCAGGGGTTCGACCCTTTTCAACAGGCATTGTGTAATTACAACTGGGATTGGATGGCGGCAACTCAGCATGCCATGGTGGATATTCATGACTCGACACAGGTACTTCAGCTTCAGATCCGTGACCCTTCGGTTGAGCGTCAGATGATGACGTGTGAGCAGTTTCTGCAGCATGCGGGCTTGTAGCACCCCAAAATTTGCCTTTTATTTTTAACCGTAACTGGCTTTTGTTTCTTTGCATTTGGCATTTTTGCATTGCATATCATTCGTTCTTAAGGTATGGGATCAATGCATTCCTGTAAGTCAGTTGCATTTCAGAACAAAAGACTGAACAGCAAACAGCGAACAGCGAGCATCAGAGCTTCGGACATTTATTTTGTCCAGCGGTCAGGCGACCGATTTTATTTTGCAGGTTAATTTCAGATCAGAAAGCAGCACTCAGACTCATAACAAGTATTTTCACAGTGACAACGGTCAAAAATGAGGTTCAGCAGCTAAACAGAGCTCCAGACAGTTGAAACAGGGCAAATGGACAGACTTCCCACCAAAAGGCGCCAAATTCAAATTTTTGAAGGTGTTAATCGGTTAACACATATGGTTAACCGATTAACCATTGGAGAATAAACCCAGAATTGGATTTTTAACAATGTTAACCGGTTAACGCATATGGTTAACCGGTTAACCATAGCAGAATTTGCCATGTACGTGATTTTACAAGCCAAATGCACTTGGGGTCCAATTTTGATCACCTTGGAATTCAAATTTTCACTTGGGAAGGATCTAGAACATCTTTAAATTTCAAATTTCCCTCCAAAATCCCATTCCACATTCCAAGCCTTGATTTCCAATCCAAACTCCAATCCTTGCTTTGGATCCCATACCAAGAGAGTATTTAAGTGATTTACTCCAAACCTCACCATCCAATTTTCATTTCTCACATTCATTTTTCAGAATCGATTAGAATTCTCTCTTAATTCTCCATAACCAAAACTCACTCAAAGCTCTTTTTCATTGGAACTATTGATTCTACATTAGAATCAATAGATTCTTGAGCATAATCCTCCATCTACCATCATCATTTAATCAATTCTCATCTTCAATTTTCGTGCAAGCTTGGATCTGAATCCGGAGTTAGATCTAGAAGTGATTATTTGAAGCTTTTTGACTCAAATTTAGTGGATCTTCATTCATACAACATCAATTATTGTGGATCTTGAAGTTTTCTGGATTTCTAGCATTTGATCTTCTCAAATTCAGTTGATCAACATTTACCGAAGCAAATCTCCGCTTCGAAGGTTGGAATTCTCGATCCGATTTAATTTTTGAGCTTATCATGTTAATCTTCATATTCTATTGAATTTTGTTGATTTTGATCCGTTCGATTTGCGATTGTGCTGTGTAGACATGTTTGCATGTCTATTGGTTTTCTGTTTGCAGGTGAGATTTCGTGCTTATTTGATAAGTTGATCTGTTGGATCACTTGATTAAGTGATTTTGTGCATTAAGTGATTTTCTGTTTGCTTTTTTTCGCTTCTGGTACAGTGTTAACCGGTTAACGTATATGGTTAACCGGTTAACCAATCCAAATATTCAAATTTTTCAAAGGTTTCAGGGTGTTAACCGGTTAACGCCTGGTGTTAACCGATTAACACCTATGAATTTCCAGATTTTCACTTGTTTTACACAGGTTAACCAATTAACAATATGTGTTAACCGATTAACACTATGCCAGAATGCCATATTTGCTATTTTGCTTGCATGTTCGCATACCGTATCGATTCGAATCATCATAGATCAGTATGATGCATTAGGATTGAACTATTTTGGCTGATTGCCACTGCTTGTGGTTGATTAATCATGATGTTGTTGATATGTATGACCATTCTCTCAATTATTTGCATGCTTGTATGTGGTTCGAATCGATCATTCGTTCGCATGTTTAATTGCTTGCATTTCTCGCTTTTTCCCACATGTTTGCATCATTCTTGCATCGCTGTTGAGGTCGAGATACGCTTGTGGCGGCTGCTGCCCCGTACATTTTCCTCCCTCCCACCATTCTAAATGTGCATTTTCATGTTTGCATCTTTCTACTTGTGATTGATCCTTCATTTGTTCTTCTTGAGCTTTGTTGCCATGATCCCTATAGAATTCCTAGTCCCTCCGTTTACGATGGGAGTAGGAGAGACATTAGGTGTTCAATCCAAGTATGCTAACCTTAGGGTAGATGTTTCCCCTTTTCATCCAAACTTTAGGATCACTTTGCATGACAACGTTAGGGCCGAGTTTCCCTTAGACCTTCCGTGCGTCTCTCTTCTCATCTCAAAACAATTTTAATTCATCTAATAAAGGCGATAAACGTTGCACGCTACGAGCCTTAAGCTACATGGGGAATGATGAGTGAGGGGTCTCCTCTCACTTATCTAGAATGTTTATTATCCGTCCCATTTGGGGGCAATATACGACGCATTCGCCTTCATGTCATAGTCTTTAGTGCAACGTGAATCACAAACCAAATTAATTCACTTCACTAAAAAACACAAAACAAAATTCAAAACTTTTTCCTTCGGGATTAATTGGAAACTTCTTTTTTCAGAAAAGAGTGTTGTTAAGCTTCGGTTCTACCGTAAACAGGCTTAGTCCCTAACTGCTGGAATGGAGGTTTAACCCTACTCGATTAAAACACTTAATCAACCCGTGGTTTCGTGTCATCTCGAACTACGTTTGCTCTGATCTTTCATACCAAATGAAAGTACGTAGGCACAAGACGCAACGTCTTGGCGAGCAACCTTCCCCCCATCTCTCCCGTAGTTAGCCGAACTACGTTGACTCTGACTTTCCCATTGCACGAGGGAATACGTAGGCATAGAGCAGCGATGCTCTGCCGAGTCTCTTTTCTTTACTTTTTGTCCCGCAAGCCTGTAGCGTAGATAGTTTAAACACACCCTTAGATAGACAACAAGCGCGGATCCCGTCGAGTACGACGGACGTGAGGGGTGCTAATACCTTCCTCTTGCGTAACCGACTCCCGAACCCAGGACTTGGTTGCGGTAACCTCGTCTTTTCCCTTTTTTCGTCAGGTTTTTCTGATTGTTTCCTTTCCCTCTCTTTGGGATAAATAACGAAAGGTGGAGACTCTTATGTTTTTGCCGGGTGTTTTTCGCAGTTGCGACAGCTGGCGACTCTGTTGGGGACTCTGGTTCCCTATGCGAGTCACTCCTAGCGCTTGTCTGTTGCGTCTTTGGGTGTTTACTTTTGTACAGTTTTGGCTTTATGTACATTATCTGTTGTATATTATTGCATTGCATTCTTGTTGCTGTTGTGTTGTGGGTTGGGCTTGAGTACACATAGGATTAGAGTGGAGATTAGCGGGAGCTTGTATGGTGTCTGGTTGCACAATAGCTCACATGAAATTCACATTCAGACGAGGTTTTTCTTTGGAAATATTCTATCTTGCGCGTCTGGTGCAGTTGAGGGAATATTGACTTAGAGAGACTGTCGACTCTAGAGACCGTTCATTTGGGAAGTCAGCTAAGTGAGGTCGCTTCGTTAGACTATGATGCCAAACCGGAAACGATGAACGTATCATTGTTTCTCGAAAGTATGTGACGCTGACCACCCGCATAGGATGTCGTACCTTTCAAGACTAGAACACACACGTGAGAGGGATGGATTTTTGTAGGAATCCTGGCCTTCAACCAACCTTGGATTTCTCGTCAGTGTAGAATTTTGATCCTGAGTGTTCTATCCAGTGTGTTATCTCAGTGTTCTGATTAGAGCGAAGCTCTGGTTGAATTCATTCAATGGCACAACAACGAATTTGAGCATTGGATACCTTGATCCCATGTGTGCATTTGCATATCATTCTGCATTTAACATTGCATGTTTATGTGTGTTACAGGTTCTCGTATTTCCCTTGATTCTGGTACTGGTCTTCTTCAGAGATGGAAGTTAGCAGAACAAGGATTGTTGTGTACAAGTTTCTGGCACCTGAGTTGGGACCTTTATTTGGTCTCATTTCCTTAGTCGATCCTGGTGTTGTTGCAGCTTTCAAAGAACAGTATGGTGGAATTCTGAAGTTTGTACGTAAGCTTACGACTTATGAGCATGGGGCTATTCATACCCTGTTGCAGTTTTATGATCCTCCATTGAGATGCTTCACATTTCTAGACTATGTGTTGGTTCCGACTTTGGAGGAATTTGCTTACATCTTAGGGGTTCTGATTTTGAACAAAGTGCCTTCCTTCAGCTTCGAGGAAGAACCTAATCTTGAGAAGTTGTCTGCCGCTCTTTATTTGAGCGCCTCTGACTTGGTCGGTCATGTTATTAGCAGAAATGGAGTCTCCGGATTTTCTTTACCTTTCCTAGTCGACAAAGCCCGAGAGTATGCTGACAAAGGTTGTTGGGTGGTTTTCAGTGTTATCTTGGCTCTGTGTGTCTATGGCATTGTGTTGTTTCACAATGTACCAGACTTTGTGGATGTTGATGCTTTTCATATCTTCGCTTCCAAGAACCCCGTACCTACTCTTCTAGGAGACTTGTATCATGGAGTGCATTACAAGAACGAGAAAAGAAGAGGAAAGATGGTTTCTTGTTGTGCACCATTGTTGCATAAGTGGTTTGTTGATCACCTTCCTCGCTCAAGAGCTTTTGTGAATTCCCTGAATTCATCTGAGTGGTCGAAGAGGCTTATGGGTTTAACGGAGAAGAATATCGTCTGGTTCAACCGAGAATTACTGGGTCGTGAGCTTATCTTCAGTTGTGGTAGCTTTCCTAATATGCCCTTGATAGGCAGGAAATGCGGTATCAATTATAATCCTTCACTTGTTGTGAGACAATTCGGTTATGCTTTGAAAGGACCTCTGAAAGAAGAGGAAGTGCAGGAACCTCTGTACTTCACAGGTGTAGCTGATCCTTGTATTTAGCCCGATTTGCGGACGCCTGGGGTAAGATTCACAAGAAGGGAAAGCTTTCTTTAGGCAAAGGAGATTGTAGAGCCTATGATCCATACTCGGATTGGATTCAGAAGAGGGTTGAAGAGGTATTGTTGTCGTTTCCTGTTGAAGCACCGTTGTATGCTTTAGTCATCGAGCCACCTACAACTGTTCATATCTCGAGATATACCATGCTTTGGGCAGAGAAGGAAGAGCTGCGCAAAGATAATGAAGAGTTGAAGTAGGAAACTAGTCATCTGAAACATGATAAGGGTGAAGTTGTGTATTTGGCCAAGACAAATGCAAGACTGTTGACTAAGTTGAAGGAAGAACTTGATGATCAGGTACAAGCACGGAAGCAAGTCGGTCTTGATCTGAAAAGTACTTGTGATGTTCTGAGGAGTAAGAAGGAGGATTTAGATAGAGCCTATATGAAGATATCCAAATTCAATGAGCAGTGGATTGCTACCTTGACTGCCAACAAGAGTAGAGAAGATCAGCTTCGTGTTCAGGTGGATAAGTTGAAAGAACAATTAAAGGCTAAGGAGAGAGAGTTATTGCTAGAAACGTTTCGCAGAAGTACGATCGAGCAAAAATACCAAGAGACTTTGTCAGCACTTGAAGAGTTCAAGATTCGGGCAGAGGTGAAGAATCCCAGGCTTGAGGATGCCTTCGGCGAAGATGCTTGGGAAGATCATTGTCATTATCTCTGGGATATGATACGCAAAAGGGATGTCCTTATCCGAGAATTGATGGAGAGGCTAGATCATCCTGACACGAAGGAAATGCTTGAGGAATCTCTAGAATGGCGTAGAGATCATGGCTACTAGGAGTTTTATCTTTTGTAGTTTCATTTGATTTTGTATTTTGATCATCACCATAGATGTTGGATGAGATCAATACCTCTTTGTATGCGGATATTTCTCATTTGGTTGTATTGTTTCAGCTTTACTTGATATATGAGAAGTTTTATTGTGGTATTCCTATCCATCTCTGTTGTTCTTGTTTATTGAAACCGAAATCAAGGGGGAAGATCTCCCTGTGCATACATAGACATGTTTGCATTTTGCGTCTTGCATTCTCATTTGCATTGCAGGTTGTTCTTGGTGGCCTTGTGTTCTTATCTCTGCTTGGTTTTCTTCAGTTCAGGATTGAGGAATTCAGTTTCCACAGGTACTCTACTCGAGGGAATCAGTAGAAGGTGATGGATCAGGTTCAGCCAGAATTGCAGGAGGTTAGGGCTCGTATGGCCCAACTCATGGAACTGATGCAGACTGTCGCCAGTGGACAGGAGCAGTTGAGAAATCTCGTTCAGCCGTTGATAGCACGGGTTGATGAAGACGGTGTTCTGCACGGAGGGGCTGGTGTTGTACATCCTCCGGTTGGTGGATATATTCCTCAAGGTATTCCTATAGTTGTTGTACCTCCGGGCGGAGGAGTTTCTAGTGAGAATAGTAATATCGCTGGTAATGGCAGCGTGTACGTTGTGCACGGGGTTGCTGGTCCTCATTGGGAGGATAATAAGGATGATATATTTTCTGTGAAAGATTTGGAGGGCGGTTTGCCAACCGAGGCAGATCGAAGGTTCAGACTGATCAAAGAGAAAATGAGATCATTGGAGAATCAGAACTCTTTGGGCTTGGATATGTCTGATCTTGGTTTGGTTCCTGGGGTCAGGATTCCCCCCAAATTTAAGGTGCCCGATTTCGATAAGTACAAAGGGACGACTTGTCCCAGAGTACACATCCGGGCTTACTTCAGGAAAATGTATGCCTATTCCAGTGATGAGAAGCTATTGATGCATTTCTTCCAAGATAGCCTAGTAGGGGGCTTCGTTGGAATTATATATGGGGCTTGAAAGGACCCATACTCGTAGCTGGAAAGAGTTGGATGAGGCTTTCGTGCATCACTATCAATATAATAGTGATCTGGCACCCAATCGGGTACAATTGCAGAGTCTGTCGCAGAAGAATTCTGAGAGCTTCAAAGAATACGCCCAGAGGTGGCGGGATCTGGCTGCAAGGGTGCAACCTCCTTGGTTGAAAGGGAGTTGATAGTCTTGTTTATGGCTTCGTTACCGAGTGTGTATTTCGAGAAGATGATAGGATGCATGTCTGCAGGGTTTTCTGATTTGGTGATTGTCGGTGAGCAAATTGAAAGTGGAATCAAGTCTGGTAAGATTTCCAATGGTGGTGGATCCTCTTCGGGAGGAACGAAGAAGCCGTACTCTGCAAACCCCAAGAGAAGGGAGGAGGATGAAAATGCTATCTCGCATAAAGGTAAGGGCAGATCTCAGTCTCGTCAGCATCATCAGGTTGCTACTGTGAATATCCCGGCCACAGCTCCGCAGCAAGGCAACGCTCAGCGACCTTATCCTGCTAGGCGCAGGATGCCTGACAGACAATTCACGAATCCGCCGATACCATACTCTCAGTTGTTACAACGGTTGTTGCAGTTACAGTTGGTGCAAAAGAGGACCTTGGCTCCTCTCACAGGTATATCGCCTCCTGGCTACGATGCAAATGCTCATTGTGATTTTCACTCTAGCGCCCCAGGCCATGACATTGACCATTGTAAAGCTTTTAAGCATAAGGTCCAGGATTTGCTCGATTCTAAAGCTATTAATTTCACCAATGAGGGTCCCAATGTTACTCAAAACCCAATGCCAGATCATGGGGTGGCAGCAGCCAACGCTGTTATTGAAGGTGAGAAGTTAAATCTAATAACTGATGTTGAAGATTTAAAAACTCCACTGGGTTTTGTGAAAGCTTGTTTGTTGAAGAAGAGAGTATTTCCTGGTTGTTCTGCTGACTGCTCAGAATGTGAAGCGCAACCTGAGGGTTGTGATATTTTGAAAAGGGGTATTCAGAGAATGATTGATGAGAGTTGTTTGCAGTTTGACAAAGTTGTGAAAGAAGATTTCGAGAAAGAAGTGAGTGATGACGGAAATGAAGTTGATACTATTTCCATTCCATACCGGACTATCAATATTTCAGCGCCTGCCAGGCCAGCTCCGGTGACCATTAATATACTAGGACCCATGTCGTACGATAGCACTAGAGCAATCCCATGGAACTATGGAGGAGAAGTGTTCTGTAACGGGAAGAAACAAGAATGGGTAGAACTGACAAGCGAAAGTTCGTCGGTGGAGAATATAGTTGGTGCCGGAGGTATTACCAGAAGTGGTAGAGTTTTCTCTCCACCAGAGGTTGTTGCTAATAAGAATGACAGGGGTAAGCGTAGAGCTGTGATTGAAGAGAACGCCCAACCCCAGGTTGTTACTCATGATCTTTCAAAGGATACGGAGGAATTTATGAGGTTAATTCGGAAAAGTGACTACAAAATTGTGGATCACTTGAATCAAACTCCGTCAAAAATTTCTATCTTGTCGTCTGTTGAAAGTTTTGAATGCAGCGTATGTACCCTAGGAGATTTCTGTCAATCAGTTGGAGGGGGTAGTCGCTCACATGAATTCCGGAAATGATCTCGACTTTACTGATTTAGATCTGACTCCTACTGGGAGGAATCATAACTGTGCTCTGCACATATCGTTAGAGTGTAGAGGATCTCTGATGTCACATGTCTTGGTTGATACGGGGTCATCCATCAATGTGCTTATGAAGAAGGCATTGATGAAATTGGACATCCAGGGTCTATTGTGCACGCCCAGTGATCTGGTGGTTAAGGCTTTTGACGGATCGAAGAGATCAGTGTTTGGAGAAATCATGCTGCCTATTCAGATAGGACCGGAAGTTTTTGATGCAACCTTCTATATTATGGATATTCAACCAGCATACAGTTGTTTGCTCGGCCGACCTTGGATACATGCTGCTGGGCAGTTACCTCAACGTTGCATCAAAAGCTGAAATACATGGTGGAAGGGAGCATAGTTATTGTGTGCGGTGAAGAGGACATTATGGTTAGTCATCTGTCATCCTTCAAATACGTAGAAGTGGATGGTGAGATCCACGAAACGCTCTGCCAGGCCTTTGAAACAGTTCAGATTCAAGGGAAGTCTCCTGTAGAAGCCAAGGGTCCAGAGGTTTCGATGTCATCGCTCAGGGAAGCCCGTGCTATCGTAGAATCCGGCTCGTCTCAAAAGTAGGGTCAAGTTCTCGATGTTCTTGTCAAGCAGGACAAGTTCGGATTGGGATACAAACCCTCTAGCTCTTCTCAGGTTCCAAGATACAGGGGACCAGTTCAGTTCACCAGCAGTGGTGTGATTTTTGACCAGATCAATGTTGTTGAAGACAATGAAGGTGATAGTGACTACGACATGGATGTGTGGATCCGTCCATGTACTCCTGGCCAGAATCTGTGCAACTGGACTACCGAAGAAGTCATTCATGTTACTGCCGCAAAGTAATGTTCATTTTTTGACTATGTTCAGTCCTGCGTTCTGCCCAAGACATAGTGACCCATTTGTGGGGCCTTCTTGTTATTTATAGTTTATCGTTAATAAAAGACGTTTCACATTCAAATATTGTGATCCCTGTTTTTCTTGTTTTTGTTTTGCATTTATACTTAACAGAAAAATGGCAATGTGTTTTGTTTGTTGCATCGCATAATAAATATAACATCCTCATGCAGGTCTTTTCTATCAGGTGCCATCGATTCAGGTTCAGCTATGACTTCGTATGACTTTGATAATCCCATTTATGAAGCTGAAGATGAGACTGACGAAGACTGTGAACTACCCGAGGAATTAGCCAGACTTCTCAAGCAAAAGGAAAGGGTTATCGTACCTCATCAGAAGGATATTGAGATTATCAATCTAGGTACCGAGGATGACAAGAAAGAGGTCAAAGTGGGGGCTGCATTGGAAGACAGTGTCAAGAGAAGATTGGTTGAAATGCTCCGTGAGTATAAAGATATCTTCGCTTTGTCTTACCAAGACATGCCTGGGCTAGATACGGATATTGTGGTACACCGGTTACCTTTCAGAGAAGAATGCTCACCAGTCAAGCAGAAGTTGAGCCGGACAAGGCCTGACATGGCAGTCAAGATCAAAGAAGAAGTTCTGAAGCAGCTGAATGATGGGTTTCTTGCTGTCACGAATTACCCTCTGTGGGTCGCTAATATTGTTCCTATGCCTAAGAAGGATGGAAAGGTCAGGATGTACGTCGATTATTGAGATCTGAATAAAGCGAGCCCGAAAGACGATTTACCGCTCCCTCATATTGATGTGTTGGTTGATAGCACCACTCAGTTTTCTGTGTTTTCTTTCATGGATGGCTTCTCTGGGTATAACCAAATCAAGATGGCCCCAGAGGACATGGAGAAAACTACTTTCATCACACCATGGGGGAATTTTTGCTATAAGGTGATGCCCTTTGGATTGAAAAATGCAGGGGCAACTTATCAGCGGGCGATGATTACTTTGTTTCATGATATGATTCATCATGAGGTGGAAGTCTATGTTGATGACATGATTGCAAAGTCACATACGGAGGAGGGACATTTGGTCGATCTTCTGAACTTGTTTGAAAGGCTGAGAAAGTTCAAGCTGAGGCTGAATCCTAACAAGTGCACCTTCGGGGTGAGATCTTGAAAGTTATTGGGTTTCATTGTCAGTGAAAAGGATATTGAGGTAGATCCTGCCAAAATAAAATATATATAAGAAATGCCTGAGCCAAGAACAGAAAGAGAGGTTCTTGGTTTCCTGGGGAGATTAAACTACATTGTAAGGTTTATATCACATCTTACAGCCACTTGTGAATCAATATTCAAATTGCTGAGAAAAGATCAAACAGACAGGTGGAATGAAAATTGCCAGAAGGCTTTCAAAAGAATAAAAGAATATCTGCAGGAACCTCCAATACTCATGCCTCCAGTTGCAGGGAGACCACTGATTATGTATCTCACGGTTCTTAAGAATTCAATGGGATGTGTGCTCGGTCAATAGGACGAGTCAGGTAGAAAAGAACATGCCATCTACTACCTGAGTAAGAAATTCACCGATTGTGAGTCGAGGTACTCGATGCTGAAAAAAACATGTTGTGCACTCGCTTGGGCCGCAAAGCGTTTGAGACAGTACATGTTAAACCACGCTACCCTATTGATTTCGAAGATGGATCCAATCAAATATGTCTTTGAAAAACAAGCACTCTCCAGAAGGATTTCCCGTTGGAAAATGGTGTTAATAGAGTATGATATTCAGTACGTTTCCCAGAAAGCCATTAAGGGAAGCGTCCTGTCAGAATATCTCGCAGAACAGCCGATTGAGGATTATCAGCCGATGAAGTTTGACTTTCCAGATGAATATGTCATGTTTTTGAGAATGAAAGACTGTGATGAGCCTTTACTTGGCGAAGGTCCTGAGAGAGGATCTCAGTCGAAATTGGTTTTCGATGGAGCGGTTAATTCATATGGTAATGGAATCGGCGCGATCATTACTACTCCTCACGGTTCTCATATACCGTTCACCGCCCGATTGACTTTCCCTTGCACCAATAATGAAGCCGAGTACGAAGCTTGCATAATGGGTTTAGAAGAGGCCGTTGATATAAGCATTAAGAATCTGGATGTATACGGTGACTCAGCGTTGGTCGTTAACCAAATCAAAGGAGAGTGGGAAACTCGTCAGAACAATCTGGTACCTTATAAAGATTATGCAAGGAGACTGCTGCCTTTCTTCGATAGAGTTGATTTTCATCATATGTCGAGGGCTGAGAATCAGATGGCGGATGCCTTGGCCACACTAGCTTCGAAACTCCTGCTATCACCATCATGCGTCTTGATAGACCTGCTTTTGTGTTTGCTGTTGAGAAAGCATCCGATGGAAATCCTTGGTATTTTAATATCAAGCACTTTCTCAAGACTCGGGAGTACCCATCTGGGGCATCCAGCAAAGATAAGAAGACTCTGAGGAGGTTAGCCGGTAATTTTTATCTGAACAAGGACGATGTGCTCTACAGGAGAAATTTCGACATGGTCTTGCTGCGTTATGTTGATGAACTTGAAGCAAACCTGTTGATGGAGGAAGTCCATGAGGGTTCTTTTGGCATTCATGCCAGTGGACGTGCAATGGCCAGAAAGTTGTTGAGAGCTGGGTATTATTGGATGACTATGGAGTCCGATTGCTTCAAATACGCCAGAAAATGTCATAAATGCCAGATTTATGCGGATAAGGTGCATGTGCCACCAGCTCCTCTGAATGTGTTGACATCTCCTTGGCCTTTCGCCATGTGCGAAATCGATGTGATTGGAAAGATTGAGCCAGCTGCCTCTAATGGACATTGCTTCATTCTGGTTGTGATTGTTTACTTTACGAAGTGGGTAAAAGCAGCATCCTTCGCCAATGTCACGAAACAGGTGGTAGCCCGATTCGTAAAGAAGGATATCATTTTTCGTTATGGTATTCCGGAGAGAATCATCACTGATAATGGCTCAAATTTGAATAACAAAATGATTAAGGAACTGTGTCAGAGTTTTAAGATAGAACATCACAATTCTTCTTCATATCGTCTGAAGATGAATGGTGCTGTTGAGGCAACTAATAAGAATATCAAGAAGATTGTGTAGGAAATGGTTGTGACTTACAAAGGCTGGCACGAGATGTTGCCTTTTGCTCTTCACGGTTATCGTACTTCGGTGTGTACATCAACTGGGGCAACTCCTTTCTCACTGGTGTATGGTACGGAAGCAGTCCTGCCATTAGAAGTTGAGATTCCTTCTTTAATGGTTTTGTCGTATGTGAAGCTTGACAAAGTTAAGTGGGTGCGAACCAGGTTGAATCAGCTGAGCTTGATTGGCGAGAAGAGATTGACGTCTATTGTGCATGGTCGGGTGTACCAGAGTAGGATGAAGAAAGCCTTTGATCAGAAAGTGCGTCCTCGGTGCTTCTAGACAGGTGATTTGGTGTTGAAAAGGATCCTTCCTCCTCAGATAGATCACAGGGGAAAATGGACTCCTAACTATGAAGGTCCGTATGTGGTAAGAAAGGTTTTCTCTGGTGGAGCCTTATTACTATCTACTATGGATGGTGAAGATTTTTCGTCCCCTGTGAACGCGGACGTGGTTAAAAAATACTTTGCTTAAAAGAGACCCGCTGGACACAAAAAGAAAAGTCTAGGCAAAAATGGGGCATCCCGGCAAACCATAAAAAGAAAAGGTTCGGGCAAAAATTAGGGATAAAAGAAAAAGAATGAACCCGCAAAGTTGAAAACCTGAAAAGGAAACTTTGGCAAAAATGGGTATCCCGGTGGATTGAAAATACGAAAGGGCGATCCAGGAAAAAGTTAGGGATTTAAAAAGCAAATGATCACGGTCTGCGTTCGATCTGTAAGCTTATGAGCTGTTATCCCGAAGGAAAGGAATCAGTCCAGTCAGTCTTGTCAAAAGACGAAGCATGGGGAACATCGAAGACATACAGATCATAGCCGAATCAACACATGGTGGTTGTCTGTTTCCATATTGCCGACATTTATATTGTATTTGTTTTCTTGTTTTTGAGCAATTACCTCTTTTCAAGAATTGTCTCCGAATTGTAATTTGCCTATTTACAGGCCCTTCATCAATAAAGTGTTCACTTCAGTCAAAGAGCTTTCTTTTTCTTGTTCTTTTTACTGTTTGTTTGTGAAATGTCTGTTATTTTGGTAAACATTGCAGGTAAAAGCAAGAGGTTGTACAGAGCATAATGAAAGCGCTGACTTTGCTTGATCGACATGTATCATGGATGGTAACTAAGGTAACCATTTCACATGTAGAACATTTCTGTTGTTTTTCTTTGTTGCAGGTCAACGGGTTGTGACAACCGGGTGAGATTCCCTTATCCTCAGCAGTTCAAGTCACAACGAGTAGCAGTTGTTGCCGGCCGAATATTCTCAGCAGGTTAAGTGTGATACTTCCGGCAGAATTGACTTATTCCCCATAGGTAAATGCAGTCAAGCATGAACAACGAGGAAGTTTTCTTCCCCTAATAGAGATTTCGCTTCTCCAGTGAAGTGGTCATCTTATCCCCGGAAGAGTTGTGTCCTCTACCCGGCAGAGTCTGATTATCAAGTTTGAAATGTTGTATTCCCAACAGAATAGAGCTTTGTTTTCATGAGAAAGTGAATCCCCAGCAGGGTGGAGTTTGTTCTCAATGGAACAGGATAAAAGTGTTTTCCTTAACGGTAGGGTGGTTTGTAAACCAGTTTTCTTCTCCAGCAGAGACAACGTCAGTGACGCCCTTCTCCACGAAGTCGGCATTCAGGATTTTCTCCAGCAGAATGCAGTGCTGGTTCCCTCGACAGAGTAAGTGATAGAACAGGAGTCTGGGATTTCTCCAGTAGATTCATGTTCCCCATAGAGTAGGAGTATCTGATATTCCTCGGCAAGACGGGTTGATATTTGATGTGATCCTAAGTAGAGTGGATTTTCTCCCCAAGCAGGGTGGAGTTTTCAGGAGTGTCGTTCATGGTAGGTTTCTTTAGCCGGATAAAGTCAATCTTCAGTGGTCGATTGGTTTCCCCCGCAGAGACGGTTTCCTCAACAGAAGAGATTTGGTTTAAGCATCGAGTTGTTTGTGTCCTCGCAGAGTTATTCAAGTTCCCCAAAAGATTTAATCCCCGATGGTGTGGATTTCTCTTCCCGGTATGGTTTGTTCTCTCTCCCCGGCGGAGTGGGTATCTTTTCTCCCTAGCATTTATTTTGCTGGGTTGGTTCTTTTGCATTGGCATTTTTGCATTAGCATCCTCCCAAATGCGTAGCATTTCCATTTCGTATGGAGCATTACGCCATTTTCAAACATATGCATCTAGAGCATAAGCCAGGTTTGGTGTTTCAGAACCAGATATTTCTCTCGGCAGAGATTTGTTGAATCAAGGGGTTTCCGTGTTATCTGCGTCAGGATGGATTTTTGCGCGGGTTATTTTATTAGATTCTTCCCAGATGAGTAGTTTAGGTGAATGTCTTCGCTTTCTCTAGATGAGTCCCTTGCGAGTGTTGCCTTCCCTGGTCAAGCTTGTGGTTCTTTCCCAACAGAGTGGTTCCGACTTTTGGTTGACCATCTTTGTTTATTTCAATTTTTGGTTGATGACCCATTGGCGTTTGGATGTTATTCCAACTTTTGGTGGTTGTTCTTTATTTCTCTCAGCAGAGTCGTGGATTCCATCTTTTGGTCGGTACCCTCTTGTGTAGTTCAGATGATTGTATTTGGTGATCCCAACTATCGGTTGGTAATTTTTGGGTTTCCCCGAGCGGAGTCTCTATTTCAACTTTTGGTTGACAATCTTTGTTGTTCTAACTCTTGGTTAGTAGCTGTTGTTCTAACTCTTGGTTAGTAGTTGTTGTTCTAACTTTTGGTTAGTGGCCTTTTATTTCAACTCTTGGTTGATAATTCAGGATGATCATCCCAACTTTTGGTTGGCAGTTTTTCATGGTTGAGTCAGCTTCGTGTAGCGTCCCCCAGTTATCCTAACTCTTGGTTAGTAGCTTTCGATCGATGAGGATTTTTCCCAACAATCCTAACTCTTGGTTAGCAGCTTGTGTTCCGACCTTTGATCAGTGGTGTTTCATGGTGATTCTAACTATTGGTTAGTACCTTTGTTTTCTGACTTTTGGTTGGATGTTTTCCCCTGCGGTTGTCCCAACTTTTGGTTGGTATCCCCCTATTTCCCCAGCAGGGTCGGTCTGGAATGTCTACCGTTGTTCCAACTTTTGGTTGGTAGTCTTCCTCTTTCTCCCGAAGAGTCGTTATCTCAAATTTTGGTTGATAAGAAGATCTGGCATTTTCAACTCTTGGTTGGTAGTCTTCCCTTATTTCTCAAAAGAGTCGTTATCTCAACTTTTGGTTGATAAGAAGATCTGGTGATTTCCAACTTTTGGTTGGTGGTTATGGTTTCTCCGGTATGGTCTGTCGTGGATGTCGGTTCGTTTCCCAACTCTTGGTTGGTCGACTTTGATCCCCCAGTGAGGTTTCCATATCCGGTATGGTCGATTTGTTAACGTTTTTCCAACTCTTGGTTAGTAACCTTGGTTCTCTGGTTGTTGATTCTAACTTTTGGTCATTTGCCTCCTCAGCGAAGTCGTGTCGCCATGTAAATTGTGGTTAGTTGGGATTCCAACTCTTGGTTGGCAGGGGTGGTTTTATCCCCAGAGAGTAACCCTCATCCCATCTTTTGGATGGTGCAGTTAGATTGTTGTCCTATGATGGATGTTGACTCCCTAGCGAAGTCGTCTCGTCAGGGAAGTTTCGGTTGGTGTTGTAGTAATCCCGACTTTTGGTTGGTAGTGTTTGGGTTTTTATCCCATCTCTTGGATAGAATTCTTTGATCGCACGCTTATGGTAGATGCTTTTTCTCCGCAGAGTCGTCTGATTAGTCTACTTTTTCCCCGATGGAGTCGCCACGAAGCTTTTTGGCTACTCTTTTGTTTCTAAGCAGAGGTTGTTCCAACTCTTGGTTGGTATTTTGAGCGGTAATCTCGACTTGTGGTTGGTATTTGTTGTTTGTTTTGTCCCAACTCTTGATTGGTGTCCTTTGATTGTTATCTCGACTTTTGGTTGGCATCTTTTGGATGAAATTCAGATTATATTGGATGGTTATCCCCAGCGCGTCATTTTCCGACTCTTAGTTGGTAGTCATTATTTTGCATTCCTGCGGGGTGTAAATTTCCGGGTTCTTTTGTATTCAATCACCTTATACCTTGAATGTTTGAAAGCGGATTCTTTTCCTCCCTTCAGGTCCAAGTTGTTTGAATAAGGGCAGTTGTAGCACCCGAAAATTTGCCTTTCGTTTTTAACTGTAACTGACTTTTGTTTCTTTGCATTTGGCATTTTTGCATTGCATATCATTCGTTCTTGAGGCATGGGATCAAGGCGTTCCTGTAACTCAGTTTCATTTCAGAACAGAAGACTGAACAACAAACAGCGAACAACGAGCATCAGAGCTTCGGACATTTATTTTGTCCAGCGGTCAGGCGACCAATTTTATTTTGCAGGTTAATTTCATATCAGAAAGCAGCATTCAGGCTCATAACAAGTATTTTCACAATGACAACGGTCAAAAATGAGGTTCAGCAGCTAAACAGAGCTCCAGACAGTTAAAACAGGGCAAATGGACAGACTTCCCACCGAAAGGCGCCAAATTCAAATTTTTGAAGGTGTTAATCGGTTAACACATATGGTTAACTGATTAACCATTGGAGAATCAGCCCAGAATTGAAATTTTAACAGTGTTAACCGGTTAACACATATGGTTAACCGGTTAACCATAGCAGAATTTGCCCTGTACGTGATTTTGCAAGCCAAATGCACTTGGGGTCCAATTTTGATCACCTTGGAATTCAAATTTTCACTTGGGAAGGATCTAGAACATCTTTAAATTTCAGATTTCCCTCCAAAATCCCATTCCACATTCCAAGCCTTGATTTCCAACCCAAACTCCAAAACTTGCTTTGGATCCCATACCAAGAGAGTATTTAAGTGATTTACTCCAAACCTCACCATCCAATTTTCATTTCTCACATTCATTTTTCAGAATTGATTAGAATTCTCTCTCAATTTTCCATAACCAAAACTCACTCAAAGCACTTTTTCATTGGATCTATTGATTCTACGTTGGAATCAGTAGATTCTTGAGCATAATCCTCCACCTACCATCATCATTTGATCAATTCTCATCTTCAATTTTCGTGCAAGCTTGGATCTGAATCTGGAGTTAGATCTAGAAGTGATTATTTGAAGCTTTTTGACTCAAATTTGGTGGATCTTCATTCATATAACATTAATTATTGTGGATCTTGAAGTTTTCTGGATTTCTAGCATTTGATCTTCTCAAATTCAGTTGATCAACATTTACCGAAGCAAATCTCTGCTTCGAAGGTTGGAATTCTCGATCCGATTTAATTTTTGAGCTTATCATGTTAATCTTCATATTCGATTGAATTTTGTTGATTTTGATCCGTTCGATTTGGGATTGTGCTGTGTAGACATATTTGCATGTCTATTGGTTTTCTGTTTGAAGGTGAGATTTCGTGCTTATTTGATAAGTTGATCTGTTGGATCACTTGATTAAGTGATTTTGTGCATTAAGTGATTTTCTGTTTGCTTTTTTTCGCTTCTGGTACAGTGTTAACCGGTTAACGTATATGGTTAACCGGTTAACCAATCCAAATATTCAAATTTTTCAAAGGTTTCAGGGTGTTAACCGGTTAACGCCTGGTGTTAACCGATTAACACCTACGAATTTCCAGATTTTCACTTGTTTTACACAGGTTAACCGATTAACAGTATGTGTTAACCGATTAACACTATGCTAGAATGACATATTTGCTATTTTGCTTGCATGTTCGCATACCGTATCGATTCGAATCATCATAGATCAGTATGATGCATTAGGATTGAACTATTTTGGCTGATTGCAACTGCTTGTGGTTGATTAATCATGATGTTGTTGATATGTATGACCATTCTCTCAATTATTTGCATGCTTGTATGTGGTTCGAATCGATCATTCGTTTGCATGTTTAATTGCTTGCATTTCTCGCTTTTTCCCACATGTTTGCATCATTCTTGCATCACTGTTGAGGTCGAGATACGCTTGTGGCGGCTACTGCCCATACATTTTCCTCCCTCCCACCATTCTAAATGTGCATTTTCATGTTTGCATCTTTCTACTTGTGATTGATCCTTCCTTTGTTCTTCTTGAGCTTTATTGCCATGATCCCTATAGAATTCCTAGTCCATCCGTTTACGATGGGAGTAGGAGAGACATTAGGTGTTCAATCCAAGTATGCTAACCTTAGGGTAGATGTTTCCCCTTTTCATCCAAATTTTAGGATCACTTTGCATGACAACGTTAGGGCCGAGTTTCCCTTGGACCTTCTGTGCGCCTCTCTTCTCATCTCAAAACCATTCTAATTCATCTAATAAAGGCGATAAATGTTGCACGTTACGAGCCTTAAGCTACATGAGGAATGATGTGTCAGGGGTCTCCTCTCGCTTATCTAGAATGTTTAGTACCCGTCCCGTTTGGGGGCGATATACGACGCATTCACCTTCATGTCATAGTCTTTAGTGCAACGTGAATCACAAACCGAATTAATTCACTTCACTAAAAAACACAAAACAAAATTCAAACCTTTTTCTTTTAGGATTAATCAGAAACTTCTTTTTTCAGAAAAGACTGTTGTTAAGCTTCGGTTCTACTACAAACAGGATTAGTCCCTAACTGCTGGAACGGAGGTTTAATCCTACTCGATTAAAACACTTAATCAACCCATGGTTTCGTGTCAGCTCGAAGTACGTTTGCTCTGATCTTTCATACCAGATGAAAGTACATAGGCACAAGACACGACATCTTTGCGAGCAACCTTTCCCCATTCTCTCCCGTAGTTAGCCGAACTACGTTGACTCTGACTTTCCAATTGCACGAGGGAATACGTAGACACAGAGCGGCGATGCTCTGCCGAGTCTCTTTTCTTTTCTTTTTGTCCTGCAATCCTGTAGCGTAGATAGTTTAAACACACCCTTAGATAGACAACAAGCGTGGATCCCGTTGAGAACGATGGACGTGATGGGTGTTAATACCTTCCCCTTGCGTAACTGACTCCCAAACCCAGGACTTGGTTGCGATGACCTCGTCTTTTCCCTTTTTTTGTCAGGTTTTTCTGATTGTTTCCTTTCCCTCTCTTTGGTATAAATAACGAAAGGTGGCGACTCTTCTGTTTTTGCCAGGTGTTTTTCGCAGTTGCGACAGGGATGGCCTCAGGACAGACCTGTTTTCAGAGAGGGGGCGGGTGTCTCTAGTGGTCCAGCTGATGATGATGATGATGATGATGATGTTGATGCTGACGATGGTGATGATGACGATGATGGTGATAAGGAGGAGTATGAGTCCGATGAGGACTAAGTTTTTCTTTTATGTTATGTTTTATTATTCTTGTATTTTCAGATACTTTGGTTTTAGTTGTACTTTTTGGGGTGTTTTGTCCCCCACGCACATTATTTTTATTTTAATGTTTAATGTTTTGTTTTAAATTATTGTGTTTTGTTTTAAGTTATTTTGTTTAATAATTTTGTTTTGGTTGATTGATGATCAAACCTTCTAGATTGATTGCTCTCTGAAAGAAGTATTCAATGAAGGTGCATCCGAGCTTGGATGGCAATGATAAAAATAACAAGCGAATGATGCTAAGGTACATGGTTACCTTTGGTTAGAACTTTAGAATACATGAAGAACTTTATTCTTGTTGTAATTGAATATTGTTATTTTTGCAACATAATTGAATGAATGATTCACTTAGGACTTAAGACCACAAATTTTGAGGAAACCTCCATTGTACAAATAAATGTTGGATTCTAATAAACTGTGTTGATTCTTTTAATTCATGCTTTGTCTTTTATTATTGTGAATTTGTGGAAGTAATTAGAAATGATCAAGGCACTTATTTCTTTCGAGCACAACTAGTTCCAAATACAAACTACCCGTGAGCAGAGAGTATTCGTTAACCCCTTTGAGCTTAAACAGTTGGATCTCAGCTTGAAACAAAGCGAGACTTCAAAATTCTTTTTCTTGAAATCCTGAAAATATTTGATAATTGTTCTTTTGCCGTAAAAAGTCAAGAGCATTCACTTTGGGTAAGTAAAAGATAAGTTGGGGAGAACGGAAATGAAAATCGGTGGGTTACCACAACTCTGGAATAACCAAGCAAGCATTGAAAAAAAAGAATATATATATATATATATATATATATATATATATATATATATATATATATATATATATATATATATATATATATATATATATATATATATATATATAGAGAGAGAGAGAGAGAGAGAGAGAGAGAGAGAGAGAGAAAATACTTGTTTTGTGAGTATTGTGTATAAAAAAATGATGAAAATGAATGCTTGCTTGGAAGAAAAATAATGGAAAATGAATTGAGTTGTGAGTAAGAGTTGTGAAGGTTTCAAATGAGAAACAAGTTGAATGAAGTTAATATGTGTGAATAGTTGTATAGTGAATGTCTCTTTTGCATCGGCAACTTCGTTTTCTATGGCCTTAGATATATCCCTTGTTTATAAACCTAACCAAGCTATAACCGGAAAAGACCTTAGTGATCTTCGTGCTTCCGCATTTTCATTTATAATTGTTAGACATTGTATGAATTGAATTGAGTTTGGCATTGTTTGTTGGAGAGTGAAATTGCACCCGTGGTTGTAAACGCGTGATCTCTTCAATCCTTATTCGAAGAGGAGCGATAGGGTGATTCATTCAGGATATCATTGTTGTTGATTGATACATGTTTTGCATTGCTATAAGGTTTTAGTTCTTGTGTAGTGTGTTGTTATAACCATTGGAGACTTGTATCTAGTTGATTCTCTGGTTTTTGAGCAATTTGATCCGAGTTCGGAGAAACCTTTTTCTTTAAGCAAATCCTCTTGATCTTCTAGAGGAATACTTTGCTTAAGGGCAAGCAAGACTCTAGTTGGGGAGAGTTGTTAGATGCCCAATTATGCTTATTTGAGCTATCAAATGTGGGCATCTTTCGCTCCTTTTTGTCAAGTTTGTGTTCAAAACCGCCTTACTTTTGTTTATATGCAACATTATGTGAAATACTCTTGGTCCTTTTGATTTGTGTGTTATTGTGCAGTATTTAGGCATGAAAGAGTAGAACTTGAAGACACAAGAAAAATCGCAAAGGAATCAAGAAACAAAGCAATCAAAAGCAAGCTCGCTAGCATGTTTGCTAGGCGAGTGAGTTAGCGAACATTCGCTAGGCGAGCTCATAGAGAGCTGCTAGCGAACACTCCAAGACTTGGGCAAAATCAAATTGATCAGCTTCGCTTGGGGCGAGGAAGGCCGCGAAGAACTCGCTAGGCGAGCATCTAGCGAGCAAGTCGGCGAACGCTTCCAGTAGCAACATCCCATACCTTGCTAGCATGTTCGTTGGGCGAGCAGGTAGCGAACACTCACTATGACCTCGCTGGGCGAGCAAGGTAGCGACCGTGGCAGAACAACACTTTATTTGTCTATAAGTAGCATGGGCTACTTTGGTAAAAAAAAAATATATTTTTCTACTTTTTTTCAACCACTTTGTTTTATTTTGCTCCAAGAGAGATATTTGTGCCCTAGAAACCCAATCTTTCATTATTCTTCATCTCTTAACAAGATCTTCCAAAAAGAAGGTGGATTCTCATCCAAACTCGATTCTTCGACTCAGATGTTGATCAACCGTCTCCCGAAACTTCTTGTGCAAGCTACCATGAAAATGAGTAGCCAAGTCCTTCATTTTGTCAAGGTTAGATGTAGATGATCACAAGCTTTGTATGTAAATGGGATGATCTTCATTTGTAAACTCTTTGATGATGAATATATGGTGAAAACTTTGTTTTATTGTTAACTCTTTGTGTTGGTTTATGATTGAAAGATATTTACCAACTCTTTACCTAGGTTTTCATCCATCTATGTTCTTGAGCTAGAGATAGTCTTGAATGTGGTTGTTCACTAAAATATCAAACCCTAAAAGTTGTCATTTTGATAGATTGTGTGAGAAATTAGCAATGGATCAAAATGGGAAAAATCACAATGTGTGTTAGAAATAAACATATTGAGAGGATATTGTGAAATTATTTATCATCTAACGAAGTTTACTAGTTTTGTTGATCGAACATATACATGCAAAGTGATCGTCGAACCCAAACTTTGACAATCTTTCTCAAATCGTAAAACCTAAACTTTTAACGCATTTATTACTTTTTCTATGCAAGCTACCGTAACAAAAAACCAAAACCCCCTTGTTACTATAAGTTAAAACTTGAAAACTGTCGAACGGCGGCAATATCTCATATTCCCTGTGGAGACGATAACAAACCCCGATACTCTATCACTGCACAAACAACACTCGCTTGGGCTGCCAAACGTTTGAGACAGTATATGCTTAATCATACAACCATGTTGATTTCGAAGATGGATCTGATCAAGTATGTCTTCGAGAAGCAAACGCTCTCAGGAGGAATTTCCAAGTTGCAGATGGTACTGACAGAGTATGATATACAATATGTTTCCCAGAAAGCCATCAAGGGAGGTGTCCTGTCATAATACCATGCTGAATAGCCAATCGAAGACTATCAACTTATGAAGTTTGAATTTCCTGACGAAGACATCATGTTTCTTAAGGCGAAAGATTGTGATGAGTCGTTGCCCGACGAGGGTCTAGAGAAAGATTCTCAATGGCAGATGATATTCGACGGCGCTGTCAACTCCTATGGTAGTGGAATTGGGGCAATCATTACCAGTCCTCATGGCACTCATATCCCGTTCACTGCTAGGTTGACGTTCCCTTGCACTAATAATGAAGCCGAGTACGAAGCGTGCATCATAGGTATTGAAGAGGCTATTGACTTGAGAATCAATAATTTGGATGTATATGGCGATTCAGCGCTAGTGGTTAATCAAATCATGGGAGAGTGGGAAACTCGTCAGCCAAATCTAATTCCTTATAAAGACTATGCAAGGAGGTTGTTACCCTTCTTTGACAGGGTAGAGTTACACCATGTGCCGCGAGCAGAGAATTAGATGGCGGACGCTTTGGCAACGGTATTTTCGATGTATAAAGTGAATTTTTGGAATGATGCTCCAAGAATAGTCATCTCTCGCCTTGATAGGCCCGCTTTCGTATTCGCCATTGAAGAAGCTATTGATGGCAAGCCATGGTTTTACGATATACAAAACTTCCTCAAGAAGCAAGAGTATCCGCCATGGGATTCGGCTCAGGATAAGAAGACGTTGAGGAGGTTGTCTGGTAACTTTTATCTAAACCCATATGGTGAGCTTTATAGAAGAAACCATGATTTGGTGTTGTTGAGATACGTGGATGAAAAGGAAGCAACGTTGCTTATGGAAGAGGTTCACGAGGATACTTTCAGTACACATGTCGGTGGGCATGCCATGTCTCGGAAGTTACTACGAGCAGGGTATTATTGGCTAACCATGGAGTCAGATTATTTCAAATTTGCGAAGAAATGCCATAAATGCCAGATTTATGCAGACAAAATTCATGTACCGTCGTGCCCATTGAATTTTATGGCATCCCCGTGGCCTTTCTCCATGTGAGGTATTGACATGATTGGCAAGATTGAGCCAACCGCATCCAATGGTCATCGTTTCATCTTGGTTGCCATTGATTACTTCACCAAATGGGTTGAAGCAGCCTCGTACGCCAATGTCACAAAGCAAGTCGTAGCCCGATTCATAAAGAAGGACATCATCTGCAGATATGGAGTACCCGAGCGAATCATTATTGATAATGGTTCGAATCTGAACAACAAGATGATGAAGGAATTGTGCCAGAATTTCAAAATCGAGCATCACAACGCATCTCCCTATCGTCCGAAGATGAATGGCGCTGTTGAAGCTGTTGCACCCCAAATTTTGACCTCTTAGATCTTCATCATCATTCTAGGAGCATTATCATTGTTTATATAACCTTAACCTATTTCAAGTTTGTCTTTGTTAAGATACAGGTGAATTAGGGTTCTGTACAGTTGGAAATCGAGGTTTCAACAGTTTAATCAGTCAATGCCTTGGATTGATTATCCATGAAGAATGTCTCTACACCATCAATAATACTCCATTGGGTCAAGTATGAATCCAATTTGAGATTGTCACCCGAAGATTAAAAACAGTGCAGTTCAGGACCCCCGATTAGGGTTTCTGATCAGGAAAAGTCAACTGTGGTTTGACTTTTGATTTAAAGGTATTCCAATGATGGAGTTATGGTCCATGAAGCTCATATGGATTAGGAAAGTCCACTAAAGAAGTTTCAAGGCCTCAGAAGACCCACGACACCAACAGTCGATTCAGAGGTTTTCGATCGTTCGGTTCATCTGACTGAAAAGTCAACCCATTGACCAACAGGGTTTTAACCCAAAGTTGAAGCCAAATATGTTCCCAAAATCATTTAATATCTAATCATGAAGTTTTGTGACCAATTGATCAAGAATTGAGAAGTAATCGAAAAGTTGGGGAATTAAGGTTTTGAAAAGGGCAAGGCCATAACTCCTTAACCACACAAGGGTTTTTGACCTAGTTTCAAGAGGAATGAGTTCCTAAAGCAAACATAAATATTGTAGTACCTAATTGGGGATTTCTAAAAAGTACAAGTGTGTTCCATAAATCTTCCTGGTTAGAGAGAACCGAGGTCCACAAGTTGGCAAAAACTCGCATTGGCAAAACCAGGTCAACATGAGTTTTTTGATTCTAAAACCTCTCTAAATCGATGCTAATCAAAGATTAAACCTCATTTATGATGTTTATATTGATAATGAACATTTTTACATCAACTTCCCACTAAACAACTAACAACCAACCTTTTCTTTCTCCCTTACTAACAACTAACTTCCTGTTAATATTTACAACTTAGAATTGAAGTCGTCGTGCTCTATTTAGTCGTCCCGATGTGGACATTCCCCATGTTTACCTTTGCCTTAGAATTGGAGTCACCGTGCTCTATTTATTCATCCCTCCATGGACATTCCCTTCTTTTCTAACTTAACCTTAGTTTAGAGTCGCTGCACTCTATGTAGGTGTCTCACTGCAGACAGTTACTTTCCCTTTGGAACCTTGACCACAGTCAAGAGTTCCTCCCCCCTTAGTTAGGGGAACTATGGTTGCTATGATTCCATTCCCGTCAGGATACGTAGGCACGAGATGAGATGTCTTCGCGAGCATATTTTACCATACTTTGTATATATTTTATATCTACCCTTAGCACTTTCCCTTTAGCAAGCAAACTTTAGCAAACACAAATATCAACAAGAGGTTCCTGTAGAGTACTACAGATGTTTAGGATGTGAAATACCTACCCTAGGCATAACCAACCCCCGAACCTTTAGATCTCTTTGCTTAGCTTTAAGTCTTGCTTTTTGCTTTGCATTTTAATAGGTTTTTCTTTCTTTAAACCTTTCCTTTTTAGATAAATTAAAGTTCGGTTGTGAATTTAAGAATTAAGATTCAAGTTAATTAATAGCTTGGTATCGCGATTCTCACCGTAACAGAAGCGGCCAACAAGAATATCAAGAAGATAGAGCAAAAGATGGTTGTCACTTACAAGGATTGGCATGAGATGTTGCCCTTTGCTTTACACGGTTATCGTACTACGGTACGTACATCAACTGGGGAAACTCCTTTCTCGCTGGTATATGGTATGGAAGTTGTCCTACCATTAGAGGTCAAGATTCCTTCTTTAAGAGTGTTGGTCGACATCAAGCTCGATGAGGTAGAATGGATAAAGAACAGATTGAATCAGCTTAGCCTGATGGATGAGAAGAGGCTAGCGGCTATTGCATACGGTCGGTTGTATCAGAGCCGGATGAAGAAAGCTTTCGACAAGAAGGTACGCCCTCGAAGCTTTCAGACGGGCGATCTTGTGCTGAAAAAGATTCTCCCACCATAATCAAATCACAAGGGCAAATGGACTCCTAACTATGAAGGTCCATACATCATTCGAAAGGTCTTCTCCAGAGGAGCCTTGTTGTTTTCCACCATGGATGGTGAGGATTTACATCCCCTGTGAATGCAGACGCAATTAAAAAATACTTTGCTTAAAGAGACCCGCTGGAAAGAAAAAAGAATATCTAGGCAAAAATGGGGCATCCCGGCGAACCATAAAAAGAATGGGTTCGGAAAAAAATTAGGGATAAAAATGAAAAGATTTAAACCCGCAAAGTCGAAAACCTGAAAAGGCGACTTTGGAAAAAATGGGTATCCCGGTGAATCGAAAACCCGAAAGGGCGGTTCAGGAAAAAGTTAGGGATTGAAGAGCAAATGACTGCGGTCTGTGTTGGAACTTCATTGCTTAGTGGATTGGGAGTACCTGAGGGCCATTTATCCGAATCAATCTATTCTAAAGACGAAGCATCAGGAAAGCATCAAGGTCAGGCGAGTCATAGAGGGATCAGGTCATGGTGTTTGTCTGTGCCATATTGCTGACATTTCTGTACATTTTTGTATATTTCTGTGCATATCTGTATTGTTTTTGCGCAGCTTCCTCTTTTCAGGGGTTGCATCTGTTGTAAAACTTTGCCTATTTACAAGCCATCTATCAATAAACATATACTATTCAGTATCTCGTTTGTTTTGTTTTAACTTTTACTATTTTGTTTGTGAAAAACGCCCAATGTTTGTATAAACTTGCACATACATAAACTTGCAGGTCTTGGCCAATAATTGTAAAAACTTTGAATTAATTGAGCAACATCACGAATGATGACTGGGATAGTTCCGTTTGTGTAGGATATCTTGTCTCTTTATTCAGTTTTGCAGGGTCGTTACCTTTGGGACAAAGAGGTGTGGATGACAGGCGTTTTATTTCCGGCCAGAGTTTATTCCCCAGCAAGCGGAGTTTGCATCTCTATCCCCAGTAGAGTTTGTATGCAGTTTAAGTAAGAAAGTAGCGTGTGTTCTTTCCCTCGGCAGTTGGTGCACATTTAATCCCCGCAAGGTGCATGTTCGTATGCGCTACCTAGTGAGTAGTGATCGGATTTTCTTCCCCACTGAGTAATCTACAGCCTAGGTAGGTTCGCTCCCAGCTGAGTAATCCCCGACAGACTGGGAGGAATTCTATTAGCCCGACATTTTCTTTGCAGGAGGCCAGCAAGGGCTCGTTTCCTCGGTATAAGTCCAATTGTTATTGGCATGAGTAGACTGGTTTCCCGGCAGGGTTGTTTCTGTATCTCTAGCATTTATTTTGCTGATTCAGTTCCGTTGCATCTGCATGCGTGCATAGCATTTACCCAAATGCGTAGCATTTCCATTTTGTATAGAGCATTACGCCATATTCAAACATGTGCATGTGAAACATAAGCCAGGTTGTTATCTCTTTGTTTCAAGTGTATCTCCGGAGAATTGACATTTGTGCCATTATGGTATTCAGATCTTGGCAACTAATGATTTCTCTTAGCTCGCGCAGTATCCAGACCCCGACTTATATCATTCAGCGGGTCATGTTTTAAACTCATTTAGTATCCAGACCTTGACAAGTATTTATGATGAATTCCTTAGTTCGTCGAGTATCCAGACTCCGGTCCATTCCCAATTAATGGGATTTTCTTTTTTCCGTTGAGTATCCAGACTCCGGTAAAGATGGTTGTGGTATCCAGACCACGGCAGTTGATATTATTGTGCTTTTTTTCCGTCAAGTATCCAGACTCCGGTGAATACAGTGTGGTGTTCAAACTTTGATGGGTATATTTGTGATATTTTCCCTTCGTCCGTTGAGTATCTAGACTCCGATCAATGTCGTTGAGTGTTCAGACTCCGGCAAATTTTCAATGTGTGATGTACTTCTTAGCCCTGTATGGTATCCAGACCATGGCAGTTCGTGATGTGGTCTATTTTGTTTGTTGAGTATCCAGACTCCGGCAATTAAAAATGGTATTCTTAAAACTCCAGCGGTATCCAGACCCTAATAAGTGTTTCTTCGTCCGTTGAGTATCCAGGCTTCGGTCGATCTTCGTTGAGCATCCAGGCTCCAGCTTATTTCGTTGAGCATTCAGGCTCCGGCTTCTCCGTTGAGTATCCAGACTCTGGTGAATTTTCCATTTGTGACGCATTGCTTTTTTCGTCGAGTATCCAGACTCCGGTAAAGTCAGCTTGGTGTCCAGACCGTGATAAGTTTTGTGGTTGTACTCCTTCTCCGTTGAATATCCATATTCCGGTGAATTTCCAATTTGTGGTATATTGTTTTGTCCGTGGAGTATCCAGACTTCGGTCAGTTCCGTTGAGTATCCAGACTCCGGTAAGTTTCATATGGTGATGATCTCCTTTGTCTGTTGAGTATCCAGGGTCTGGTCAATCTTCGTCGAGCGTCTAGGCTCCGGTTATTACGTTGAGCGTCCAGGCTCCGGTCGAGTTTACGTTGAGCATTTAGGCTCCAATTTATGACGTTGAGTGTTCAGACTCTGGTAAATCTCTAATTCAATATGAATTTTGGCTTTTATGTTGAGCATCTAGGCTCCGGTCCCTACGTTGAGTGTTCAGACTCCGACAAATTTCATTGACTCATTTTGTTCGTTGAATATCCAAATTCTGGCAATTTGAAAGGTTCCCCTTTAACCTGTATGGTATTCAGACCATGGCACAGTCCTGGTGGAAGAATTCATCTTATTATGTTCCTCCAAGCAGATTTACTCGATTAAGTTTCTCCTTTCTCCCTGCCAGAGTTGCTCGGTTAAGCTTCTCTCTTCCCCAGTGGAGTATGTTTGTGATCAGAGCAGTTATCTCCGGAGTTTTTGTTTGCAGTTTTATTTTCTACGGTTGTTGCACCCTAATTTTTGACCTTAAGATCCCACCTCCTTGCTGTTGAAACCACTATAGTTCAAGTAATACCCCAAAAATTTTACCCTTATATTTAGCCGATTTATATCGCATAGCATCTCATCTTTTGCATCAACTAACCACTAACGGGCCACATAGTCTGTTTGTTTCGCAGGAAGTGCATCTGAGGCGTTTTGGTCATTTCAAGCAGAGTTTGTAATGTTGGGATAAATAAGACGTTATGTCCGAAGCATTTGTTTACATGGATTGATTATGTCAAGGGCATTTGACGAGCAATTTATGAGTTGAGATTATTTTGAAAATAAGGGAATGCTGTTAAGCGTGGTTTGAGAGGGCACGTGATCAAAGGGATTTCAGTTTGAATTTTGTTTATGTTACAGGTTATCGTTTATTTGGTCAAGGCAAAGGAGAGGTCAAGTTTAAATATTTGTGAGCTTTTATTCATGAATGTTCATAAGCTACAAATCAAAGTTGAATTTAAATAATTTATGGATGATTATTCATGGATATTTAAATTCATAATTGAGGAAATAGAGATGAATATTTACTGGATTTTATTTCATAAACATCTAGAATTACAAGTTGAAATGAAAGTAATTTTTGGATTTTATTCATGATGATCTTTCATTTACAAAAGGATTATACATTTACAATGAGTATCTATTCTAGGTCCTAAAGTACTAAAAAGAGAAAAAACTACAAGTGTTCTTCATTGGTCCTCCCTTTGAGTTCTTCACGAAGCTCCCGATCACCTGGAAAAAAAATAGACAAAGAAAACAGAATAGAAAAAAGGTTAGAAGTTTGTTCGACACTCTCAGAACATTGTCATCATCGAGTGTCGGGAGTGGCACGACCGAAGCCGCATCCTACCCCGTTACCAATCCGCGCCATCGGTGTCGGACCAGGTAATGTCTGTTCTTATCAATGCGGGACGGCCAAGAAAGATGAAGAGTAAAAGAATTAGGGACTGGTTTGATTTGCCAGAAGAGTTCACGCAACTTTGGATTCGAAACTAAAACACCATTCATCAAGTAAACAGGTGGACTACTATCAAGTAAATTTCATTGATACAAAACTGAGCAGCAAGGTCTGAACCGTCTTCCATTTTTTTTCCAATCCCTGAAATACAAGAATCAAAACAGCATCAGAATTTTCTAAAGTTCATCACTGACTTAAAACCGTCCACAAGCTGCACCGAATTTGAACAAACATCGCAATTCACGAAAGGCAAAACAACCCATTCACAATTAAGTTCTGTTCAAAAACAAGATTGCATCAAGTTCAACTCATGACAAAAAGCAATAGGCCATGGCTCATTTCAGACATAAGAAAGAGTTTCAATCAAAAGAACAAATTCAGCCCTCAGTTACTCATCATAGGGCATGAGAATTCGAGCGGCCGGGAGAGCCACGGCCGAAGCCGTTACCAACTCCCTACCGAGCGTCGAATTACGCAGCATACGACATTTGTCGCTCAGACCCGAAGGTCATTATCACTAAAGCATCAATCGAAGCCAAATGGTTCAGACCCTAAGGTCATCATCACCGCATAACCTTCTCGGCAACCTCGGTTTAATCAAAGCATCAGCATCCGTTCTGAAAAAAGAAGAAGAGTTAATAAACTCATATCAGTAAACCAGAAAGGAAAACTGAACCGAAATGCATCAGAAGAAACCACATCAGTTCACAAATAAAAGTCCAAGTCTGAAGCAAGTTTGGTTGGCCCCAAATTGAATTGAATACGAGCTAAGAGAATGGATATCCATACCATAAACAAGGGATTCAAATCCACATCTGCAAAGGAGTAAGCAATCCAAATCAGTTCAAAATGGATATCCAAAACAATCAAATAAAAGTCGTATCTCAATCGAATCCAAAAATGGAAAGCTTCGAATCAGATAAAAAAAAATCATATCAGAAGTAAAATCGTATCCGGTGCTAAAAACCCCAACAAAATCAAATCGAATCCATCAAAAATCAATCAGAAAATAACGTAAATGATGGTCCAAGCCCATTCGAAGACAAATCAGAGAGCATATAGAGAGGAACAACTTCACCTTTTGAGGGAGGATGAAAAAAAACCCTAACCATCAAAGCGGCCACAAAACCCAAACAGAGAACGAACTCACCGAAACGGTAAGCCCTAACGAAGATCATTCGCGGCCGAAAACAAAACTGGCTGAACTTAGAGGAACGAACGCGTTCCATCATCATCGTCCATCCGTCTTCCATATCACAACATCATCGTTCCCACGAAGCTTCCAACCATCAAAGTTGCAGCCTCAGAATAACCCATCACCGGCCGACGAAACCCCTACAAAAATCCTCCGTCAAAACCACATCAAACCCAAAAAGGGTGAGCAGATTTGAGATTGATTTTTTTTTATTGCGTTTTTGGTTTTGTTTTTGGAGAAGGATATGAGAGGATGAAGTTTTCAGAAAAGAAAGAAAGATACGATAAACATGCAGAGAGAAAAACGGAGAAAGAAGTCGAGAGAGATGAAGAGACTGAGAGAGAGGGGCCGCGGATTAGGGTTCCCCTTTTGGGGTTTTCCCTTAATTTTCATTCCATCATTATAAACCGGGTCGGGTTGGGGCTTGACCACCCAACTTCCGGCCCAAACCATTTTATTTTTTTATTATTACTGTTTTTTTGTTTATCTTGTTATTAAAAAAATGGAAAATATTTTTTTAATATATAAACTAATTTTTTTACATATAAATTAACACCTTTTCTTTTTTTTACAATATAAGTTAAAAAAAATTTAAAAAAAAATATAAAACTAAAACTTTTTTTAGAATAATAAATAAAACTCTTTTTTTTTAATAAAAATAAGAAAACCTTTTTTTAAAAAGTATTAAAATGAAACTTTTCTTTAAAAGATTAAAATTAAAATATTTTTTAAAATTAAAATTAAATCTTTTTTTAAAACTAACATTATTTTTCTTTTAAATTAAGATCTTTTTCAAAACGATAAAAACTCTAAATTTACATCTTTTTCTTCACTGCTTCATTATCCATTGTATTTCTGCCTAATCGTACTAACATTCTCTGTTTGTGTTTTTTTCAGTTGATCACTTTTAAATTCGTTTATCATTGATTAATATTTTATTATAGTTGTAACTGCTTATGGGATGTAATTTCGCGAACAACTGTCGCATTTATCTTTCCGTACTTTATTTTCTGCTGTTGCATGGATGTTTAATTTTCTCGCATATTACCGTTAATTTCACTCCTCCGAAGGAATTAGGTCTAGCCATTTGGCCGCCGCGCCAATGGTCCTCAAACCCTCAAAACTATAAATTTCAAACCCTAATTTTCACAAATGCCTCGCCACAGGCAAAATTACAATTTTACCCCTAGCTTTATGTCAAAGGGCCGCCGTGCTCATTTTAGGGCTTCCCGCCGCGGAATACCTAACCTAACCCTAATTTCAACTTAACAATTCAACGTAGAAGTTTGGAGTTCCTGCACTCCGCATAAGCGTGTCCTTAAGGTGCGTTTATTCCCCTTGAAACCTTGACCACAGTCAAGATGTTTCTAACCTCCCTTGTGAGGGGAACTACAGATACTCTGATTCCATTCCCGTCAGGATATGTAGGCACAAGATGCGACGTCTTGGCGAGTATACTTAGGACTAACCCCCTTAGGTCTTTCTCTTTACCTTTAACCCTTAATATTATCCTTAAGCGAATAACTTGGCAATAAACAACATAAAACAAGAGGTTCCTGTAGAGTACTACAGAAACTTAGGATGCTAGTACCTTCCCTAAATTTAACCAACCCCTTACTTAGATCTCTCCCCACGTTGTGTTTACAATGCAAAATAGGTTTTCCTTCCTTTAACCTTTCCTTCGGATAAATCAAAGACGGTTGCAAAATGAATAAAGATTCAAACTAATCAATAGTTTCGTATCCAAATTTCACCGCGACAGAAATGGCGACTTCACTAGGGATAGTGTGGGTTTCCCCTATCTTGTTTCTACTTGTTTATTGCTTATATATTTGTTATTTGTATAATTGTTTACTTGTTTGTTTCTTACCTTTGGGTTGATACCTTTGAGTGGTGAGACAAAGTCCTACACCCGGACTTGAGTGAACTTAAGATAGGATAGTGATATGTTCAAAGAGGCTTATAGGGGGTAGAATCCCGACCAAGCTGACTTGAAAATCACGCTCAATTGAGGCCCTCTCGAAAGATGTATTATTGAACGAGTCTTTAATCGTGAAAACATGCACTACATTCGATGTTGGAGCCTATGATATTGAGGACCGTAGTTACCTTAACCCCACTTTGGCCTTTATTAGGATGTAGTGCGGAACTATGAGGGGGTACCCCCCGAAATAGTGCTACGCGATGCTACACTCAAAAGAAGTTCTCTTGAGAATATTATTAACCACCGAGTACTTGGGAAGTTGATAATATCCGAAAGATGGGCTAATGACTTTGGGAACCTCTTTAGAACCTTGTTCTACAGGTACAATCAACCTTTAGTCCATAACCTTTGGGAATGGGTATACCTTTGCTCCATGCCCGTTGCAAACTTAGGGTACCCTTTGTTTGTTTATCCTAGTCTATTTATGTGCTTACTTGTGTTTGTTGCATTCATAAAGCATCATTTTGCATTGGTTTCATGGGATTCCTAGCTTAGTTATAAACATTACAGAAACCAATATGTATTGTAAAAGAAAATATTTTGGAAATATTCTTTTAAGAGTCCTAACTTGGATGGCCTAAGGAAGTAGGAGTTCAGATTGAAGAAAACTCAAAAGGACAAATACGAGAGACTTCCCTTATCATGAAGGATCGTTAGAAGTTCAAAAATACTTCCATCCATATTGAAGATCCAGAGAAACAAAGGATTCATTCCTCACTTTCCAACAAGAGATAGAGGATTTATTTTCCTCTATCAAACTAATCTTTAGACGTTGATCATGGACTACGTATATTCAAGAAGATCCAAGTAGAAGAGCGAATCAACGAGCAACGAAGGACTTCCTTAGGACTTTATTTAGCTATTATGTTTTCTTTGGTGCTCTGTGACGTTTATGAAAACTTGAGTTCCATGAAACCTTTCATTTTTGCATTCTGCATTTCTGCATCCATCATTCAGCATTTCACATATGCATGTATCTCTCCTCTTCTGTGGCTCATCCGGTCTTCTGTCTTTGTCTGTCAGTTGACACCTCGCCCATCTGACCAAGCTTGAAGTATTATTAAAGGACAGTAAAGAGGACGAAGATATGGATCGCATGACTAGCTTCAGAGTAAGGTCTAAACCGACATTTCACCGTCCCTCCGACGACTTTGTGCCAGCTCAACTTCAGCCCATGCGAGACAACCTGTTTGCTGACTTTCAGAATGTTTATGCTGAGAAGGAAATGGACGATCCTGGGCTTATAGCATTCGAAAATGAATTTTGTGACTTCAAAGAACGATGGAAAATGATGAGGAGGAACCGTGCACCTGATTTTTATGCTCATGACCTGCGCCTAGTTCCAAACCTAGTTGTCCCTCCAGAATTCCAAATACCCACCTTCGAAGTGTACAAAGGTACGATTTGTCCAAGGTATCATTTGATGATGTTTTGTCAAAAGATGACTGCTTACCTTGGGAACGACAAACTAATGATTCACTGCTTTCAAGAAAGTTTGTGTGGAGCACCGTTAACGTGGTATATGAAGCTACAAAGGAACCACATTCAGTCTTGGGAAGACTTAGCTGTTGCTTTTGTGAAGCAATACCATCACAACTTGGGTATAGCCCCAGACAATAAAGATGACAGTGGACCTTCCGGAGAATTCATAGCTCCGGTACCCCATCCTCAACATCAGTATGTAATGCCCGCTCAGCGTGAACAACAACCATCTCCTAGGCAGAGGTTGGCCTCTCCAGATCAACCACAGAATCGACGATTCCGAAAAAGGTATCAAAGGATGCCTTTAGATACTCCAAGAGAAGTAATTCATCGGTTTGATCCCATCCCTGTGAAGTATGCTGACTTGCTTCCAGCTCTGATTCAAAGAGGTCATATCCAGACAAGAGCTCCACCTAAGGTACCTAAGAAGTTTCTATACTGGTACAAAGCCAACAGATTTTGCCTGTACCATCGAGGTGCTCCGGGGCACGACATTGAGAGTTGTTACGGTATGAAAGCAGACGTTCAAAGTTTGGTCAAATGTGGAATCTTATTCTTTGTGGGTTCCATCCCTTATGTGCGAGATAGTCCCATATCTCAACAAGGTTCGTCTTCCACGTGCATGATTCAAGGTCATCAACACCGCGTCTGAAAGCTGCGCACCAGACATTTCCGCATGTCTCTCCAGTCTGCATGAAAGTACAATAAAGATCCTAGAAAGGACTCTCTGAAGAAGTTTTTATTTTGTTCATTTTTTTTTCTTGGGTTGAAAGCATATTTGGTGTGTAAGAACTTTCTATTTTGAATAAGTAATGCAATAAATGTTTGTCTTGAAGAAACCCATTCGTATTCACTCATAAAATTATTTTTCATAATTTATAATGCCAACTTTATCCAATCTCTTGCTTTGACAGAGAATTGGGAGGAGGATGACGAATAAAAACGCAAAGATCTCTCGTTGTATGCTTTTAAATGAAACTCCGCTGATGATGTAAGGCATTGTTTCAAATCCCAAACACTGGAGATATAAGGAAGATAATCCCTCTTTAACCCCTTTGAGCCTTGAAGTAGGAGTTTTTTTTTCCTTTTCCACAAAACCCTCAATTGTAACCTAGGGCAGGGTAGTTTTCAGTTAAGCTGATCGAGCAATCAGACTCTCAAAAAGGAGGAGTGAACTTTCGAGAATCCATTTTATATATCCCCAACATACTGGGAGGCTAGAAGTCAAAAAGACACAAACGAATATCCCTCAACTATCCAAAGAGTGGGGCGGTCACAATCCTTTCAAAAATGCCAAAATGACTTATAGTCACACGACTTGTTCAAAAATAAAAAAATAATGAAAAAAGAAAAGTCCACCAAGTCAAAACCTATGAAGGAGACTAGGAGAAATTGAGACAGCCCGCTAGATTTCAAAATCAAATCCAAAAGACTTCGTCCAGGCAAAAGTTAGGCAAAAACAAAATATTACAAAGAAATATCCAGTAAAGAACAAAGTCGTGTGATCAAACACCAAAAGGAAATAGGTGAGTGACTGCCATGTCCAAAACCTCGATTGAGTTCTTGACCATATCAAAATCTTCTTGAGAGATGAGTGCTCGTATCAAGTTTAGCTGAATGTAGGATTGGAGAACATCATGAAGAATGGGTGGGTACAAATAAACTTTGAGCCTTTATCCTTTGTTTCTTAAACCGTGAACCAAGCCGTGATACAACCTTTAAAAGACCTAATTAAAGTAGGGTTTATTTTGAAAGCATACTCGATGAGATGACGTTTCCTGACTCCTATGAGCTATGCTCAATATGATGTTGGCTTTATAAATTAAATTTGTATCCTGACTAGTGATTTAGTCCCGAGTTATTGTGATACCTTTTTTTCAAAAAAAAGAAGAAAAACTTCAAGACAAACATATATTTTGCGTTAACAGTTTCAGGATTAACATTTCATGCGTGTTGATTTTGCCTGATATATTAGAAAATTTACATGTAGACATCAATGATGAAACTTGAAGACCATGTTGGACAGGGGCAAGTTGTTTCTCTGTTTCCCGCTAACGCAAGTTCCGACTTTCTCAGGAACAAATTTCTCGGAGACTCATCCATAACACCGTCAATCCGGGTCAGTTACGTCGAGATTCAACGAATCTCTCCAAGAGTTTGAAAATAATGGGGTAATTGAACTCCATGTTCTCTGTAAAATCCTTTTGAAATGACTTTTTCTCATAAAGCATGTACTCTGGGGCATTTGAGAAATGAAGAAGCACATCACCCACTCACAACACCTATTGTCCAAAATGGCGACTACTTGGTTTCCACAACATTCTTCATGTCCCTGGTGAATTTTACTTCAGATGGCCATGATTCCTCTGATGGATCTCTATTTTAAGCGGTGATGATAAATGCAAGAAACTCCCAGTGGAGGACCTGTTTGTTTCTCCAGTGATTTGCTCAAACTTCACCTTCCCGAATGAAGTGAACGTTATTTCCCTCCTCAGTAAATCTTTTACAACCACAGTTTTCCCCAGCAAGGTGGATGTTTATTTCATCCCCACGAAGTTTCGACTCCGATATATTCAAGAGGAATTCTGAAGTCCTGAAGCAGGAGTGTGATCCTGTATCTAGTTCTCCATTTATTCCCAGTGGTGCTTCTATCTTCAAAGATTGGTCGAGATGTTTATCTCGAGATGATTATTTCATCTCCGTCACCTCTTTTCGTCTGTTTTGTCAGCATAGGCATACACATAGCATATAAGTAGACAGCATGGCATATGCATTTGTTTGCATTCTTTGTGTTCTGTCGCTTTGGCTGTAGTTATCCCTAGGTGTTGGGTACGTCTTATCCTTTCAATTAGATTTGTCGACCTAGGCAGAAAAAAACACAATGTTTCATTCTTCCCCATGGAGTTCAATCCTCATGGAAGATGGTTATTTTAGTAAAATTCCATTTGAGTTCACACCTCAATGGTCGAGTCTTATTTGACAGTTTCTCTTCAGATATTCCCTGAATTGAACTTCGGTCTTTTGGCAATTACATCATGGACGTCTCCAACCTTTGAACAGGGATTAAGTGTGCATTTATTTTGCACCCTATTCCCCAAGAAGAGTATTCATGAAGACAGATATTTCTTCAGCAACATCTACATCTATCTCTTTATTTGAGACGACGAACAACAGTTTCTACAAGACAGATCATTCACCCTCCGTGGGGTCCCTCAACATTATTGATCCAGCAGAGAAGATAATTACAGACATCTCTCTTCATTTGAGAGTTCACATATTTTACAACAACAAAGGTATTCCCCAGTGAAACTACATCTACAGGGTTCTACAACGAACTACATCTACAGGGTTCTACAACGAACTACATCTACAGGGTTCTACAACGAACTACATCTACAGGGTTCTACAACGAACTACATTTACAGTCTACAACGACATCCACAATCTACAAAATTTACAACCCCCTATGAAGGTTCTCTCACGAGTTTTCATCATTTCGGGAAGGGACCGAGACCAGCTCATGATTCCCATATCATGATGCTCGGGGAAGTTCTACATCAGAGACTGAGACCAGTTCGTGGTTCCCATACCATGATGCTCGGGGAAGTTCTACATCAGAGACTGAGACCAGTTCGTGGTTCCCATACCACGATGCTCGAGGAAGTTTTACAACTACAGCAATTCTACTAAATCTTGACATTTCAGGCAGAGACTGAGACCAGCTCATGGTACCCTTATCATGACACTCGGGGAAGTTATGCATTTTACTATTTCAAGTTGAGTTCCAGAAAAAAAAACTGAATTATTGATTCGATCAAAGAATTCACTTTGGATATTACAGTCATCTGGATTGCTCCGTGGTGATAATAAGTTATCCTTCGATTACAAGTTTCTCACCTGTTGTTAAAACACCATATTCTTGGCGTATGGGCTACTGTTATACTTTGGAGATTTCCCATTGGTGGCCGTATCCTATCCCCGTGGAGTCTCGCGTCGTTGGGTCTATTACTCATTTGTTTCTCGCATGTCGTGTCTAGTTTTCTTCCATGTGACGCCATTAATCCACAGGACCCTCTTTGTCTTGCATTCCATATCGTTGCATATCATTTGCATTCGGTGGCTTCTTATGGCCAAAAATTCGTACAATGTTTGTATTTAAGTCCCTCCTATCTCGTCGAGACGAAGATTTCAATCTCCATACCTCCGAATAGAAGTAACTTAAATAGGGGCATCTGTTGCACCCTAATTTTTGACCTTAAGATCCCACCTCCTTGCTGTTGAAACCACTATAGTTCAAGTAATACCCCAAAAATTTTACCCTTATATTTAGCCGATTTATATCGCATAGCATCTCATCTTTTGCATCAACTAACCACTAACGGGCCACATAGTCCGTTTGTTTCGCAGGAAGTGCATCTGAGGCGTTTTGGTCATTTCAAGCAGAGTTTGTAATGTTGGGATAAATAAGACGTTATGTCCGAAGCATTTGTTTACATGGATTGATTATGTCAAGGGCATTTGACGAGCAATTTATGAGTTGAGATTATTTTGAAAATAAGGGAATGCTGTTAAGCGTGGTTTGAGAGGGCACGTGATCAAAGGGATTTCAGTTTGAATTTTGTTTATGTTACGGGTTATCGTTTATTTGGTCAAGGCAAAGGAGAGGTCAAGTTTAAATATTTATGAGCTTTTATTCATGAATGTTCATAAGCTACAAATCAAAGTTGAATTTAAATAATTTATGGATGATTATTCATGGATATTTAAATTCATAATTGAGAAAATAGAGATGAATATTTACTGGATTTTATTTCATAAACATCTAGAATTACAAGTTGAAATGAAAGTAATTTTTGGATTTTATTCATGATGATCTTTCATTTACAAAAGGATTATACATTTACAATGAGTATCTATTCTAGGTCCTAAAGTCCTAAAAAGAGAAAAAAACTACAAGTGTTCTTCATTGGTCCTCCCTTTGAGTTCTTCACGAAGCTCCCGATCACCTGGAAAAAAAATAGACAAAGAAAACAGATTAGAAAAAAGGTTAGAAGTTTGTTCGACACTCTCAGAACATTGTCATCATCGAGTGTCGGGAGTGGCACGACCGAAGCCGCATCCTACCCCGTTACCAATCCGCGCCATCGGTGTCGGACCAGGTAATGTCTGTTCTTATCAATGCGGGACGGCCAAGAAAGATGAAGAGTAAAAGAATTAGGGACTGGTTTGATTTTCCAGAAGAGTTCACGCAACTTTGGATTCGAAACTAAAACACCATTCATCAAGTAAACAGGTGGACTACTATCAAGTAAATTTCATTGATACAAAACTGAGCAGCAAGGTCTGAACCGTCTTCCGTTTTTTTCCAATCCCTGAAATACAAGAATCAAAACAGCATCAGAATTTTCTAAAGTTCATCACTGACTTAAAACCGTCCACAAGCTGCACTGAATTTGAAAAAACATCGCAATTCACGAAAGGCAAAACAACCCATTCACAATTAAGTTCTGTTCAAAAACAAGATTGCATCAAGTTCAACTCATGACAAAAAGCAAGAGGCCATGGCTCATTTCAGACATAAGAAAGAGTTTCAATCAAAAGAACAAATTCAGCCCTCAGTTACTCATCATAGGGCATGAGAATTCGAGCGGCCGGGAGAGCCACGGCCGAAGCCGTTACCAACTCCCTACCGAGCGTCGAATTACGCAGCATACGGCATTTGTCGCTCAGACCCGAAGGTCATTATCACTAAAGCATCAATCGAAGCCAAATGGTTCAGACCCTAAGGTCATCATCACCGCATAACCTTCTCAGCAACCTCGGTTTAATCAAAGCATCAGCATCCGTTCTGAAAAAAGAAGAAGAGTTAATAAACTCATATCAGTAAACCAGAAAGGAAAACTGAACCGAAATGCATCAGAAGAAACCACATCAGTTCACAAATAAAAGTCCAAGTCTGAAGCAAGTTTGGTTGGCCCCAAATTGAATTGAATACGAGCTAAGAGAATGGATATCCATACCATAAACAAGGGATTCAAATCCACATCTGCAAAGGAGTAAGCAATCCAAATCAGTTCAAAATGGATATCCAAAACAATCAAATAAAAGTCGTATCTCAATCGAATCCAAAAATGGAAAGCTTCGAATCAGATAAAAAAAAATCATATCATAAGTAAAATCGTATCCGGTGCTAAAAACCCCAACAAAATCAAATCGAATCCATCAAAAATCAATCAGAAAATAACGTAAATGATGGTCCAATCCCATTCGAAGACAAATCAGAGAGCATATAAAGAGGAACAACTTCACCTTTTGAGGGAGGATGAAAAAAACCCTAACCGTCAAAGCGGCCACAAAACCCAAACAGAGAACGAACTCACCGAAACGGTAAGCCCTAACGAAAATCATCCGCGACCGAAAACAAAACTGGCTGAACTTAGAGGAACGAACGCGTTCCATCATCATCGTCCATCCGTCTTCCATATCACAACATCATTGTTCCCACGAAGCTTCCAACCATCAAAGTTGCAGCCTCAGAATAACCCATCACCGGCCGACGAAACCCCTACAAAAATCCTCCGTCAAAACCACATCAAACCCAAAAAGGGTGAGCAGATTTGAGATTGATTTTTTTTATTGCGTTTTTGGTTTTGGTTTTGCAGAAGGATATGAGAGGATGAAGTTTTCAGAAAAGAAAGAAAGATACGATAAACATGCAGAGAGAAAAACGGAGAAAGAAGTCGAGAGAGATGAAGAGACTGAGAGAGAGGGGCCGCGGATTAGGGTTCCCCTTTTGGGGTTTTCCCTTAATTTTCATTCCATCATTATAAACCGGGTCGGGTTGGGGCTTGACCACCCAACTTCCGGCCCAAACCATTTTATTTTTTTATTATTACTGTTTTTTTGTTTATCTTGTTATTAAAAAAATGGAAAATATTTTTTTAATATATAAACTAATTTTTTTACATATAAATTAACACCTTTTCTTTTTTTTACAATATAAGTTAAAAAAATTTTAAAAAAAAATATAAAACTAAAACTTTTTTTAGAATAATAAATAAAACTCTTTTTTTAATAAAAATAAGAAAACCTTTTTTTAAAAAGTATTAAAATGAAACTTTTCTTTAAAAGATTAAAATCAAAATATTTTTTTAAATTAAAATTAAATCTTTTTTTAAAACTAACATTATTTTTCTTTTAAATTAAGATCTTTTTCAAAACGATAAAAACTCTAAATTTACATCTTTTTCTTCACTGCTTCATTATCCATTGTATTTCTGCCTAATCGTACTAACATTCTCTGTTTGTGTTTTTTTCAGTTGATCACTTTTAAATTCATTTATCATTGATTAATATTTTATTATAGTTGTAACTGCTTATGGGATGTAATTTCGCGAACAACCGTCGCATTTATCTTTCCGTACTTTATTTTCTGCTGTTGCATGGATGTTTAATTTTCTCGCATATTACCGTTAATTTCACTCCTCCGAAGGAATTAGGTCTAGCCATTTGGCCGCCGCGCCAATGGTCCTCAAACCCTCAAAACTATAAATTTCAAACCCTAATTTTCACAAATGCCTCGCCACAGGCAAAATTACAATTTTACCCCCTAGCTTTATGTCAAAGGGCCGCCGTGCTCATTTTAGGGTTTCCCGCCGCGGAATCCCTAACCTAACCCTAATTTCAACTTAACAATTCAACGTAGAAGTTTGGAGTTCCCGCACTCCGCATAAGCGTGTCCTTAAGGTGCGTTTATTCCCCTTGAAACCTTGACCACAGTCAAGATGTTTCTAACCTCCCTTGTGAGGGGAACTACAGATACTCTGATTCCATTCCCGTCAGGATATGTAGGCACAAGATGCGATGTCTTGGCGAGTATACTTAGGACTAACCCCCTTAGGTCTTTCTCTTTACCTTTAACCCTTAATATTATCCTTAAGCGAATAACTTGGCGATAAACAACATAAAACAAGAGGTTCCTGTAGAGTACTACAGAAACTTAGGATGCTAGTACCTTCCCTAAATTTAACCAACCCCTTACTTAGATCTCTCCCCGCGTTGTGTTTACAATGCAAAATAGGTTTTCCTTCCTTTAACCTTTCCTTCGGATAAATCAAAGACGGTTGCAAAATGAATAAAGATTCAAACTAATCAATAGTTTGGTATCCAAATTTCACTGCGACAACGGTTCGTAAATTTCTGGGTTCTTTGGTATTCAATCGTCTCTTACCTTGATGGCGTGCAAGCCGTTCACTTTTCACTCATTCAGATCCAAGTCGTTTGACAAGGGGCAATTGTTGCACCCCAAAATTTGACCAACTTTTTCTTAACCTGGTTTGTTTCATTTCATTTTCTTCTAGCATTTGCATTGCATTGCATTTTTCATTTGACAGGGGATCAGGAGGTTATGCATAGCAAGATAAGGTCACCAAGAGTTTTGAGCCTAAGCAAGGGGTTTACTCAAGTATGAGTGGTCATCAAAGTCATCAAGAGGTGATCATTGCTCCTTGAAAGAATTGATGGGTGTATGTGGATTAGCTCCTAACTTGGAGGCCAGTTGAAGATCATCAGAGGATTGTGAATTCATTATTATGGATATGGGACGTTGAGGAAGCTCATTGAAGGCTTTGAGAGTCATGTTGGAGTTTATTCAAGTTGTTATGTTAAGGGTAAGAAGCCACAGTCAAGAGTGGTGCACCTAGGGTTTTCATCTCGTCAACCCTCAGTCAATTGTGAAATTGAAGGAGATTAAGACTCAATTCCAAGTCTTTTTGATCATGAAATGTTGTGTTGAGATGTCTAATATATAATTTCAAGATCAAATCAAGAAGAATCAAGAGTGTGAGAAGTTACTAAATTAGGATTCTCAGTGTAAAATCCCCTATTTAGTGCCCAACTTCAAGACCAGATATTTCAAGATACAAGTCTCATCTTATCTTGACTCTAACATGAAACTTGTAGATCATGTCTCTAGCTTTCTTTTGAGTACTAGAAGTCATTCATCTGATATCTAGAACTCAAGTTATGATGCTGACAAGTTATAGGTCATCAGATGAATGTGATTTTGGTCAACAAAAGTCAACCAACTTCCAAGACATTTTTGACCTAGAAGGATGTTTCTCCTCACTTTGACCCATACATGAAAGTTGTTCCTCATGATCTTAGCTTTCCAAAGAGTACCAGAAGTCCTTCATCAGATTTGTAGAACTCAAGTTATGAGGCTTGCAAGGCAGGGGTATTTTGGGAAAGTAAGATTACAGGTCATTTTCATTATAGGTCCATTTCACCACTTTGCACACTTCAAATGAAACTTTTCCCAACATTAAACTTGCTCCAAATGGGGTCAATTGTATCACCAAACCATCTCATGTCATGATTGAAGCTTGGATTGAAGAATTGGTGTGAGACTTTTTCATGAAGAAAGCTTAAAAAGGGGAAATTGCAATTAATTGATTTTGAACCAAAACAAGTCATGTTTATACATATTTTAAGTGCCAAAGATATAAGAAACATGGTGCAAGTATTGAATTTCAGTTTTGGTGCCATTTTCACATGTAGTTCAATGGCCATTTCAAGTGAAAAATTGATAATCCAATGTCCACCTTTTGCTCAAACCAATGGCTGAATCTCATCCACGTGATCAAATTAAGTTCCCAGCAAGCTTTTTGAATCAAAAACAAGGAGAATTAAGGTTGTTTCACGCGTGCATGAGCATGAAAAAAGTGGATTCACACAATTGAGCCACATTTGGGCCTCCATAAGTTGTTAAGTTCTAGGTCATTTTTGAATCAGAAGAGAGTCATTTTCGTGGAGAATTGAAGAAGACACAGTTGGAGCAAGCAAGCAAAATTCAAAAATTGTGAATCATTATTAAGGCGTTTTCAAGGCAATTCAACCTCAAATTCATCTTCCTCAAGCTTCCTTGAGTGGATCTGCAGAGTTTCATCAAGCTTCACCATCATTTGAAGGCTCAGTGGAAGCACTCCACTAGGTAAGCTTCAAATCCAAATTTCTCACCCATTATGCCTTTATCTTGCGCCATTGTTGGTTAATACTGAAGTCCTATGTTCATAGGCAAATTCTGGTGTATTATTGTTGATGTTTGTGAGTGTTTCAATGTGATGTTTGATTTTTGTTTTCCTTCGATTTGGCTTGATTAAGCATGATTAATGAAAACTGAGCTCATAATTGGGATCTACGTGAATTATAGATGAATTTTAACTATCTGTTTGCTTGATTTGGTTGAGTTTTGTTGTTGCCTTGCCGGAGTTCTCGTCGGAGAAGACGACCGGAATAGTGGTTCCAGCTGTATGGTTTATTTCCCTCTGTTTCCATGTTTAATCCCAGCTTGAGGCACGTGTTTAGTTTTGATCTGTTTGATGTGTTGATGTATTGATCCAACGAGCCATAACATGATGCACCGTGCACTCACTTTGACCTTGTTTCAGCTGATCTATCAAAGCTATGTGTTTCATTTAAAACGCTGGTTGGACCTGGGCCCTCTTTGCTTTTGACACCCCCTGCACACAAGCCCAATGAGTTTACATGTATCTGGGCTGCTATTCACACCAAGTTTTTTTTCTTTTTCTTATTTTTATTTTATTTTTATTTTTGTTTTGATCTGTTTTGAGTTAATTCAATATAAAATATTCCTCCAATTGATAAATTCATCAAAAAATATTTTCTGTATAGTTTGAGATGTCTTTTATTTTATGAAATTTTTATTTTATTTTTTGCATTATTTTTCATTTTAAAAAGAATTAATCAATTGGAAGTGTTTTAGTTGACCTAATTCTTGACATGCCTTTGTTCTTGATTTGTTTCTTCTTTTTCCTTTTGATCCAATGACTGAAAATTAATCCTCATATCCATGATGAGTTGATTGATTTTTTAGGACCATTTTTCCCCTGTTTGGTTGACTTTTGGTTTGACTTTGGTTGCATTTCATTTGATCCTCGATAACCCTCTCTCAAATTGGTGCATCCATGTGAATCAATTTTTTTGATGATGATTTGAGATGACTTTGGTTATGATTTCTTGGCCTCTATTTTCCAACATGTTTGTGAGCTTGTGACATTTTATTTTCCTCTTTTTGAATCATTTTCCTAATTTTGAGGTAACTTGCAAGTCAAGTTACCCCAAAGGGAAGTTCATATATACACATTGACCTAGTTTGTCTTGGATATGACTTTGATGGATCCTTTGAGCCTTCAATCCCTTTTGATTCATGTTGCTAACATGTTAAGTTTGCTAGTTGCTCAATTCTAGGTCATGACATTGTGCTTTACTTGTTCATTTGTGTGTTTCTTTTGTTGCTTCCATTTAGGGTTTACTTGTGTAGCATGTTTGCATTCTTTGGTGTGTATGCTTGCATCTTCTTTTGGTTTGATGGCCTTTGCTTTTGAACTCTTTTCTCTCATCCCCTCTTATGTCCCATGACCTTGGAGTCTCCTTTAAGGTGTCTCAGTCCCTCCTGAGGAGGTACTTGAAGTATACCTAAAATGATTTCCTTTCTGTCCTCATATAGCCTCCCACCCTCACCTTTTTTTTGAGCTTTCCTTTCATTTGATTTGGCTTTTGGCACTTGTGGTTTATGTTGTTTGACTTAGGTCATTTCATCCCACTTTTGGTGCATTTTTGTGTGGTTTCTTCTTGTTGTTTGATTTCACTTTATGCATTCCTTTCTCTCTTCTTCTTTTGAGTTCTCATATGCATGCTTGAGGTTGAGATGAGCTTGTGGAGGCTACTGCCCACATATTTTTTCCTCCCTCACTTTCATCCTACTTGTGCATTCTATGTTTGCATAATTGTATTTTTTATGTTCTTTCTTCTTCTTCTTCTTCTTCTTTTGTCTTTCTTCCCTTAGGATCTCTAATCTCTCTTCTTCAAGAGAGGTTATGATAGAAATTAGTATCAAACCATGCATGATAACATTATGTAGTTCCCTTTTGTATCCCAACTTTAAGTCCACTTTGCATGACAACTTTTAGGACTGAGTTAGTCTCCCATTAGTGTGTCCTTTCTCTCCTCATTTTCAAACATTCTAAAAATACATAATAAATGATAATGAATGTTGTACGTTACGAGCCTTAAGCTACTTGGGAAATGATGGTTGGGTGGTTGCCTTTCAATTGTCTAGAATGTTAGTATATGTCCTTTGGACGATATGCGACGCATTCGCTTGTAAGTCATAGTCTTTAGTGCAACATGAGTTACAAATCAAATTCAAAACACTTCTTCTCTAAAAAACACAAAAACACTTCAAATCATTTCACTCTTTGGGGTTCTTAATCAGGAAAATATTTTCAGATAAAAAAGTGTTGTTAACTTTTAGTTCTACCACAAACGGTAACGCCTAAGCCTCCAATGGTCGAGCTGCACACACCAACTGCTAGAACTACTTGTTAACCCTACTCGGGCCTAAAAACTTTTGAACCAACCTGTGGTCTTTTTAGCCCGAACTACGTTTGCTCTGATATTTCATGCCAGATGAAAGTACGTAGGCACAAGACGCGATGTCTTGGCGAGCAACCTTCCCCCCTTCACCCATAGTTAGTCGAACTACGTTGACTCTGACTTTCCCATTGCACGAGGGAATACGTAGGCACGGAGCGGCGATGCTCTGCCGAGTCTCCTTTATTTTTCCTTTTGTCCCTTGACGATTAGCTAGATAGATGATCACCCTTTTAGATAGACAACAAAACATGGATCCCGTCGAGTACGATGGACGTGAGGGGTGCTAATACCTTCCCCTTGCGTAACCGACTCCCGAATCCAGAACTTGGTTGCGATGATCTTGTCGTTTCCCTTTTCGTCAGGTTTTTCCGATCGTTTCCTTTCCCTCTCTTTGGGATAAATAACAAAAGGTGGCGACTCTTCTATTTTCCGCCGGGTGTTTTTCGCAGTTGCGACATAGGGAAGATAAATTCTGGTACTATGGATAAAGACATAGGATTCACAAATAGACCTCCAATTCTGGATGGCTCTAATTATGACTATTGGAAACCTAGGATGATTGCCTTCTTAAAGTCTTTAGACAGAAAGGCATGGAGAGCTGCAAACTCAGGCTGGGCACATCCAGTGAAGACTGATAAAGATGGACTGTTTGTGCTTATATCTGAAGAAGAGTGGACCAAAAAGTAAGAAGCCTTGGCTCGTGGGAATTCTAAAGCTTTGAATGTATTATTCAATGGTATAGACAAAAACATCTTCAGACTGGTACACCATTGTGAACTGGCTAAGGAGGTTTGGGACACCCTCAAAACAACTCATGAAGGAACCTCCAAAGTCAAGATGTCAAGACTTCAAATGCTTACCATAAAATTTGAAAGTCTAAGGATGAAAGAGGATGAGACCATTCATGAGTTTTACATGAACATTCTTGAACTTGCAAACACCTCAGAAGCCTTGGGAGAAAAGATACCTAAAGAGAAACTTGTGAGGAAGATTCTCAGGTCCTTACCTAGAAGGTTTGCAATGAAGGTCACTGTCATTGAAGAAGCCCAAGACATATGCCAAATGAAGGTGGATGAACTCATTGGTTCTCTCCAAACCTTTGAGATGGGATTGTGTGATCAGGCCGTGGAGAAAAAGAACAAAAACATAGATCTTGTTTCAAACACTGCAGATGACTCAGAAGGAGAAGATGATTAAAATGAGGAGAACTTGTCAGAAGAAATTGCCTTGCTTGGAAAACAATTCAATAAACTGATCAAACAAATAGATCATAAGTCAAAGCCCTATGCCAAGAACAACTCTTCTGACAGCAGCAGAAGGAGTAACTCTGAGGAGAATTCTAACCAAGGCAAAGAAGTATAATGCCATGAATGTGAAGGGTATGGACATATTAGAGTTGAATGTCCTACCTATCTAAAGAAGCAGAAGAAGGGTCTAGCAGTCACTTGGTCAGATGGAGATTCAGAAAGTGGATCAGAAGAAAAATGTGCTAAGCATGTCACTGCTCTAAACAGTGTATGTATATCTGATGGTGATTCAAGTGAAGATGAGCTAACTTATGATGAACTTGCATATTCATACAAGAAGTTGTGCTTGAGAAGTACTGAATTGTATCATCAAGGAGAGCAACAGAAGAAGTGCATAAGGGAATTAAAGGTTGAGAAGATAGAGCAACTAGCAACAATAGACTCACTCAAAAGTGGGGTCAACCTGTTGGAATCTAAAATGGAGCAGATGTCAAAATCCACAAGGATGTTGAACCCTAGGACTAACACTCTAGAAGAAATTCTACATAGTGGTCAGACATCAGGTAACAGCTCTGGACTGGGATTTGTTGGCAAATAGAAACCCATCTTGGAGCTCAAGGGGCCAAAACCTGAAACCCAGAGGTCAAAGGGGATGTCACGACCAATGTCACAACATCAGACACAAAAACTGGAACCAAGTCAAGAATAAATTCCAAGGGTATAGGTGTCACCACTGTGGTAAACTTGGACACATTAAATCTGTGTGTTTTTGGATACATGGATTTCCTAGTCATTCTCGTTAAGGAAGATCCAAACAGGGTGCTCATGTCAAGAAACTGCATCAAGCTAAATCCAAGAAGGAAGCTCCTATCAAGAAGAGACAATGGATTGCTAAGAATGTGGCTCTAGTAGCTCACACTTTTCTAAGGATACCTACCAAAAGGGATTGGTATTTTGATAGTGGTTGCTCTAGACACATGACTGGAATAGAGAATATTTTGGTAAACATAAAACCTCATTCCTTAAGTCATGTAACATTTGGTGATAGAGCTAGAGGAGAAATCAAAGGTGCTGGAAAACTAGATTGCCCTGGTGTTCCAAGGTTGGATGATGTCTTGTTGGTTAGAGGACTAATTGTTAATCTCATCAGTATCAATCAGCTCTCTGACCAAGGTTTCAGTGTAAAGTTCACTAAAAATGAATGTATTGTCACCAATGAAGAAGGTACGGAAGTTATGAGGGGATCTAGAGCCAAGAAAAACTGCTATCTATGGGAGTCTAGAAGTAACCTCAATGTCTTGGTCAATAAAGAAAAGAAGGATCAAATATGGTTGGAGAAAGGTAGACATCCTCAAAGGATGAAGAAGACCAGAACCAAGGAATCAGCAAGAGGAACTCCAAAGCTTCCTCTAGATGGGAGAACAGGCTATGGTAACTATGAGGCAGGCCGCCACGCCAAGACATCTTATCCAAAGAAGGTACATCACAGAAATTTGGACCTGTTATATTGGTATCTGATGGAGTCCATGAACAATGGCTAGTATAAAGGAAGCAATGTCACTCAAGATGTCAGGACTTTGTTATGTGACATTAAGAGTAGCACCAATATGAACTCAATTCAGTTCAAGAGAGCCATGCACAGGGGTAACAGGTATCAATTTAAAAAGGCTTGTGGGAAGCTTGATGATTCTAACCAACATAGGGCTAAGGGTGTTACAAGGGATCATCAGCCTATCCTAAGTAACAAAAGCAGCTTGGAAAGGTGGCATAGTAAAAAAGTATAGCAACTAACAGGGAATTATATTTTGAAAAGTAATCATAGTCTGATTGGTCAAAATATTGAATTCCCTCCACTGCGTCTAACTAACCCTTCTAACCCCGTGTGCGTCTGCAAATTCGTCTCCTTCCTTACCTCACATTCTCTCAAAAGAAAATCACTTCCTAAATCTACCACAATGTCTCAACATCATACCTCCATCCCTACCAAGCCCGACTCTGCTCAGCACAAGAGTATCTCTCTGGATGATGTGATGGAGGTCATTCCTCTAAGCATGAGTTTTGAAAAAAGTAGTGGAGGCCAAACTTCATCTCCTCCACATGTAGAGCAACATGATAAGAATTATGAAACCCACATGAACAACAATAACTCCACACATGAGGACATGTATGTAGATGAACTGGTCTCCAAACTGTTCCATGAAGGTTGTGAAGTACAAGGGATAACCATTCCCCTATTTAGGGTAGATCCGTCTCCACATCAAAATGCAAGACATGAGGATGATTATGATTGTCTCTCTGTTAAGTCTAACCTTAACACTGAGAACCTAGAAAATCTGGCTAATTCTGTGGTACAGGAGGAAGGTTTGGGTGATAACCAACATAAGAAAACCAAAAGCTGAAAAAATGAGAAGGTCATGGATGAAGAACCCTGCAATAAGGTAAATATTGAATATGGGTCATCAGATGATGAACTCATCAAGAATGCTGCTCCTGAGTTAGCCGAAAAACTAGCAACCAGGAAAGGAAAAACCTTTCCTTCCAAGAACCAAAGGAAAAGGATATCTGCTGGGCCTTCCAAACCTTGGAGCAAGATATCAACTGCCTCCAAGAAAAGAAAAGTTGAGGTGAGTAGTTCTGAGTCTGAAGGGGATGTTATAAGAGATATCCCTAACATCTTCAATGTCAAGAAATCCTTGGGGTAAGAGACCTCTTAAAACCATGCCAGTTTCTCCTCTAAACAATGTCTCATTCCATTCCATTAACAGTGTGACAAAATGGATACATGTATACCAAAGGAGAATAGCCCTTGAGAGAGAATTGGGGAAAGATGCCCTAGAGATCAAGGAAGTAATGTATATGATACACAAGGCAGGTCTGATCAAGACTGTTACTAGTTTTTCAAACTGCTATGAAGGACTGGTAAAGGAGTTTATTGTTAACATCCCTGACACAATTTCAAAGAGAAACAGCAAGGAATTCATGAAAGTGTTTGTCAGAGGACAATGTGTTCAGTTCTCACCTTCTGTAATCAACAGATACTTGGGAAGGGCAAATGATGGTGCAACAGAATTGGTTGCCTCAGACAATCAGGTGTGCAAAGTGATCACTGCAAATTAATTCACTACCTGGCCACCCAAAGGAAAGTTGTCTTCAGCACAACTAAGTTTAAAGTATGCAATTCTTCATAGAATTGGGGCTACTAACAGGGTGCCTACCAATCATACTTCCACTATTGCTGTTGGACTTGGCAAGATCATTCATGCCATAGGAACTAAAGTTAACTTTGAATTTGGTCTAAACATTTTTGATCAGGTTGTTAAACACTCCACAACCAATGCTATTAAGCTACCAATTGCCTTTCCATCCCTCATCTGTGAAATCATTCTAAGACAATATCTTGGAATCTTGAATTCTAATGATATAGCTAGAAAAAGGGAGCCTAAACTGTCAGTTCACTTTAAGCTATTTGAAGGGAGACATGTTCTAGATATGGTGTTTACATCTGCTGAGAAGGTCAAGATCTCGAAAAGAATACTGATTGCAGAATTAAAGGATACATGTAGGGAGTTAGGAGAAACCATCAGCAAAGCAACTGCCCAAAAAACCAAGCTAGAACCCCTTATCCAAAGGCTAGAAAGAGATGCTGATGCTATTAATAGTGGAGCTGTGTCAGGAGAAGAAGCAGATGACAATAGTAAGAATGTCCCAACCGGTGTCCATTACATTAGTTCCAGCAAAGAGGGAGAAGATTAGAGAACTGCTATGTGACTCAGTCTGCTGCTGGGGTGATAAAGTGTGCTGCTATTTTGAACTTTGCTGGTTGACATTTTTTGTGACAGCATGAATTTTTTTTTATGCTCTTCATGAGCAGGTTTTGTTGTACTTCCCCAAACATTTGTAATGTTACATATTATGATCTATGCTAGTTTATTAGTTGGATCTTAATTTTTGGCTAAAAAGGGGGAGAGAGTATTGTTAGATAACAGCAGGTTGAAGAACAGGTTGAAGACTTGCTTGTGTTGTTAGAGCAAGTATGTGCTGCTGCTGATATGTGTGATAACAGCTGATGTTGTTAGTATTGTGTGAATTCCTAGTTTGTGTAGGAATGTATGTTAGCTATGTGAGCTCCCACCTGCTGCTTGGGAGTGTATGTATGTGTCTGCAGGTTAGTAGCAGAATGTGAGTGTAGTGCATCTCTTCAGGGGGAGTAGCACAAGAGTTTGTGACTTCAGGATGTTATCCTGAATGTTAGGACATGCAGAACAGGTTGGATGTTTTGTGTGTGACTGCAGGGTGTCTGCAGGTTCTGTACAACTGGTGTGACATGCATCAGTTGAGGGGGAGTAACTTCTGATATGTTACTCAACAAATTGTGACATTTGCAGTGCTGACTAACAGATAGTTACAGTGTGTGACTGGTTGATCCTGAGAAGCTGAGAGCTAACTGTGTGAATATAAACCACTTGACTAGGGTGTTAGTTGCTTACATGCATAAAAGGTTATTTTTTAGACTTCTGCTGCTTGTAAACTCTGTTAACAGGGTGTTTTAGCCAAAAATTTGCCAAAGGGGGAGTTTGTAAGTGCTTCTGATTGGCTGCATTTTATGGCAAAACATTAGAGTGTGTATGGATGGCATAACTAATGATGTGACACACAATATGCAGGGTAAGTAGTAAGTTGAGTTGGATGTCATACTGGATGTCATGACATTGATCGTATGACATCAGACGCGCAAAGTTTGTGTTTCTGGTATTCAGAATGAGGAAGCTCAGGCTAGAATTCAGGAAACTTTATAGAAGCTCAAGCTGGAATTCAGGAAACATTTTAGAAGCCTTGGCGAAATTAAATGTACCTAACCAAAGTGGTAAGTGCAGCTTTTTGTAGAGAGGTTTTGGGTAAACCTAATTTATGCACCAAGGCCCAAGGACTGACTGCTGCTATAAATAACAGAAGGAGCAATCCTAGAAAAGCAGCTCTTGACAGAAGATTAGAGAGTGCGTGCTAAAAGTCCTTGTGAGTGAAGAAGTTATGTTCTTCACATGTGAAGTGTGTCTTAGAAATATTTGTACACCAAGCAACTGTATGCTGCATTAGTTAGGTAGGTTCTAAGCTGTTGTGTCTCTCAAAGCTTTTAAGCAAGAGTGTGTGTCCCTTCATCAAAGTCGTGAAGCAAGACCAAGGTGTGTGGTTGAAGTGTATCTTCATAACTTTTCTATAATTGTATTTGGATATCACATAGGTGATTGAGGGGGAGTGAGTGGGCATACTCAGGTCTAGAGTGTCTCTAGGTTGAAGTGTCATTGGGTAGGTTTTAAGTGAGGAGTGCAAACTGGGTTGTTTGACTCTGAATTAATTCTACTAATAGTGAATTTCCTCCCTGACTTGGTAGCCCCCAGATGTAAGTGTTGTTGACACTGAACTGGGTGAACAATTATTGTGTTATTTACTACTTCTCTTTACAGCTTATTATTAACTGCATTAGTGTATGTTACAGTGGTTGTCATAACATCCACAATAACATCCATCGTGTGCTTGCCAGAATTTCATCCACCTTGTGTTCCAAGAAGAGGAACATTGGAGAACTCCCCACAACTATCAATAATCTGGACATTATCACAAACAGAAGAAGACTAAGTAATGTCAGCATGAGTAAGGGACATGATCCTCTGAGACCACCTTAAAGAATTCTTGTTCTCCCTAAAAACAAATGATTGTGGCAAATGGGAAATGAACCAATTGTACAGGAGAGGTGTACAATAAGCAATGGTATCGTTCCCTTTAGAAATCCTGTTATGGATGGAGAAATAGGTGTCACCAAGTAATGTCAGAACAGGGTTCCCAATCAAGAAAATCCTAATAGCGTTAACATCCAGAAAGTTGTCAACATTAGGGAACAAGACTAGTCCATAGATAAGCAAAGAAAATATAGCCCCAAACGCCAATGTGCGACTAGAATTAGCAAATAAAGTGGCTTTCCCTATCAAGAACTTAGAAGTCAAACCCTTGATGCCTCCCTTAAACATCAGATTAGCATCAATATAATATTTCGTCAAATGGATAGCTGCAACAATATCTTGAGGCTTAAAAGCTTCCTCCAAACCAATATAAGGAACTTTATCAGAGACTGGTACACCCAAGAGATAAGCATACTCCTCTAAGGTTGGCATGAGCTGATAATCAGGAAAAGTAAAACATCGGTAGATAGGATCATAGAATTGCACAAGGGTTTTCAGAATTCCGTCTTCAATGTTGGTAGAAATAAAAAATAGAAGTCTCCCTTAACGAGATCTGAAGCTTGAACGATCAACTACCAAAGACACTAACTTTCTCAAATCTGTAAGATCGGGAGCTCAGAAACCGTACTTCTGAGTGTTTCTCCTTCCAATGTCCATAATCACAAAATCTGCGATGTTTGCAAAGGAAAATCTCTGAGATCCTTAAAAACCGACTGAAACAAAATGCCAACCAATGCATGAGCGCAAGATGCAACACCCACAAACAAGATCACACAAATCAAACAGGTTTAAAGGTTCGGAAAGAGCATGTAGCCAAAGGTAAGAACCAACCCACAATGGTATGTACTAAGGTTATATAATCACGTGTAGAACAAGGTTCTAAAAAGTTCCCAGAGTCATAATTCTATCTTTTGGATGTTATCGGCTTAAACGACTACTTGTCTGAGTGTGGTATCGCGTAACAACTAATTCAAGTCTACACCTGAATATCCACTGCACCATTCCTAATAAGGCCAAGATGGGTTATAGAGTTCTAAGGTCCTCAGTTTCTCAGTCTCCCAAGTCAGAAAAAGTAATACCAATTACGATTACTCGTAAGACATCAATAATTCCAAAGGGCCTCCACTGAACGTGGGATCTCAAGTTAGCTTAGTAAGGACTACTCCATGTAAGCCAATAAGACTATACCACCCTCTTATCATAAGCGCACTCAAGTCCGGGTATAGGACTTATCTCAACACACAGATCACTAGGCACCAAACAGAACAAGCAATAATAAACAAATCAAACAAAAAACGATAAATAAATTAAAGTATGTGAAACACATTAGGAACCAAAGATAATCCTCAGCAGAGTCACCATTTTTTGTAGCGGTAAAATTGTGAGTGTAAGCTATTGATTAACTTAACTCAAAATGCAAGAGTCACCACTGCACTTTTATTTTATCCAAAAAGGAAAGGAAAATTAACGAACAAAACCTAAGAGTTCTTAAAACAAGAACAAGAACAGAGATCTGTGTAAGGGGGTTGGTTACGCAATGGAAACGTTTTAGCACCCAAAACGTCTATAGTGAACCAAAGGAGCCCTTTGACATATCTACACTTTTTGGTTTGAAAAAGGTTTGTTTGAAATGAGATTGAGGAGATGAGAAGAGAATTATTTTTAAGATTTTTGTGTTTGGAGAGACTTACCGCCTCATGCCTACGTACCCACAAAGTGCAATATAGAATCAAAACCTCGTAGTTCGTGGTACAAATAACAAAAGTTTGTTTGTTTTGATTAATTTTAAATGTAAAGACAAGTCGTCATTTTAAGGAGAAAACTACGACTAGTAGCCCACAAGTATAAGACAATATTTGCATCATATAAAGATGGATGATTTTTAATTGGATTAAAATCAACAAGTCTATCACTCAACATCTAAATGGAAAATGACAAAATCTTAAATACTACGGGGAATAGGAGAATTACATCTCAACTATGAAAATGACTCATGTCTAAACTTTATGAAATGTTTTAAAATGAAGAATGCACAAAGACACAAAAAGTTTGAATGAGGTGAAATGTTTTTTATATCTTTTTGAAATTTGGCAAAATATGATTAACATTGATTTACATTTATTAAGAAAACAAAGTTTGAAAATCACTTGACAAAAGTCAAGGTTTTATTGTGAAAGCGGTTTGAAGTTTGAAAGTAGGAAGATTTTGAAAGAGGGGGAAGGTTTTGAAAATTTAAGAAGGGAAGGAGATGAAGTGACTACCCTAGAAAGCAAAATAAAATCTAGAGACAAGAAGTATCTAACCAAATTGTAGCAGACTTCATAGCTAGCGAAATAAGAATTCCATCTGATTTGAAGCATAACCTAATGCGTAGGCCAAATAAAGGCAAAGATCCATAATACTCCAAGCATAGGGAAAGAGACCTAATTCTAAGTCCAAGGGTCCAAGAATGATTCAAGAGGTCAAAGGTCTAAGAATAGTCCAAGAGGATAACTACAAAGTTAAGAGCACCAAGTTTTTTAGAGGTTTAATCCTTTAATAGTGTTTTGAACAGGATATAGTCCAAGTGGACAAAATAAAAACGACATAAACAAAAATATGATATGAGATGATAATAATGGAGTATAAGAATAAAAGAGATAGGGAGCAAGAGGGAGTATAAAAAAACATCTTGATTGAATATCCACCAAAGTTAACTTGTACGAACAAATCTCTGAATCTTCGGTTAAAACTGAATCACTTAGAATTTGTCTGAATCAATCTCATGGAAAATAAATCCACAGGTTGAACCCAGTTTAGACCGATGAGCCATTTGATATTTTGAGCCAGACTTTTTATAAATCACATCTTGATAACCTGATGAATTCTTCACAAAACAACTTGATCTTGGATGCACTGCCTGAGAAAATAGTCCATTGATGTAAATAACTTGCAATTTAAGCAATCCTTTGATGGTTTGACCAAGATTAGGTCAAACTTTCATATGATCTTGATCATAATTGAATAGCCACACTTGACTTCAAGCTATACCCTTGCCATCAATCTCCCTGCAAAATCCTAAGCACACAGAGAAGACGAAACATACAATATGCAAAATATTTTTGGTATGTTGGTTAGAGGTTAGTAAACATAAAGCAGGTAAGAAACACACAGGTGTTTGGTGATGCATAGAGTATGATCTTGTTTGTGATGCAAAAATGCAAATGAAATGTGGGATCTTAGAGGTAAAAATTAAGGTATTACACTTTGGCAGGTCTATATTATTATTATTATTTTATTTTTTTATAAATTACTTGTGAAATTTCCAGTAAAAACAGTTTTATAGAATTTTTTTTTACAAATTCTTTAAATATATGTTTTTCAAATCTACAAGAAAGTTTTTCTTTTAAAGATTCGCATAAATTAGTTTTTTTTTTTAAATATGTAAAAAATTTCATTAAAGTAAATATTTGCAAGAAAATTCGTAAGAAAAATAATATATATAAAAAGGAGAATTCGGCCATTCAATTGGCGGGTACACTTAAAATTTTATTTTTTCTGAAAAGATGATATTTTTAAATTTATTTGAAAAGTATAATAATTGAAATTTTAAATGGAAAAAGATGGTAAATATGTAAAAAATCTCATATTGCATTATTTTCTAATTTCTTATCTTATCAGTCGGTGCTCAAAACAAGAATAAACAAATAGAGTCCAATAGTATACTTGACTCATTTTCATAAAATATTATTATTTTCAGGTTTTTTAAGAGATAACTAAATTTTTAGATTTGTTAAATAATTAATATATTAGGTATAATTTATTAATTATTTAATTAATTTTAAAAATGGACAAAAGAAAAAGAATATATATTTGTTTCTATTTATATTGTTATTAAATTAAAGTTTTTATTGAAAATAATAAATGTCCAAATGTAGACAAGTTATTAGAAAGAAATTCATATTAGATGAACAATTATTCTACTAGTTACTGGCCAGTATATATAACCACTGTATGTCTAACTTAAATTGTATTAAAAATTTAACATCGCAATCTAATTACTCAATAGAGATGATAACGTTGCACAAAATTATCTCCTTCCTACTCTTGATCAATATTTTGGTAATGTTGATTAATAATGCTAAAATAAGCGCAATTCTGTTACACTCAACAACACTTGAAACAAATGGTGATTCTATGCTACCTAATAAAGTTGATCAATTCGAAAGGCAAGGCTCGAGAGATTTTGCTAATAGTATTTATTACAACACAAGAGAAAGCCTAGGAGATCATAGTCGAAGCCATCATCATTCATTTTATTTTGAAAATGCTGATCGAATTCTAAGACAAGTTCCAGCAGGTCCAGATGGACGCCACAACCCCAGCGCCCATATTATACGTGTTTTAAGACAAGTTCCATCAGACCTAAATAAACTTTATAACCCCAGCGTCTCTGTTGCACGTTTTTTAAGACAAGTTCCAACAGGTCCGAATAAACTTCATAATCCCAGTGTCCCTATTACACGTTTTTTAAGACAAGTTTCAGCAATTCCAGATGAACGTCACAACCCCAGCGCCCATATTGTACGTGTTTTAAGACAAGTTACATCAGACCCAAATAGACTTCATAACCCCAGCGTCCCTGTTGCACGTTTTTTAAGACAAGTTCCAACAGGTCCGAATAAACTTCATAATCCCAGCGTCCCTGCTACACGTTTTTTAAGACAAGTTCCAACAGGTCCTAATAAACTTCATAATCTCAGTGTCCCTATTGCACGTTTTTTAAGACAAGTTCCAACAGGTCCGAATAGACTTCATAATCCCAGCGTCCCTGCTACACGTTTTTTAAGACAAGTTCCAACAGGTCCTAATAAACTTCATAATCCTAGTGTCCCTATTGCACGTTTTTTAAAACAAGTTCCAACAGATTCAGATGAACGTCATAACCCTAGCGCCTCTATTGCACGTGTTTATGTTTGATGCATGTATTAATGTATTGAATTTTGATAAAATAAAACCTGGGATTATCTAATACACTTGATGTACTACTAGATTGCTGGTAAAAAGTTAATTTATACACTCAAGTCTTATAGTTGTTGGATTCTCTCTTTATGTTTGGCTCATATAGTTGTTGGGTTCTCTCTTTATGTTTGGCTCAACAATTTAGTCTTTTTATTCATTAGTCTTTTTATTCATTTGTATTGGTTTGGAATATTACATTACCTATTATTTTCTATTAGAGTTTGGCCTAACATAACCAGTTAGTAAGGTGAGGGGTGTCACTCTATATAAACTTTAGGATCTTTCTAATACACCCCCTCACGCTCATCGCTCTTTTTGGACTTGATGCGTGGATTTAAACGGTGGGTTGCCCAAGGTCCGAATACCATATTAGAGTTTGACCTAACACAACCTTACAAAACCAGTTAGTAAGGTGAGGGGTGTCACTCTATATAAACTATTTCAATGCTCTATCTCCAACCAATGTGAAACTTTAGGATCTTCCTAATATTTTCTAGTTAAAAATATTTTAAAATTTATATATTTTTAATTTAATATGAATTCATCATTAATATATGGAATTTGTATATCGTCTTTCAATTATTACAACTATATTATTATACACGTGTATTCTTTTAAAATCATTAAAGCGCACACATCTTTTTTAAAATTACTTAAGTCATGTATTAGTGTGATGTGTTCACTATACTTCTTAGAGCATCTTTAGTGGGAGTAAACTAAATGGATAAACTAAAATACTTTTTGTGGGCCCAAAGTGATTTGTAGGATTTAAAAAATTTATAGTTGATTTGAGTAGTTTTTACTTTAATGGTGGCTGTTTATAAGAAACCAAAACTTGACCCCACATTTTATATTTTTTATTCAAGTTACTATTAATTTAATTATTTTAATTAAAATACATATAATTTTTTAAATAAAATTTATCTTAAAAACTTAAAAATAATATTAAATTTTTCATAGGAATACATAAAAATAATATTGTGTGTAAAAAAAAATTAGAAGTAAGCTATAATACATAAAAATAATACAAAAATTACATCTTAAAAATAATACATATAAAATTCACAACAATAATACATAAAAAAATTACATTTTTCATAGGAATATAATTATAATAAGGATTCGATTGGTTGGGATCCATTTGATAAATAAATAAGATTGAAAATTGAAAGAAAAAATTTAGAAGTAAAATTGTGTAAAAAAAATTAAAATTTCTATAGAATTTATAGAAGCTAAAAAATAATAATATAACCGTTACTATTTTCAAATATCATATCCTTACTTTAATGTTGTTGGAATATTTAAAATATTTTATTAATATTAAATAATATTATAATAGGTTTCACATAGTTAACGTTAACTATATAGATAATGGAAACTAAATTTTAGTTCATTTGGATGCCACGTCAGCTCTCCTATAATGCAAATTCCTTATTACTAACGTAAGTTATAAAGAATTTTAGTTTAACAATCCTGCATTAAAGTTGCTCTTACACAATATATAAAAATTACACTCAATGGTTTTACATTTAGTTTTGCGTTTTGAGTTCGTGGTGGTAAAAAGTTAGTGAAGGAATGGGTGGTGGTGGTGGTAGAATTTCATGGAATGGAAGAAGAGCTTCACTCTATTTACAGAAAAAGAAATAAGAAAAATCAATTTATACTCTTACTCCATATCCATCAATGAACTGCAACCTAAGTAATCCCATAATAAATATTCTATGCAGAATTATTTTTTTCTTTTTCCATTTAACTTCTTTTGTACTTATTCGATAATTTTCTTTTACTTTTTTTTGAAATACTAGTACCTCGATTTTTAGAACGTTCATTAAACGGGTCCAACTTCATTACTCTATTGATTGTTAATAGTCTTTTAATTAAGTCATTGGTCATATATCATTAATATGATATTTTTAAATTTATAAAAATTAAAAAAAAATTTAATTATTTTCTTTATGAAAAAGGTTTTTCTCTAACAAACTTGTTTTCAATATTTCTATTTTTTTTTCTTTTTTCTTATCATACATATGTTGTTGTTTTTTTCCTTCTTTCTTATCTTTGAATTATTTTCTTCTTCTTTCTTATCATAGTATTTTTATATAAAAAATAAAATAAATATTTTACTTTTTCTTATCAGAAATATGAATAAATAGTATTTAAAATATATTCTTGTTACATATTTTTCAAAAATAAAATGAATAGTATTGTTTTCTTTCAAAAAATTTGAACTTAAAAAATAAATAATATTTTATTTTCAATAATAGATTATTTTAAATCTGAAAAAAAGATATATAAAAGAAAAAGCTTTAAAGCTTAAAAGTTAAAATGAATTAAAGCACTTTATTGTATGTATGTAAAAAAATAATTTTTTTTTATCAACAGCTTCTAACACAAATTATTTACATGTTTAAAATAGACAGATATAGCATATGTAGATGGAAGAAATAGACCAAAATATATTGCAAAAGTTCAAACATTAAAAGATATAAATAATTTTTTTTTGGTAACAATGTCTTTTTATTACATTTATGGAATAATAATTTATTCATTTTTTGGTAACAATGTCTTTTTATTACAACTATTTTTTTTGGTAACAATGTCTTTTTATTACATTTATGGAATAATAGAGATGCTGATTTTTTAGTATAATTTTTTTTAGTAAGGTTGTGATTGAATGAGAAATCGTTGAAATTTTTAGATTATTTGTGATATTAGGGATCGAGAGAAGAAAGAAAAAGATAGGAAATATTGTAAGAATATAAGAGATATTAGAAGGGTGAGAGAGCTATGGAGAGGTCGCAAACAATCCAGGCTAAAAACTCAAAACATCTTAAAGTAGGATTCGAACACATGTCAATGGATTAACAAATATTTTAGTAAATCAAAATACTAAAATTTATGTATTGTATAACATTCATAACATTGTATTTTAGTTTAAATATTTTATTACTTAACAATATTACATTATTTTAATTTTTTTTTTATAAATCTTGCAAGAAATATGACATCTTTAATAAGATGTATTGAATGAAATTAATATGTACTAAAATTATCTTTAAAGAAAATGAGTTTAAATTTAAAAATAAATTAAAAATATATATATTTAACATTAATGTCACAAAATGGATAAAATAAGTTTTGGTAAAATTTTAACTGTTATTATTTGTAAAATTTTGTACAATTTTCTTAAAATTTAAAAAATTATAATATATTTTTTATATTTAAAAAACTAATATAAAAGAAAATTCTAAGCAAAAGCCACCGAAAATTTTCCTGTAGAATTCTCAACGAATTTCATGAGGAATGTAATTTCCGCGACAAAATTCACATGTCTACATCGATTATTTTCTAATGAAAGACGATAATTTTCTAAATTTGTAAGAAAAACTAAATGTTTATATTCGAAATTTATGGTCAACCTTTGTTCCACGAGAAAATATATTTTAAAGTCGCAACAAAATTCACTGGTTTACTTACGAATTTATTTTCACAGGTAAATTGTATTTCTAGTTGTGTGAAGTTACTTCCAAAAAAAAAACAATAACTTTATAGACTTTCCAACTCTTCCATACCAGAGGAATAATTGGCCCAAATTCATTAACTAAATGATATCTCAGTATGCTATAATGTAAAAGGGCAATGTAGAATAACTTAGCGATAAATTATGGCTCATCACGAAGGGGAAACATACACATTGAGTCTAACACTCACCTAAAGGTCAAAGACTCACCCAAATAAGTGAGAGAGAGACCACATATTCACCCAAAATCTTAAAGTGATAAGCGTATGGGTCCTCTTACTTATAAAGTTCTCAACCTCCAACTTTCTAACCAATGTGGGACTTAGAACTCACACTTATTTCTCAACACAACTCACACTTGTTTCTCAATAATCTCCCCCTCAAGTATGAGTTTATCCACTATACTCACTATCAAGCGGAAGCTCCTTCATTCACATGCTTGTACCGCCATTGAAAGACACCTTTATCTCGTCATGGGCACTTCAACTAAACAAACCGCTCAACCATCATGTTAGGAAGACTTTCGACACAAGGAGCCGATCCCTCCTTCTAGCGCTAGTTGTTGAGAAAAATAAACAAAGCATAGAGAAAATATAGGAACACAATCACAACATAAGAACATAATGTGGAAACTCCAAAACCGGAAAAAAACTACGATTATTATCAAATGACAACCAGAAAAAAACACTATGCAAAAATTGTTACAACACATAGACTACCATTAACCACCCCAAGGCCCCAATACACCGCACTCTCCAAAGCAAATATTTAACTATGATGAGTCCATGTCTTTGAGGTTGACATCAATTTTGGTAAAACTAACTTGACAACTTGATGTTTGACAAAATGTCCTAACATGAAGATCTAACTAAAGAGCAAGTTGTTTTGACAAGATGTCTTAACAGGGTTATTCGACATCTATGTCTGTTATAGTTTTTAAATTTGGTTTGAATCTGTTATTTTAGATTTCGATTGTAGAAGATTATTTATTTTTCCTAGGTGGCATCCAAGATTGAGGAATCAGAGATTATGATTATATTTTGAAGATGTTGTTTATAAGTGTTGCGACACTTTATGAAACTTAGTATTGAAGAAACTATTCTTGAGGAGAATTAGTTGCAGATTCTGTGGAACATAATTGTTGCGTTTTTTAAGTCCAAATCCAGTCTTGTTTATGGTTATAAATAGGATGGATTTAACCTAAGATAAGTGTGGAATTTTTTCATGGCTGCTTAATGTGTACTAGGGTTTGTACTTTGTAAGCCACTCTTGTATTATGTTAATACCAGAGCTGGAAAATTTGGATTGAGTTTTAATTTCAGTCACGGTTGTGATTGAAAGGGAATTGAGAAGAGTCTCATACCTAGGAAGAGTCTTAGGTAGAAATTAAGCACGGGTAGTGATTAAGAGATAAGTTGTAAACGGTGGAGTTTAGCTTAGGATTAATACTATCTAGTGGATTTCATTTCTGACTTGATAGCCCCCAGACGTAGGTGTGGTTGATCACTGAACTGGGTTAACAATTCTATGTGTTGTTTATTTTCTGCAATTTGTTTTCTGCTCCTTATTATCATGGTGTTTAAAGAAGAGATTAAGTGTCTCGACATCTCTCAGGACATCTTCGAGATCTGTTATACCATTAGAAGTTCTATTTACAAGCATTTGAAATACTACCCGGCTATGTGAATTACATTCAAGCCCGTTGTTTTAAATTAAATTTTATATCTTTGTACTTTACTTTTACATTGCACTCACGAACTCCCTATTGATTTGCCTTAGATAAACATCGTAACAATAAAAATCGATAGATTGGCGTTTGACCTCTGTGGGATCGATAATCTTTTATATTACTCTGACGCGATTCGTATACTTGCGAAAATACTGCATCAAGTTTTTGGCGTCGTTGCCAGGGATCAATTACGTTAAAATTTTGTACCCTTTTGTTACACTGTCTAGAATAAGGTTTTACCTACTGGTCAATGCGAAGAACTCACAGTACCGGTAGTCTTATAGATCCTTTAGAGGAACATGAACGTTACGCTCACGCACGTCTCTTACTTCCTAGAATTAAGGAAACTATGGCCGAAGACCATAACCAAAGACCCCTTAAGGATTACGCTCAACCATCCGATGACGAACCCAGTTCTAGTATTGTAAACCCTAATATTCTTGCTCACAATTTCGAACTAAAACCCTCGCTATTACAATTAGTACACCAAAATCAATTCGCGGGTCTTCCTTCTGAGAACCTGAATCAACATCTAAAAATCTTCATCAATTAGCTAACACTTTTAAAACCAATGGTGCTACTCCTGATGCAATTCGTCTAAGACTATTTCCTTTCTCCCTCAGAGACAAAGCCCTTACGTGATTAGATTCCCTTCTAGCCAATTCTATAACAACTTGGGAAGACCTTAGGAAAGTTTTCCTTGCTAGATATTTTCCCCCAAGTAAAGCAGTTGTTCTTCGAAACCAGATAACCAGATTCACTAAAAACCAAGGTGAATCACTCTTTGAGGCTTGGGAGAGATATAAAGACCTATTGAGAATATGTCCATACCATGGACTGGAATCATGGCTAATCATTCATACCTTCTATAATGGACTTCATTATAACACTAAGATGACCATCGACGCTACCGATGGTGGTGCTCTGATGAATAAACCTTACCCTGAAGCTTGCGCTTTCATCGAGGATATGGCTCAAAACCATTGTCAATGGGGGACAGAACGAGCAATAATGAAGAAGAAAGAAGCCCAAGGAGGAGTATATGAGATAAGTTATATAGACATGATGCAAGCCAAAATGGACGCTTTGGCCATCAAGTTCGAACATATGTACGCAAACCCAGCTACTTCAGCAGCAGTCTCAATGGAATGCGAATTATGTAGAACCAAAGGACACCAATTAGCGAAATGCAATCTGTTGAATGAAACTCATTCATACTAGGTCAACTATGCCCAAGGGAACCCATTTACAAACACCTATAACCCTGGATGGAGGAATCATCCAAACTTTCCTTACAAAAACAATAACCCTATCCAAAACCCTGCACCTCCGAGACCACCCGATTTTTAAGCCCAGAGATAAAACCCACCTATGCAAGCTATGCCGCCCAAGCCGAACCTTGAGACGATCATGGAAATTTTCATTTCGGCTCAAACCCAGCAAAACAAAGAATTCCTAAACCAGAAAATTCGTGTAAATGAAATGATTACCCGGTTAGGAACCAAGGTAGACCAAATAGTCACCCACAATAAGATGCTTGAAACCCAGATCTCTCAGGTAGTTCTCAAACAAGCTCCCGAAACCACACCCAGAAGACAATTTCTTGGACAACCTCAACAAAACCCCCAAGGGCAAGCCAATGCAATTACTTTACAAAGTGGGACCGCTTACGATGAACCGATTAACCCGACATTGAGCGAACCCAAAACTTCTAAGAAAAGCATTGTACCCACAGACGAAGTAGAGGAACCAGTAGAATCTGAAAAACAGAAAAACCAAGATAAGGGACAAACCTCATATACCCTATCCACAAAGACTAAAACAAACCAAGATCAATAACCACTATCAGAAATTCATTAAAGTCATAGAGAAACTTCATGTGGAGATCCCTTTCACTGAAGCCATCACCCAGATGTCATCCTATGCAAAGTTCCTCAAAGACATCCTTACCAATAAACGTAGACTTGACTATCCAAAACCTTTGGAATGTAATTCCATTTCCAAAAATAAACTTGCCAAAAAGGAGAAAGATCCTAGAAATTTCTCCATACCTTGTATTTTGGGGAGTCATGTCATCAATAAAGCTTTCCTGGACTTAGGAGCTAGTGTGAGCCTAATGCCTCTGGCAGTTTTTGAAAGGTTAAAATTAGGAGAACTGTAGCCTTCTAAGATGTCTCTTTAGTTAGCCGATAGATCTGTCCAGTATCGGGTTTGCATATTGGAAGACGTCCCAGTCAGAACTGGTCAGTTATTCATCCCTACTGATTTCATTGTCATGGACATTAAAGAAGATGATGACATCCCAATCCTCCTAGGTAGGCCATTCTTATCAACCGCAGGAGCGGTAATAGATGTCAAGAGAGGAAAGTTGACTTTTAACGTAGGTGATGAAAATATAAAATTCATTTTGCCGAAATTTCTTATGGCACTAGTATTTGGAGACGCATGTTACGCCATAAACATCATTGATGAATGCGTTAGGAAGCTAGATTAGGAAGAAACAATCACACTACCTTCAACCCTCACAAAGGAAGATTATGGATTTATGGAACCCTACATTGATGATAATCTTCACGAATGTTTATTCCTTACCCCCGATCCAATACCATGCCCCAAGAAACCAACTTTAGAACTTAAAGAACTACCCAAGAATCTAAGGTATGAGTTCTTGGACGAGGAAATTGATCGTCCAATTATAGTCAGTGCTACCTTAAACCAAGAAGAAACAAACCAGCTCTTATATGTCTTGCAGAAATATCCCTCAGCCTTAGGATATAATATCTCTTATCTAAAAGTATAAGTCGATCCGTGTGTATGCACCGGATTTTACTTGAGGAAGACTCAAAACCCTCTAGAGAACATCAGAGAAGGATAAACCCCATAATGAGTGATGTTGTAAAAACGGAAGTTCTTAAGTTACTGGAAGCAGGTATAATTTATCAAATCTCAGATAGTAAGTGGGTGCGCCCTGTGCATGTAGTAACTAGAAAGGGAGGCATCACAATCATATAGAACGAGAAAGGGGAACATGTAGCAAAACAGATAGAAGGAGGATGGCGTATGTGCATTGATGATAGAAAATTAAACAAAGCAACTAGGAAGGACCATTTCCCTTTACCATTTATAGCCTAAATGCTAGAATGTTTAGCCAGGCACTCTTATTTTTGTTATCTTGATGGATATTCGGGAATTTTCCAAATTCCTATCCACCTAGAAGATCAAGAGAAAACTACCTTTACATGCCCTTATGGAACCTTTGCCTATAGACGAATGCCTTTCGGCCTTTGTAATGCACCAGCCACCTTCCAGCGTTGCATGATGGCAATCTTCACTAACTAGCTTGATGGAATTATGGAAGTATTCATGGATGATTTCTCGGTATGCAGATTTGATTTCAAAAACTGTCTCGTTAACCTTAAGAAAATCCTGAAAAGATGTGTTGATGTAAACCTGGTGCTAAATTGGGAGAAATGTCACTTTATGGTCACCGAAGGTACAGTTTTAGGACATGTAGTTTCTAAGAGGGGTATTGAAGTAGATAGAGCCAAGATATAGGTAATAGAAAACCTAAAACCGTCAGAGAATTCCGAAGTTTTCTTGGACATGCTGGTTTCTACCGGCGTTTTATCAAAGACTTATCTAAAATAACCAAACCTTTAACTGGCCTCCTGATGAAAGATATCATATTTAGTTTTGATGAAAAATGCCTTGGAGCATTCGACCTTTTAAAACAAGTGCTAATCTCACCACCCATTATGCAACCCCCAGATTGGGCCAAACCTTTCGAAATCATGTGCGACGCTAGCGATTAAGCTGTAGGAGTTGTTCTAGGACAAAGAAAGGATAAGAAATTACATGTTATTTATTATGCTAGTAGAACCCTAGATGTTGCTCAGCTTAACTACGTAACCATTGAAAAAGAACTCCTTGCCGTAGTTTTTGCTATAGACAAATTTCGATCCTATCTAGTAGGAGCTAAAATTATAGTTTACACGGACCATGCTGCCATTTGTTACTTATTAAGCAAGAAAGATGGCAAACCTCGGTTACTTTGATGGATCCTTTTATTGCAAGAGTTTGATCTAGATATTCGAGACAAGAAAGACATAAAAAAATGTAGTTGCTGATCACCTTTCTAGACTTGAGTACTTGAAATCAGATTTACTACCTATAAATAATGATTTTACCTATGACAGGTTAATAGCTAAGATATAAGACATCGAAGAAAATAACCTAGATCCTTATAAGAACTCTGAAAAATCTCTGGCAGTGAGTGGCGTACCTTGGTACGCAGATTTTGTCAATTACCTAGCCGCCGATATCATACCCCCTGACCTTAACTATCAACAAAGAAAGAAGTTCTTTAACGATATAAGACAATTTTATTGGGACGAGCCACTTCTTTTCAAAAGAGGTACAGACAGTGTTTTTTGTTGTTGCCTCCCAGAATAAGAGGTAAGAAATATCATAGAACACTACCACTCTGCACCCTACGGAGGACACGCTAGCACCTCTAAGACACACGCTAAAATTCTTCGAGCTGGCCTTTTTTGGCCCACAATGTGGCGTGATGTGCATGCTTATATAGTCAAATGTGACCGGTGCCAGCGCACTGGGAACATCTCTCGGGGTGACGAAATGCCCTTGAGGAACATTCAGGAAGTAGAACTTTTTGATGTTTGGGACATCGATTTTATGGGACCATTTCCATCCTCATTAGGAAATAAATATATCTTAGTAGTTGTTGACTACGTGTCTAAGTGGATTGAAGCTATAGCCTCACCCACAAACGACACGCGCATAGTGATTAAACTATTTAGGAATTATATATTCCCTAGATTTGGATTACCCCATCTTGTTATAAGCAATGGTGGATCGCACTTCGTGTCAAGGATTTTTTATAAACTTTTAAGCAAATATGGAGTTAAGCATAGAATAGAAATACCTTACCATCCACAGACTAACGGCCAAGTAGAGGTATCTAATAGATGTGGAGGAAAATCGCCACACATCACACAAGTTTGCAAAACATTGGTTAATGCAGGTTTCGATGATGACAAATTCCCTAGATAGATTGGAAATTATGAATTCCAGATCTCCTAAACCAGATGCAACGTATCACCCACCATATCCTTTTACGCTTGTCTTAAAACTTCTGAAATGAATATACTATATGTAGATAAAATGCAATCATGAACAAAGGCATGAAAGACTTCAAACTAATGAATTTTTGCAGGTTTGCAGGACATGGGTCGACCATAGGGTCGGCGTATGCATCAGAAAAATTCTGCACTAGTCAGCGCACAAAGCAATGCGTCGACCATAGGGTCGGCGCATGAAGGAACAACTTTCCAACGGGTCAACGCGTAAAGGCATGAGTCGACCATAGGGTCGGCGCATAATGGAAATATATTTCAACGGGTCAGCGCACGCTGACTGTATGGTCGATGCACACTAATGAAATTTCCAGATTTCCAAAACAACACAGGCCATGCGTCGGAAAATCTGTTTTAAAATATTTCCCTCTTATATTTGAAATACTGTTATGTCCTGAATTATGTTGGCACTATATATACTTGTTTAAACACTTGTGTCTACCAACATTTGATATTCTTTTGATTCATGTGTTCAAAAACAAGAAAGAGTGAAATAGGTGTCCAAGATTCATCATCTTCATCTTCAACATCTCACAACATTTCAATTACACACAATCATTTTTGAAATGCATTTGTGAGAGATTCAAGGTGATAAGGTTCGAGGCTTAGATTGGAGAATCAAGCTCGGGGTGAAGATTGTGACAGGTTCTTTCTTGAATAAAACCATTGGGCTTTTACCCTCCAAGATTGGTTTGAATTTTGGAGGTTTTTGGACGAGATTCTTCATCAACGGTCAATCGAGCGAAGGTGATTGTGAAGAGGTGTTCTTCACAAGTCTAGTAGCGGATTCAGTAATTTTGAAGGGAAGATCTCGGGTTCGATTTGGTGCTGTTGAGATCAGCCGGAGCCAAAGGTTTGAACAACAACGTGTTATTCAATAAGGAGGCTGGAGTCAGAGGTCCATCAACACAAATCGGAGAACTTGATTCAGCTTGAATCAAGGGGCAAGGAGTGAAGGCAACTTTCAACACATTGAGATTTCTGTTGTATATTTGCTGCTCAATCCTTGTATAAACTGTTCATTCAAACAGGTGATATCTATAAAATATATCTCAATTCTAGTTTTAGAATTGAGGGCAGACGTACCCCGAAGCGAGGACGACGGGGGAACTGCCTCACCAAATTACTTGTCTTCTCTATTTTCAGCATTTACGTTATAGCTCAAAATAAGTAATTTTTGTGTAAGCTCTATTGTCAAAACTGTGATATCAATTGAGTAAGAGGTTAAAACTCTGTTTTTGACTCCAAAGTACAACAAGACATTGTACTAGGCTGGTTGGAATCACTTACTCAACATACATATCACTTGGAGTGTTGTTGCACACCAAGTGTTTGACATATTGCTTGAACCAAAATTATCTTACTTGTGTATCTAGTTTTGGTTTGATTTTGAATCATTGGAACTAGGAATCCTTACAACTGAAGTAAATAATTGATAAGTGGAATTAGTGTTGTGATTTTATTTTTCTGAATTGTCATTAATCCAAAGGCTTACGTATATCCGATTTTCCAATAACCGTTCGTTTTAGACTATATTTTCCTCGGCCGCTTCCGCACTTAAAACATTTTTAAAACCAATTTTAAATTGGTAGCACCGACTCAAATTTTAAATTGGGGATCTATTCAACCCCCCCCCCCCCCTTCTAGATCCGTGCCATAGTCTAACAAGTGGTATCTAGAGCTCCGGTTATTCAGTGCTTCAAATACAACGTAGATAGGAAATGGCTAACGAACCAAAAGGGGCGTACAATAGGGCTCCCGTTTTCAACGGTGAAAATTATAGTTATTGGAAAGACTGTACGCGTGTGCATATAAACTCCATAGACAGAAAAATATGGAGCGTTATCCTTAATGGTCCAATAGAAATCACTATGACCAATGCGGATAACGTAGTTGTGCCAAAGCCTGAAGCACAATGGACCGATGACGATGAGAAAAAGTACAATTATGATTGGAAAGCTAAAAACATCTTAATCTCCTCATTAGGTGTAGATGAATACTATCGTGTATCCCATTGTCCTACCGCTAAGGCCATGTGGGATTCACTACAAATAGCCCATGAGGGGACAAACGATGTTAAGTTGGCTAGAATCAATACATTAACACAAGAGTTTGATCTCTTTTTCATGGAGCAAGGGGAAACCATTGCTGACATGCAAAAGAGATTTACTCATCTCATCAATCGTTTACATTCATTAGGTAGGCCTGTTTCCAATGATATTTCTACTAATAAGATCTTAAGATGTCTTAACAGGGAATGGCAGCCTAAAGTGACCGCCATCAAAGAAGCACATGATCTTACCTTATTAGATTTAACAACATTGTTTGGCAAACTACAAGAACATGAACAGGTACTCTTGAGCCTAGACCAACACGAAAAGATGGAAAAGAAAGACAAAATGAAGGTGAGTGAAAAGAAATCAATAGCTCTCAAGACTTCCTCCTCGAAGTCTCAAGCAAAAGAGCAAAGTGATTATTCCTCAAGCGACGAAGAAGAAGAGGATAAAAGCGAAGATATATGGGGTTGTTTGTCAAACGGTATAATCGTTACGTGAGAAAAAACGGCATCCAACATTACGAGAAGAACTTGGTAAACTTCCGGAAATAATCGAGGTACTCCAAGGATGATGACTCGAAAGGTAAAAAGAATAGAGGGACGTGCTACAAGTGTGGAAAGCCCGGTCACTACAAACCGGACTGTCCGATGAATAAAAAGGGAAAGGACAAGGAATCATCAAAGTCACACAAGAAATCATCAAAGCCTAGGAGAGCATACATAGCGTGGGAAAGTGACAGCAACTCTTCCTCCTCTAATGAAAGTTCTAGTGATGAAGAAGAGTCTGTGAATCTATGCCTCTCCGCCAATCAGAAAAATAAGAAAAAACAGGTACGTCACTCTAAATATGATAAGTCCTCAAATATGTCGCATTCAGAATTACAAACCGCATTTAATGCCTTACATAATGAAGCAGTTGAAGCCTTCAAGAAACTTGCTTCTAATAAGAATTTTTTTACGTATTTAGAGCACAAAGTTAAAGAGTCCGAAAAGAAATTAGAGGACCTTAAGGCTTCCATTGTGAAAGGCAATGAATCGGGTTGTAAAGACAATAGAAATCCTTTCAACTTCGGGTGTGATACTTGTCATATTTGGCAAGGTGAGGTTAGAAACCTCAAGGCCAAATTAAACAAGGCACTTGAGCCTAAAGTTACATTTGCTATTGATAAAAAGGATTTTAGAAAAAGTATGATTAACCCATACCAAAAATATGCATATGTAATTAGGGATCAAGCAAGTGAAAGTGTCTCTAAAGTTGATTTTGCTTGCTTATATTGTTGCAAGAAAGGCCACTCCATTGGTAAATGCCGGTTTAAGAGATTTCTTGTTCCTAAAGGCATCTACCAATGGTTGCCCAAACGCAACCATTTTGTCGCTAACCTATTAGGACCCAATATGCCATTGGGTACCTCCTTGTGCTAATTATGTTTTGACAGGTGAAATGTGTCGAGACCACCGAGAGAAGATGGGTTCTCGATAGTGGGTGCTCAAGACACATGTCTGGAGACATATCCTTATTCATAGACTTTGTGGCTAAGAAGAAAGGGTATGTAACGTATGGTGATAACAACCGCGGAGCAATACTAGGTAAAGGTAGTGTAGGTAATCCCGCCTCTACTATGATTTCTGACGTGTTGCTTGTCGAAAACCTTAAACATAACCTGCTTAGCATTAGCCAATTGTGCGACAAAGGATACAATGTATCCTTTTCAAAAGATTGTTGCAAAATTGTGCATGAAAATGATAAGAAGAATATGTTTAATGGTTTTAGAGTAAACAATGTATATATGCTTGACTTAAATGAAGTATCATTAACAAGCGAAAAATGCCTCATAACTATGAGTGAAGAATCATGGCTATGGCATAGGCACTTAGCGCATATTAATTTTGACTTACTCAATAAGGTAGTCTCAAAAGACCTAGTCTTAGGACTTCCCAAAATAAAGTTCACCAAGGATCACCTTTGTGATGCTTGTCAAAAAGGGAAGCAAACGAGGATCTCATTTAAGTCCAAAAAGATAATTTCAACAACGAGACCTCTTGAACTTCTACACATGGACTTGTTTGGGCCGTCTAGGATCAAAAGTCTAGGAGGAAACTATTACGGGTTCGTAATAGTGGACGACTTTTCTAGGTTTTGTTGGACCATCTTCTTAGTAAGTAAAAGTGATACATTCGTCGCTTTTGAAAAGTTTGCTAAGCTTTCCCAAAATAAGTTAAATACAAACATAGTGTCCATTAGGAGCGACCATGGAGTGAGTTTGAAAATCACTTATTTGAAGAATATTGCGGTAACCATGGTATAGATCATAACTTCTCCGCTCCATGCACTCCTCAACAAAATGGAGTTGTGGAGCGCAAAAACCGTATTTTAGAAGAATTGGGAAGAACAATGATTAACGAAAGTGGTTTACCTAAATATTTTTGGGGCGACGCCATTAGTACGGCATGCTATGTTTTAAACAGGGTGCTTATTCGCCCCATTCTAAACAAAACACCGTACGAACTTTTAAAAGGGCGAAAGCCGAATGTTTCTCACTTGCACGTGTTTGGATGCAAATGTTTTGTATTAAACAATGGAAAGGAAAACTTGGGCAAATTTGATTCCAAAGCCGATGAAGGTATCTTTCTCGGATACTCTCAATCAAGTAAAGCATATAGAATATATAATAAACGATTACTTGCTGTAGAAGAGTCTGTGCATGTTACCTTTGATGAGTCCTACCCGAGAAATGTCGGAAAGGATAGTGTTGTTCATGGTGCAGGTACATCCACTGAAGACATACTCAAAAGTGGCGAGACGAGGATTGATCAACCTGACAAAGCCAAAATTGAGGAGGATAAGGATGCACGCCGTGATGCAACAGAGGAAGTTCATCCGCCTTCAAACGACGATCTTCCTCAAGAGTGGAAGTCATCTAAAGACCATCCAATTGAAAACATTATTGGAGACATCACAAAGGGTGTAACAACTCGATCTAAGCTAAGTAATTTCTGTTATCACTTCACTTTCGTGTCACAGATGGAACCTAAAAACCCTAAGGAAGCCCTACTCGATGAACATTGGTATTTGTCAATGCAGGAGGAACTGAATCAGTTCACGAGAAATAAGGTTTGGGACCTTGTCCCTCCTCCATGAGGTCATCGAGTAATCGGCACCCGATGGGTGTTTAGAAATAAACTGGACGAGAACGGAGTAATAACTCGCAACAAAGCGCGTTTAGTCACGCAAGGGTATAACCAAGAGGAAGGCATCGACTATGAGGAAACTTATGCGCCGGTTGCCCGACTCGAGGCTATACGCCTTCTACTTGCTTTCGCTTGTGCGAAAGATTTTAAGTTATTTCAAATGGACGTCAAAAGTGCGTTCCTTAACGGGTTTATAAATGAAGAAGTCTATGTTGCTCAACCACCTGGTTTTAAGTCTCATGAGTATCCTGATCATGTCTATAAACTGAAAAGAGCTTTGTACGGTCTTAAACAAGCTCCTAGAGCTTGGTATGAGAGACTAAGCAAATTCTTACTTGATCAAGGCTACTCAAGAGGAAAGGTTGATACTACTCTCTTCATTAAACGTCAAGGAAAACACTTAATTCTTGTACAAATTTATGTTGACGATATCATTTTTGGATCCACTAACATGAATCTCGTAAGAGAGTTTTCTAAGCTTATGCAGGGTGAACTCGAGATGAGTATGATGGGTGAACTCACATATTTTCTCGGTTTACAAATCAAGCAACTGAAGGAAGGAACATTCGTGAGCCAAACAAAATATTGTTTGGATCTTCTCAAGAGATTTGACATGGCAAATGCAAAAGCCATAGACACCCCTATGCCAACGTGTGCAAATATGAGTAAAGATGAAAGTGGCAAAGATGTTGAGGTAAAAAGGTACAGAGGTATGATTGGCTCGCTTCTCTATCTTACTGCTTCGCGTCCCGACATTATGTTTAGCGTGTGTATGTGCGCCAGATACCAATCATGTCCTAAGGAATCCCACCTAAAATCTGTCAAACGCATACTACGATACCTATCTGGTACTCCGAAGTATGGATTGTGGTATTCTAAGGGTAATGATTGTTCATTGGTAGGCTTCTCCGATTCCGATTTTGCCGGTTGCAAATCGGATAGGAAAAGCACCAGTGGTACGTGTCACTTATTTTCAAATTCCTTGGTTAGTTGGCACAGCAAGAAACAAGTGTTTGTTGCTCTGTCAACCGCCGAAGCAGAATACGTAGCCGCCGGTAGTTGTTGTGCGCAAGTCCTATGGCTTAAACAACAACTATTGGACTTCAATTTGAAGCTAGAACGTGTTCCAATATTTTGTGACAACACCAGTGCTATAAATCTTACCAAGAATCTGGTGTTACACTCGCGTACCAAACACATAGAAATTCGACACCATTTTCTTAGGGACCATGTAGAGAAGGGTGACGTTGTCTTTGGACACGTTGATACGAAAAACCAACTAGCGGACATTTTCACAAAGCCGCTAGCCAATGAGCCCTTCTTTCATATCCGTCGAGAACTTGGTATTCTCCATATTTCTGATCAGGTTTAACAATTACTACGTTCAAATTCAATGTATTTATAACTATGATTTTGTACCACTAACAATTTTTTTTAGCTTGTTGCAAACACAAATCTGTGATTAACAAGAGTGGTCGGTATAGAGGTGATATTGCTCCTTTCTCCTTCTTTTTATCTCTCTCTCTCAACATTCATGACTTGAAAATAACTATATCGTTCGACAATCATGGTACTTATATATGTATATGACTGTTGCTGGCTGATACTATGTGTATTGAATGCAAGTCATATTGTGAAAAGATGAATAGGCATGATAAATAGGCAAGTGTGACATTATGCATAACATGAAACTGAAAATTTTGAGTTTTTTGAAGGTTTGAGTCGACCTAAACAGGACAATGGTCGACGCATGCTGTAAACTTTCAAAATTATCAAAAAATGAACAGTATGCGTCGATGCATGCAGGGGCTATGGTCGACGGCTCGCTTAAAAATCCATAATTTTTCTCTTTTGAAAACCGTTCCAAGTTCCCATTTCTCTACATTTAATGTGCAGTCAACTTTTGTGATGATTTGATATGGCATTTGTCTTGTAAATTGCATCTAGACATCTAATGTGTCCTCTTGTCTCCTCCCTCTTCCCAAAAACCCTAAAACCTCTCTCTATTAAAGACCTTAGTCTTCATCTTCTCCAACATTATCCCCAATCACTCTATTCAAAGTTCATCTTTACAAACTCCTCCAAAAATCATCATCAATGGCTTCCTCTCTCCGCAAAACCTCTCTCTATGAATAGGCATGATAAATAGGCAAGTGTGACATTCTGCATAACATGAAACTGAAAATTTTGAGTTTTTTGAAGGTTTGAGTCGACCTAAACAGGACAATGGTCGACGCATGCTGTAAACTTTCAAAATTATCAAAAAATGAACAGTATGCGTCGACGCATGTAGGGGCTATGGTCGACGGCTCGCTTAAAAACCCAGAATTTTTCTCTTTTGAAAACCGTTCCAAGTTCCCATTTCTCTACATTTAATGTGCAGTCAACTTTTGTGATGATTTGATATGGCATTTGTCTTGTAAATTGCATCTAGACATCTAGTGTGTCCTCTTGTCTCCTCCCTCTTCCCAAAAACCCTAAAACCTCTCTCTATTAAAGACCTTAGTCTTCATCTTCTCCAACATTATCCCCAATCACTCTCTTCAAAGTTCATCTTTACAAACTCCTCCAAAAATCATCATCAATGGCTTCCTCTCTCCGCAAAACTACCGGTAAGAGATCAAGAGCCTCATCATCCTCTGCTTCAGTTCCTGTTACGCTCACATATCAAATCATCACAAAAGTTGACTGCACATTAAATGTAGAGAAATGGGAACTTGTTCCACAACATGCGTTCTACCATGCAATAGGTGAGCGCTTGCATCTCACCCGAATTCTGTCCCTGTTAGACTTTCAAGGGTTCTTCAATTTCCTGGAGTGCAATACAAAGTACAGTGAGGATTTGGTCAGGGTGTTCTACACAAATCTGCGAGGTAACTTTCAAGATCAGCACTTTCACACTTCTGTAGGAAATAGACTGGTTAATATAAATTCTGAAGTATGGAACAAATATTTTGATATGACTGTTGATGCTGATGCACCACCTCTTCTTGAGGTAACATACACTCGTACGGTGCCGGGTTATGAATTTAAGAGCGCTCTGAATGACATGCTCAAACGACCCTATCCAGATGCAATTGTCAACAGCGATGCTTTTCCTCGATCGGTCACAGCCGGGAAACTCAATACAGGGGAGCGCATCCTTCAGTGGATCGTCGCGCGTATACTATGACCGAAAAAGGGTGGACTATCTCGTGTCGAACAAGCTGAGGTACATCTCATCTATATACTGAAAAACAGGATCAAAATAAACTGGCCATACTATATTTCTAGCAGGATGTTTGCTCTGAGAGACTCAAGTAGAGGCACTGCTTTAGCCTATGGGTCGTTCATTTCGGAAATTCTTGCTGCTGCAAATGTTGTATACCCAACATTTCCCTGTGTCTCAGTCCCCTCGGATAAAGAATTTAGCACAAAAACCCTTGCAATGATGGGGTATTTTTGGTGTGCTGAACGACAATCATACAGATTTGTCCGACGGGCCAATATTCCTCCGGTGCCTCGTAACGGTTCTGATGAAGAAGAAAGTGAAGAGCAGGGTGAAGAAGACAGTGAAGAACAAGGTGAAGAATAAAGTGAAGAGCAAGGTGAAGGAGATGATGAAGAAGACGATACAGATGTAGAGATACAAGAACCTATCAGTGAGACTCAAGATTATCATCAATCTCCAGTCCAATATATGGCTGCAAATACCGATTGGGGCCAGTATTCATATCCACCAGAAGAGCAAGAAGGCGATTCTACAAATCAAGGATGGGGCGATTGGCAATATACAGGCTGGACTACCCTGGGTAGATTCTATGACCCATATCACGGCTACCCTCAAGACTATCAACCTTCCCAACACTCATCACCTCCTCCGCCTTCTGACAACTCTGAAGTCATTAATATGCTGCAGTCAATGCAGTTAGATCAACAAAACTTCATGAGGCGTCAAGATACTCAAATAGAGCAGATTAGAGCTGAGCTTCATGCCCAAAATGAAAGGTTCAATTCATTTTCTACTCGGATGGACGCCCGTATTGAATCTCTGGTTGAATCACATGAGCGGCAAGATTGGGAAATCACCAACTCTCTTAGTCACCTCAACATGTCCATAGAAGCCTTTCCGGACTTCTCGAATCCTTACCACAATCCAGATGCTGCATACCGAGGGAGAGGCCGAGGACGGGGCCGCAGATATTAAATTCATAGTTGCATATTTCATAATTTCTTATATGTTACGTCTGTGTACTTTTCATTTTTTCTGTATTATGTGTGCCTGAACTTTCACCTTCTTTACATGTTTTCGTCATTATCTATTAATTCAAGTTACTTTTGTTCATTATCATGCTTATGTGTGAAGTTTGGTAATTAACTATCACCTATTGTATGTTCTCTGTTAATTGATGCGTTCTCCTTCTCTTTTTGATGGTGTCAAAGGGGGAGAAGACAATGTGTAGCAAGCCAACACCAAAGCCAAGTCAGGATATTAACAACAATTGATGGCTGTTTGTTCTACAGCCTTATAGTACAAAAGAAAGGGGGAGATTGTGTATACTTGTGTGTATACATTGCATATTTGGTGTTTTAGTTGTATACAGGTTGTCATCATCAAAAGGGGGAGATTGTGGAGGCAAATCGCCACACATCACACAAGTCTGCAAGACATTGGTTAATGCAGGTTTCGATGATGACAAATTCCCTGGATAGATTGGAAATTATGAATTCCAGATCTACTAAACCATATGCAATGTATCACCCACCATATCCTTTTACGCTTGTCTTAAAACTTCTAAAATGAATATACTATGTGTAGATAAAATGCAATCATGACCAAAGGCATGAAAGACTTCAAACTAATGAATTTTTGCAGGTTTGCAGGACATGGGTCGACCATAGGGTCGGCGTATGCATCAGAAAAATTCTGCACTAGTCAGTGCACAAAGCAATGCGTCGACCATAGGGTCGGTGCATGAAGGAACAACTTTCCAACGGGTCAGCGTGTAAAGGCATGAGTCGACCATAGGGTCGGCGCATAATGGAAATAGATTTCAACGGGTCAACGCACGCCGACTGTATGGTCGACGCACACTGATGAAATTTCTAGATTTCCAAAACAACACAGGCCATGCGTCGACGCACATACCTGTTATGGTCGACCGTTCGCGCGGAAAATCTGTTTTAAAATACTTCCCTCTTATATTTGAAATATTGTTATGTCCTGAATTACGTTGGCACTATATATACTTGTTTAAACACTTGTGTCTACCAACATTTGATATTCTTTTGATTCATGTGTTCAAAAACAAGAAAGAGTGAAATAGGTGTCCAAGATTCATCATCTTCATCTTCAACATCTCACAACATTTCAATTACACACAATCATTTTTGAAATGCATTTGTGAGAGATTCAAAGTGATAAGGTTCGAGGCTTAGATTGGAGAATCAAGCTCGGGGTGAAGATTGTGACAGGTTCTTTCTTGAATAAAACCATTGGGGTTTTACCCTCCAAGATTGGTTTGAATTTTGGGGGTTTTTGGACGAGATTCTTCATCAACGGTCAATCGAGCGAAGGTGATTGTGAAGAGGTGTTCTTCACAAGTCTAGTAGCGGATTCAGTGATTTTGAAGGGAAGATCTCGGGTTCGATTTGGTGCTGTTGAGATCAGCCGGAGCCAAAGGTTTGAACAACAACGTGTTATTCAATAAGGAGGCTGGAGTCAGAGGTCCATCAACACAAATCGGAGAACTTGATTCAGCTTGAATCAAGGGGCAAGGAGTGAAGGCAACTTTCAACACATTGAGATTTCTGTTGTATATTTGCTGCTCAATCCTTATATAAACTGTTCATTCAAACAGGTGATATCTATAAAATATATCTCAATTCTAGTTTTAGAATTGAGGGCAGACGTACCCCGAAGCGAGGACGACGGGGGAACTGCCTCACCAAATTACTTGTCTTCTCTATTTTCAGCATTTACGTTATAGCTCAAAATAAGTAATTTTTGTGTAAGCTCTATTGTCAAAACTATGATATCAATTGAGTAAGAGGTTAAAACTCTGTTTTTGACTCCAAAGTACAACAAGACATTGTACTAGGCTGGTTGGAATCACTTACTCAACATACATATCACTTGGAGTGTTGTTGCACACCAAGTGTTTGACATATTGCTTGAACCAAAATTATCTTACTTGTGTATCTAGTTTTGGTTTGATTTTGAATCATTGGAACTAGGAATCCTTACAACTGAAGTAAATAATTGATAAGTGGAATTAGTGTTGTGATTCTATTTTTCCGAATTGTCATTAATCCAAAGGCTTACGTATATCCGGTTTTCCAATAATCGTTCGTTTTAGACTATATTTTCCTTGGCCGCTTCCGCACTTAAAACATTTTTAAAACCAATTTTAAATTGGTAGCGCCGACTCAAATTTTAAATTGGGGATCTATTCAACCCCCCTTCTAGATCCTTGCCATAGTCTAACAATAGAGAGATTAAACAAATCATAGAGAAAATTGTTTCAATAATGAGAAAAGATTGGTCTCAAAAGCTACAAGACGCACTATGGGCCTACAGAACCGCCTTTAAAACCCCTATTGGAACAACTCCTTACCAATTGGTCTATGGAAAGTCCTATCATCTACCCTTTGAGTTAGAACACAAGGCCTATTGAGCCATGAAAACCCCAAACTTTGATTATTTGACTGCTGGAGAAAAGCACATCCTTGACATTCATAAACTGGAAGAACTCTGCCAATCTACCTACGAAAATGCCGTAATATATAAAGAAAGAACCAAAGCCTGGCATGACAAAAGAATTATATAGAAAGATTTCAATATAGGAGATCCTGTTCTCCTCTTTAATTCCAAGTTGCGAATTTTTCCTGGAAAGCTTCGTTCATGTGGACAGGTCCGTTTAGAGTTTCTAAAGTCCTAAAATCCGGAGCAGTTGAGATCAATAACCATTCCTATACCCCATTCATTATAAACGGGCAGAGGTTAAAACACTATGAAGGAGGTGACTTTCCCAATGACTATTCCAGCCACACTCTGATTGATCCACCACTACCTACTTCAGCTACATAAGTTCTACTCGTCAAGCTAACAACGTTAAACAAGCACTGCATAGGACGCAACCCACGGTTTTCCTTATTTTTTTTTCCTTTTTTGTTATTTACCTTTTTTACATCATTATTAGTTTATTTTGTATAAATTGACCCTTTTATAATTCTAGTTTTCAGGTCCTGTCCTCTAATCTTTCTTTTTAGGATGTAGACCTTCGACGACATTCACGTCACTTTCAGAGATGATACTCAAAGACAGTGATATTTAGTCCTTTATCAGCGCCCTATGGAACCTACCCGTTACCCTGACCAGGCTTGCATGGATGCCTTAGGCATTGAGCCCAGTATATGGTTTCTATGTAACCAGCTCCAGTGGGATGAGTATGCTGATGACTTGAATTCGACCTACAGACAAATCACCTTGGAGTTCCTCAATTCATTCAGCCATGAGCCATATGTTGGTCAGGATGACAATATCACGTTCAGACTGTTTGGGACAGAGTACACTTTTACCCATAAGGGGTTTGGTGATTTGCTAGGTTTCCAGACCTCCCTTGATGCCATTCTTGATTTACCTATGGGATACTTTATGATTCGAGATATCGACAAGTTCTAGAGCGACATTACAGGTGGAGGAAGCCCTGATCCGTCCACCCAGTTATCTCACATCTTCCATAACCCAACTCTCAGGTATTTCTAGATGATCCTTGCCCGCACTTTCCTTGGAAAGGATGATGCTGATGTCCATGTTAGTGAGGAGGAGATCTTCTTCCTTTTTAGTGCGAACCAGTCACGTTCGGTGGCCTGTACGAACTTTCTGCTTAATAACCTCAAACTCACAGCCAGATCTTCTGAAGGAATCATCCATGTAAGAGGAACAATTTCTCAGATTGCTACCGCTTTGGGTCTTACTAGTAAGTTGCTTCACCTAAATCCCTACTGCAGGTATACCACGTTGGATAACGATTTCTGCTTAGACCGAGGGTTGATGAGGAGAGCTTCCTTTCAACTTGACCAATTCAGGCTCTTGATCAACGGCCAGACCACCCATTACTTCACTTTACCTGATCCTACGATGACTAGTATCCACGACCCTACTAATTGGAGTTATGCCTTAGAAGGTTACGGCGAGACCATTGATGAGCCTCACTCGCCACCGTCACCAGAGTATCACCTTACACCACCTTCTCACAGGACTATAGTGTTGTTGAATAAACATTCCTTGCGGAGGCCTGACCTGGACACACAGCTAGCTAAGCTATGTATGGAGACTGCTAGACTTTGACAGACGGTTGTGTTGCACCCCAAAATTTGACCAACCACCGGTAACTGTCTCCGGAATCAATAACCGTCACCGGAAAATCCTTCAATCTACCGGAATCATCATCGCCACCTCCAGATTCATCAGATCTTCATCTTCTCCGTCATGAATGTTCAACGATCTTCATCAACATCCAAGAACTTCATCGTCTCCACATGATTCTTTCCATAAACCTTCAAAAAACTTCATCATCCTCATACAAAAATCATCAACCTTCAAGAAATCATCCAAACTTCATACGGAATTCAAGAACCTTCATCGCCATCATCATGATTTTTCCAGATCGCCTTCAACCTCAACCGTTTCCAGAACTTCTTCATCCGTTCATCAAGACTCAACCACCTCCAAATTGTTCATTCGTTTCAGAAACCTTCGTAAGCTCCCGTGATCTTCATCAGATTTTGTTCAAGATCTACATCAGCATATTCTCCAGAAACTTCATGCAAATCCAGATCTAGAAACTTTTCCTTCAACATCGTTGTTCATTAAAATACAAATCGTCAAGACCTCCAAGCTTCTTCTCATGATTCATCAGGGCATTCGTACACCTTCAACGAGCTTCACCAACCTTCAAAGAATCTTCCAGATTCATCCCTTTCGTCAAGATCCGCGCGACTTATGATGATGACGGTTGAAGAAGTCGAGGAGGGAGTTGTGAGAGAAAAGTGTGGTTAAGGTGTTAACGGAGAGGAATGTGAATGGAGACGGTGAGGGTGAGACGGAGACAGCGGCGGCGGATGTTAGGGCTTGTTTCTGAACAAAGCAAAGAGAAGACCTAGGGTTTACGTGAGGCTTGGGAGAAAGGAAGGTGGAAAGGTTTGGACTGGATTGGGCTGAACCCTTGGGCCCAACGTGCAATTCCTGGACGCACTCCCCATTTCCTCGCACACCTCCCTTTGGCTGTTGGCTTCAATTAGGAGTTTTTTGCTGATTGTTGGGCTGGGCCCAACGAGTTGCATGCACTCCTGTTTCCTCATGCACACCCCCCGTCCTTTGTTTTTTCCCTTTTTTTGGCTGATGGGTTCTGTCTAATGGGCTGGGCCCAGTTTGCAACTTTTTTTGCTGGAGCTCATACCTCCGTTTGCCTAATGCACCTCCAGTTTCCCATTTGTTTTTTTTTCTTGTTTTTTTGCTGGTTATTTTATTGTGGGCTGGGCCCAAGTGTGCTTTTTTTTCAGATTCCACCCCTGTTTTGGTTGCTGTACCCCCTTCCCTTTTATTTTTGTTTTTGCTTGTATTGGATATGTGTTTGTAATAGATATTAGTTTTATTTTTCTATTTTTTTTCTTTTTAGGAATTATAGTTTAGAATATTGTTACATATTTTTAATATAGGTTTTATATTTTAGAATTTATTATTCTATTTTTCTTTTAGGATAGTATAGAATTTTATATAGAATTTTTAGGTTATTTTCTATTATGCAATTTACTTAGAATTTCCTTTTAATATTTCTATTAGGAGTTTATTTTCAATTTTAGGATTAGAATTTTATTTCCATATTGTTATTGGATTTCTCTCCTCATTTCTCTTCTGCCATCTGATTTTATTTTGGATTTTATTCCGGGCTGGCCGTGTGACATGATTCAATTAGAGAATGATTTTCAATATCATTTCTCTATCTTGTCTTTGACACGGATATCAATACGCTACCTCTTAGCGTTCGATTTCTCGTATAAGTCGAACCATGACGGTCTAAGCGTTACATTGGTTTTGATTCAAACGTCCTCATCAAGGATCCAGAGTGGAGAAGATTGGAATGGAGCTTGCGCACATGTCAAGAGCTAACGGAGCCGCTTCGTTCGATAACATCTTTTCTCATTCAAGTCTTCATGCAACCGTCGAGTGTTGTGAGCTGTGGCGTTAGATACGTAGGAAATGGTGATTGAGGGGTTTCCTCTCAACTGTCTAGAGTGTCTAGTGTGGCACCCTTTGTCCCGAGTTCCTTCCCGTTTAGGCGTGTTAGGCCTGCTTCCTCATTGTTCTCGCCCCCGCGCGATCGAAACCCCTTTCTCTCGCATTCAGGCGATTGATACCCCTTCTCTTGCCCCTGTGTAATCGAGACTTGTTTTCCGCAATGCGCCGAACTACGTTTGCTCTGATCTCTCGTACCAGACGAGAGTACATAGGCATAGGATTGCGATGATCCTAGCGAGCTCCCTTCTCCCTTTTCCCCTTTTCTGTAGTTAGCTGAACTACAACTGCAATAATTTCTCGTACCAGACGAGGACATGTAGACATAGGATGCGATATCCTAGCGAGCACACTAACAACTAACTTCCCTGTTCTCTCTCTGCCGTGCGATCGAGACTTTCCCACTAATGACTAATTTCCCTTTCTCTTGCCCTAGTACAATTAAGACCAGACCGTAGTTCTAGTTCCCGTAGGTTCCCATACCTTTAAACCCCGACATACTACGTCCGTTCTACCGCAAACAGGTAACGCCTAAGTCTCTGTCGAGCGAGTCACATGCACCTAACTGCTAGAATGCGTACGCTAGTATCGTCAATCTTTTCTCTCACCCCTGTGTGATCGAGAGCACCCCGGTTACCCGTAGTTAGCCCGAACTACGTTTGCTCTGATCTTTCACGTCGTGTGAAAGTACGTAGGCACGATATGCGATATCTCAGCGAGCAACCTTCCCCCGTAACCCGTATTTAGGCGAACTACGTAGACTCTGATTTCTCGTTCCAGACGGGAATACATAGGCATAGAACTGCTGTGTTATGCTGAGTCATTTTCTTTTCTTTTCAGGCCAGACCTTTAGTGTAGATAGATAAAACCAACCCGTCAGATAAACACAACAAGCATGGATCCCATCGAGTACGATGGACGTGAGGGGTGTTAATACCTTCCCCTTGCGTAACCGACTCCCGAATCCAGACATTGGTTGCGATGACCTTGTCTTATACCTTTTCGTCAGGTTTTTTTCCGATCGTTTCCTTTCCCTTTCTGTGGGATAAATAACGAAAGATGGCGACTCTTCTGTTTTGCCGGCACCTTATTTTCGCAGTAGCGACAGCTGGCGACTCTGCTGGGGACTGCAATGGTTTCCTGGGGATCCAACGTCCCTGCGAGAGTCAATCCTAGCACTTGTTTGCTTGTCTGTTGGTGTTTATTTTGTGCTGTATTTTGTATACTGATGTATTTACATTTCCCGCACTATATTATTATCTGTTGCTATTGTGCTGTTGTGGGAGGGGAGCTCTGATGAGTGATAAGCCAGACCCAGGCTTGAGTGTACCTAGCATTAGTTGTGGAAAGTAGTGGGCGCGTGCATACTTTGCATGTACTAGTGTCTCAAAAAATCCACGCTCAGACGAGGTTCTCCCGGTTGACTTCTTTTCCAGCCCTTTGGGCTTGAGGGGTTGTTGGTTTGGAGGATTGTCGACTCTGGGGGCCGATCATTTGGGATTCATCTAAGTGAGGCTGCTTCAAGAGATGATGATGCCACACCTTCTGGGTATCATATCATTGTTTCTTGAAAGTCTGTGACGCTGATGAACGCATAGGATGCCGAACCTGTGTTAGTTTAGGTCCATACCCGTGAGTGGGAGGGTTTTTGCAGGAAACTTGACTTCCAGCCTACCCGGTATTGTGGTTTTCTCTCGTCGGAGCGAACTTATCCCGTCAGCAGCGCAACAGTATTCAGAGCTTTGGGGGGGTTATGATCTCGTGTTTGCTGCATTAGCATTTTGCATTGCATTTCATGTGCATCTCATGCTTGCATGTTCATCCTCGGCCAGAACAGAAAGCTTACCCATCTTTTGTCCAACTCGCAGTTGACTTCTCGGCATTCGCATTGGACTTGAGTTAGTTTCTGGAAGGATCATGAACTCAGCAGAACAGAATTAGGTGGTTACTAGGGCAGAGTTTGATTTGTTGAAGAACCAGTTGAGTCAGTTCATGGAAGCCATAACCGCTATGACTAGAGGAGAGGACAATGTTTAGAGGATCCTGGTGAACAATGTTGCCCAAGCCCAGCCTGTGCAAACCCTTGTCAGAGCCAAAGATGCATCTTCTCTCCATGACACAGACTATCAGCATTTCACTTTCCTTGTGACAGATCCTCGGAGGGTGGTTCCACAAGTTAATACTGAGAACCCACAGACTGTTGAGTATATGAGAAAATTCCAGTTGTTGGAGGAAAAGGTTGCCGCCCTGATGAGTAAGAATACCCTTGATGTGAATGCTTCGAGCATGTGTTTGGTGCCAGGTCTTGTGATGCCTCCAAAGTTCAGAATGCCGAATTTTGAGAAGTACAAAGGGGATAGTTGTCCGAAGCTACATTTGGTTATGTTTTGCAGAAGAATGACTTCACATGTTACCAATGACAAGCTTATGATCATTGTTTCCAAGATAGTTTGATCGGAGCATCTTTGGATTGGTACATGCAGTTGGAGAGTGATAGCATCAAATCATGGTCGGATTTAGCCAATGCCTTCGTGAAGCAGTACGACTACAATCTTGACATGGATCCTAGCCGTATGCAGTTGTGAGAATTATCTCAGGCGAATAATGAATCCTTTAGAGGATATGCACAGAGATGGAGAGAATTCGCTGCTCATGTTCAACCCTCACTTCTGGATAGAGAGTTGGTTGGCATACTCCTGGGTACCTTGAAAGGCCATTACTTTGACAAGTTGATTAATGGTAGAGTGTCGAACTTTGCTGACTTGGTGATAGCAGGATAACACGTTGAGAAAGGGCTCAAGAACGGAAAGACGCGAGATACTCCTTATAACCCAGTTGATAAAAATGAATCAGTTGTCAGTTCCCAGGAGGAATGTGAAGGAGGAAGTGATGTTGTCTCAGAATCTCTAGCATCTCAGGCTCAGTTTTCAAACGCTTCAAGTGTTCAAAGTCAGCGGTCGTACCGTCGTCAACCGCGTCAGCACGCCCGACAAAGACTAAGGAAACCGGAAAGGCAGTTTACTCAGCTACCAGTGTCGTACAGTCAGTTGTTGCCATATTTGGTCAAAGGTGGGCTGATAGTGTCGAAAGAGACTAATCTAATGATCCCGCCTTACCCTCCAGGTTTTGATGCCAACGCTCGTTGTGAGTACCATGTTGGGGCACAGGGGCATTCAACAGATGACTGTAAGGTGCTTCGAAGCCAAGTTCAGACTCTGCTAGACTCTAACAGGATCTCTATCACGCCTCAGGGTGTTCAGATTAACGACCTTCCTTCATCCAGCCAAGTGGGTGTATCAGTTCATGTTATGGGAGAGCTCACTGAGAGCAGATGTTCAGGAGAGTATCAGGATGACTTCGAAGAGTGATTCTGAGGATGGCTGGCTCAGCAGCAAATCAAGTTCGAAAAGCCCGGTTCCTTGAAACTGGCAATCTGTGTTTTATCATGTCGTTTCTTTGCATTGGTAGTTTCTTTTCTGTTAAAACGCAAATTGCATTCGTAAAACTTGTGTTGTTTTCAATTGATATTGATAATGAGGTGAATATGCATGTTTTGATTTAATCCATTCGTGTTCACTCATTGTTTTTACAGATATCCAACGCTTGCTTAAGCGGAATCCGGGGAGGATGACGAAGTTTAAAAGACGCGCAAGCTTCCGATTGTATGCTTTTGAAAATAAAACCTGCTGATGATGTACAAGCATTGTTTCAAATCCCTAAACACCAGAGTTATAAGGAAGATAATCCCTTGTCAACCCCTTTGAGCCTAGTAGTAGGAGTTTCTTTCGGAAAACGAAAAAAACCTCAATCTTAACCTGGGGCAGGGTAGGTGTTAGCTAATTTGACTGAGCGTCCAAATTGCAGAAAGGAGTGTCCGTTTGATGATCAATCACACCTCTAGAGGTCGTGCCTAAAAAACCACAGTGGTTAAGCGTCAGGAGTGAGACAGTCACATTGTTTCCCAAAGAGTCAGACAACCAATGTCATACGACTTGTTCAAAAAAAAAGGAGAAAAAGAAAAGAAAGTAAAAAGAGTCAAAGGCCTGCTAAGTTAAAACTTGAAAATAAACGACTTAGGCAAAATGAGGGCATCCCGCTGGACTTAATAATTAAAAGAAGCTCAAAAGAGTTAGTCCAGGCAAAAATTAGGGAAAGCGAAAAACTGAAAAAAAGTGAAGAGGATTACAAGAGAAAAATCCCCAAACAAAGTACAAGTCGTGTGACCCCAAATGGCAAAGACGAAATGTGGGTGGTTGTCACTCCAAAAACTCATGGTTTCTCGAACTATCACTCCTATCTTTCAACCTCTGAGAGGTGAGTGCTAAGGTTGAATTAGCTAAATGTAGGATTGGAGAACATCAAGGTGAACAGGTGGGTTAAAATAGATTTTGAGCCTTTATCCTTTCCTTCAAAATCGTGAACCTGACCACGTTACAACCGGAAAAAGTCCTAATTGAGGCAGGTTTGTTTCGAAGGCATACTTTGGTAAAGATCGTGTCGAAACTGACTCCTAAAAGGGTTCTTCTTACCATGTTGGTACTGATGTTGATATTCTGATAAATGATTTGTTCATTATATGCCATAAATTGTTTTTTCCTTTTCCAGTGAACAGATTGGATGTCAAAACTGTCATATGCATTGCATTAATATGTCTTTTATGCAGAACAACTTGTTTTACTTGCATGTAAGCGCTTAATGTAACAACCCCTTCCTATACCCCAAAATAATTGAATAAATCATTTAGGCACTCAATATAAATTTCATCAGAGTTTATTTTAAACATGGTATAAAAGAGGTGCATCACATTATCATGAAATTAAACGCATACAACACCTGCTCAAGTAGATATGCAACAATGGGCAAGTCATAACAAAGAAATCTTAGTCCTAAAACCCACATCTCAACATTTAGAATAAAAGCGGAAACATCTAAACATTGAATCAATTCATTCATATAAACATATATACATCATTTAGTTAATTCATGTTTACAAATCATCCATAAGCAGATACATACACAGATGTATCACAAAAGAATCAAAACACTTGTATCTCCAAAAAGAGCCAAAGGCTTCCTAACTACCCAGATGTTACATATCAGAGCCAACGACCAAAAACAATGAAGACTCGCTTCACAAAAAGGACCTCCAGCAACCTACTCTGCAATGCCTCATAGAGCATTATAGAACAGCAGAAGGGTGAGAAACAATATCATAACAGTCAATGCATAAAATTATATATTATACAAATTACACATACTTCACATTCTCACCACGATTCATTATATAAACCTCAATGCACATTTCATAACTGGGCATATTCGCCAATCATACTTCTACACATACACATTATTTCCACATAACATTTACAATAAAACACCAAGCATATCCAATATGCGTCAACCATGTTTATATTAATTCATAAACTCACAAAACATACATATACATACATTCACATATACATATATATCTTCAAGCATACCAATCATTCCAATCATCCACAATTCACATAAACATTTACACTTATGTTCATTCACCATACATCATGCAAGATATCAACATGCAACTCATAGAGACCGACTCACGACTCTATGCAGATGCAAATGCGGTACCGACTCATTTCAACAGGTTCAATTGAAGAACCAAATGGAATCATCGCTCGTTACCGAAGTAACTCCCCGTCGGGCCTACGATGTTCACCCATCGCTCACACCCCACATGGGCACACGATATTTCAGGATTGCTCACACCCCACACGGGCACACAATCCGATTGCTCACACCCTACACGGGCACACAATCCGATTTCTCACACCTCACACGGGCACACAATCGTTTTGTAGATTCACTACAGAATCAAGAAATAACCATCGCTCACACCCCACATGGGCTCATGACACTCATGAAATGCACACATGTTTACAAACACACTCATGCATTCTTCACATTTATCGTATATATTCATTTATGCATTCAAAATATATGTATCACAAAACATATATATTCATCATTCATTCACACCATTTAAACATGACTCACATTCACAACAGCACACAGCAGCAGGGAAAACCCATCCTGCTATGTTCGCTACACGCTCGCCTAGCGAGCTGCTAGCGAGCGTTCGCCACTTGCTCGCCTAGCGAACTGCTAGCGAGCACAAATAGAAGCTCCAGACTTCGTTCGCTACCTCGTTCGCCACAGCGAACCTCCAGCGAGCTCCTCGCTACTCCTTTCGCTACAAGCGAAGGACATCAAAACCATTATGTCCCAAGTCTGGGACCGTTCGCTGCGCACTCGCCTAGCGAACTGCCAGCGAACACTCGCGACCTGCTCGCCTAGCGAGCTGCTAGCGAGCGTCTGCAATTTCCACTTCTCCCCACTGTTCAGAATCCAAAACCACCGATAAAATCACCCGATGAACTCCAACTCATATCCAGTAGCCTTAGTCTAACATGTATCGACTAATCTACGTCGTCTAATCACGATTCTAACCGTTAAACAACGATTTCTATCGATTAAACCAATTTCGACCTAAAATGGAAAGTGTAGAAAACTACCAATCAATCCAAAACAATCCAACAAAAATCATACATGATTATACACATTGATATAATAATAAGGTTTCACACCCTTACCCGATTGATTGAAGCTTGGAAGTTGTTTCTTGATGAATTTCTAGGTTTTTCTCCATTTCTCCTCTTTCTCTTCTCCTTTCTTCTTTCCTTCCTTTTTCTTTCTATCTCATTTCTTTTCTCTCTAATTCTCACTTATACCTCTTTCTATTCTATTCTATTTCTCCTCAAAATACCTCTTAAAATATTTTCTCACAAAATACCCCACTTAATATAAAATACTAGATGTCTAAAATATCCTTTAATCTATTTCCCCGAAAACTCTCTGAATCGGTAAAATAGAACAAAAAGCAATTAAACGTATCGATACATAAATTCCATAATTAAAATAACATTCATCCAAATAAATCAAAAAGGACTCAAACAAATTGGGAAATTCAGAATCGGGGCGTTACACTTGACAGCAGGAAAGTTTCCTACAGTGGAAAGTCTGATCAGGATAGAATGCAAAACGCCCGAATACTCTGGGAACCGGGGCAAGTTATATCAAGTAATCCCTAGTGATGTCAGCCATCCAAAGTCAGTTATTCTGGGGCAATCAGGTCGAGGTTCGGTAAATCTCTCGAAGCCAAAAAATTTACTCACAGATCAACCAATCCGAGGCAAAGTCGTTGCAGACAGGGGCATGCCACTCTAAGAAAAGCGCAGAAGTTGTTTCTTTCCCGAGAGGCATTTGATCTGAAGCATCTCTCCGAGGTTCAGAGTGCTGGGGCAGTTCATGTTAGACCATCAGGGTACAGATTTTCAGATTTCCATTCGAGGAATATCCCCACAGAGGTCCCACAGACTGGGGCATATCAGAAGCGAAGGAATTGTTCTTCTCCATGTCATCATAGCTACTCAGAGCTACTCAAGCCAGTTTAGCCAATCTTCAAGGGTGAGACGAATGTCGGGAAGTCGTGCTATTATCCATTGACCCTTCAACTAGAAACCGTGAATTCGGACAAGATGTTTTCCAATGTCAGTCGTACTTGACCCATCATGGATAGCCTAAAAGCCCAATTCCTATTGGCAATCGTCAGGAAGCCCAATCCTTATTGGCACGCCATTCCTAAATCCCAGTCCATATTGGCAATCACCGTGAGGCCCAATTCGTGTTGGCTCATCAGTCTCAAAATCCGATCTTCAGTAATACGCAGGAAGACTCCGTCAGTTTTCCCCAGCGGAGGTCCAATTATCAGTGGCACGTGTAAGCTATCCCCAGGGAAGTTCAATCATGCTTAGTACATTTGATTATCCCCAGCGGAGTCGGTTCACTTTTCTAGCATTTATTTTGCTGGAATAATTCTGTGATACCCGGTTATCCCCAGCGGAGTCGGCTTTGTCTTCAACATTTATTTTGCTGAAGCGGTTCCGTATCTAGTTTCTCCAGCAGCCTGAGCCTGCATTTGCATCTTTGCATATATCATCATATTTGCATCATACTTGCATTTCATTGTCAAATGCGTAGCATTCCATCTTATATGGAGCATTACGTTGTAGAAAAATTTAAACATACGCATATGCATGCGAAGCATAAGCCAGTTTTTCTATTAGCCTTTTGTGGCAAGGTGAATCACTCTGCAATCAGTTCAGGGGCATTTATCCAGCAGCTTTGTTGAGACAGCTCTTTGGTATTTGATTTTTAGATCATACGACGGTTGTGCTTTGTCCCTCAATCATCTGATGACGACAGACTTTTCTTTCCGTCAATTCCTATTGACGACGTGTACCTCCGAGCAGGTTTTCTTCCCGTCAGTTCCAATTGATGATGTGTTTTTCCCTGCAGGAGATTGGAATTCTTGTTCAGGATGGTCTCCGAATATTCAGAAATTTGGCATGAGATAGGTGATGATAACTTTCGTTCTATCATGTGTTCCCTCATCAGAGTTGCTTGGTTAAGTTTCTCTTCTTCCCCAGCGGAGTTTTCCTTAGATTGTTGTTGAGTCAGCATTTTTAAAGGAAAGATTTCATGGATTAGACCTTTGAAGTTGTTACTTGTTATCCATTTTTGTTCAAGATGGACGTCTGATGGTTGACGTCAGAATTTCCCTAGTAGAGTTTTCCTCGGATTGTTGTTACGTCAGCGTTGGAAGATCTCATGGATTAAACCTTTGGGAGATTTTTACCCGTGTTGACGGAGATTTTTACCTGTGTTGACGGAGATTGTTACCCGTGTTGACGGAGATTTTTACCCGTGTTGACGGAGATTGTTACCCGTGTTGACGGAGATTTTTACCCGTGTTGACGGAGAGTTTACCCGTGTTGATGAAGATTTTTACCCGTGTTTACGGAGATTTTTACCCGTGTTGATGGAGGTTTTCACCCGTGTTGACGGAGATTTTTACCCATGTTGACGGAGATGTTACCCGTGTTGACGGAGATGTTAGCCGGGTTGACGGGGTTCCCCGCAGAGTTGCTTGTGCAAGTCTTCGGATGCCCGATTCGCACTCGTATTCAGTGTATGCCCGTTTCTGCGGAAATGGAAGATCCAGGATAGTATATGGATGACGCACTTTACGTAGTGTATGTTCGTTTCTTTGGAAATGGAAGGTCAAAGATAGTATATTGACATACCGCACTTTTATTTAGTGTGATGCTCGTTTCTTCGGAAATGGAAGATCCAGGATAGTACATGGATGACGCACTTTATGTAGTGTATGCTCGTTTCTTCGGAAATGGAAGGTCAAGGATAGTATATTGACATACTGCACTTTTATTTAGTGCGATGCTCGTTTCTTCGGAAATGAAAGATCCAGGATAGTACATGGATGACGCGCTTTACGTAGTGCATGCTCGTTTCTTCGGAAATGGAAGGTCAGAGATATTGACATACCGCGCTTTTATTTAGTGCGATGCTCGTTTCTTCGGAAATGGAAGATCCATGATAGTACATGGATGGCGCACTTTACGTAGTGCATGCTCGTTTCTTCGGAAATGGAAGGTCAGAGATATTGACATACCGCGCTTTTATTTAGTGCGATGCTCGTTTCTTCGGAAATGGAAGATCCAGAATAGTACATGGATGACATACTTTACATAGTGCATGCTCGTTTCTTCGGAAATGGAAGGTCATAGATATTGACATACCACGCTTTTATTTAGTGCGACGCTTGTTTCTTTGGAAATGGAAGATCTAGGATAGTACATGGATGACGCACTTTACGTAGTGTATGCTCGTTTCTTCGGAAATGGAAGGTCAAGGATAGTATATTGACATACCGCGCTTTTATTTAGTGCGATGCTCGTTTCTTCGGAAATGGAAGATCCAGGATAGTACATGGATGACGCGCTTTACATAGTGCATGCTCGTTTCTTCGGAAATGGAAGGTCAGAGATATTGACAGTTCGCGCTTTTATTTAGTGTATGCCCATATCTGCGGAAATGGAAGGTCAAAGATACTGACGATCCGCGCTTTTATTTAGCGTATGCCCGTTTCTGCGGAAATGGAAGGTCAGAGATATTGACAGTTCGCGCTTTTATTTAGTGTATGTCTGTTTTTACGGAAATGGAAGTTCCAAAATATTGACGATTCGCGCTTTACGTAGTGCTTGCCCGCTTCTTCGGGAGTGGAATGTCAAAGATAATATTTTGATAGGGTCCTGTGGCTCGATGCCCGCTTATTGTGGCGCATATTTGAAGTTTGATTATTGCTGATCTAGTGTGTTGATTCAATGCCTGTGGCGTCACACAGGTGGTTGATGGTAAAGTCAGTTTCTTTGTCAGATGATTGATCAGTTTGTTGCCGTGACAACTGGACTCAGTTTTTTTTTGATATTTTTTCCCCAAGCAGTTTTTATAGTTTATTTCTGCAGGTTGGCAAATTTCCGGGCTCTTTGGTATTCAACCGTCTTCTACCTTTGAATGTTTGAAAGTTGTTCGCTCTTCAACCCTTCAGGTCCAAGCCGTTTGAATAAGGGCAGCTGTTGCACCCAAAAATTTGACCAACCATTTCTTGTATTTGGCTTATGTTTCGACTCATTTTGCATTTACATTTGCATACCACGTTCATTGCATTTTTCAGTCAGATTGACATTATCGGGATTACAGCCCTCCCCTGGCGTTTCAGGCATTTCATACCAGTTCAAATAAGCAGGTTTTGGGGGTGGATGTTGTGCTCTTCCCGGTGTTTTCAGCTCTTGCTGTTGTTTTTTAGGACATTTCGGTGTCCGGTTTTTACCGTTTATTTCGCTATATTCTCGCACCTTTTTTTAATTGGTTTAATTGACCTTCCTAGCATATTTAGATTTTTTCCCTTAATTTCTAGAATATTAAATAGATTTTAAATAGCTTAATTACTTTTCTAGATTTTAAAATAGTTTTTAGAGGTTAAATTCTTTTTCTAGAATATTTTTTAGATATTAGTAGGTATTAATAGTTTTCTATTTTTAATAGATTTAATTCATTTTCCTAGATACTAATTGAGTTTTTAGAATTTAATTGATTAGTGTTTAAATTTTAAATAGATTTGTTTAGAGATCAATAAGTTTAATCTCTTTTTTAGATTTAATTTGCTTTAGAAATTTATAGGTTTTATTTCTAGATTAATTGGTGTAGGATTTAATTTGTTTTAGAAATTAATAGATTTTAATTTCTTTTTTTAGATTAATATAACTTTTTTTTAGAATTTAATAGGTTTTAAATTCTTTTTTCAGAATTAATTAGATGTTAATTGAATTTTAATCAAGTCCTTAATAGGCTTTAATTAGCAATTAGTTTAGTCAGATTTTAATGTTTTTCGTTTAGCACTAATAGTCATTAATTAGCCTTAATTGGGTCTGTTAAACCTTTAATTGCAGTCTTTAGTGGGCCAGGTGGCCAATTTTGGGGGCCCAATCCAAGTCTGTGCCACATGTCGGTATATAAGGTCCTACACGCGTTTTTCTCTCTCCACACGCCACATCACTGCCATGCCACCTCACACAACCACGTTTCTCTCTGCATGGACCACACGCGTCCACTCACCCTCTCACTTCTCTCCAGCTGCCACGTGTTCTCCCACTTCACATCCCTCACCGGCCGGCATGCAAACTTGCCGGAGCTCCTCGCCGGCGAAATCAACTCACCCAAATCCCACCGGTAACTGTCGCCGGAATCAATAATCGTCACTGGAAAATCCTTCAATCTACCGGAATCATCATCGCCACCTCCAGATTCATCAGATCTTCATCTTCTCCGCCATGAATGTTCAACGATCTTCATCAACATCCAAGAACTTCATCGTCTCCATGTGATTCTTTCCATAAACCATCAACAAACTTCATCATCCTCATACAACAATCATCAACCTTCAAGAAATCATACAAACTTCATACGAAATTCAAGAACCTTCATCGCCATCATCATGATTTTTCCAGATCGCCTTCAACCTCAATCGTTTCCAGAACTTCTTCATCCGTTCATCAAGACTCAACCACCTCCAAATCGTTCATCCGTTTCAGAAACCTTCGTAAGCTCCAGTGATCTTCATCAGATTTTGTTCAAGATCTACATCAGCATATTCTCCAGAAACTTCATGCAAATCTAGATCTAGAAACTTTTCCTTCAACATCGTTGTTCATTAAAATACAAATCGTCAAGACCTTCAAGCTTCTTCGCATGATTCATCAGGGCGTTCGTACACCTTCAACGAGCTTCACCAACCTTCAAAGAATCTTCCAGACTCATCCCTTTCGTCAAGATCCGCGCGACTTATGATGATGACGATTGAAGAAGTCGAAGAGGGAGCTGTGAAAGAAAAGTGTGGTTAAGGTGTTAACGGAGAGGAATGTGAATGGAGATGGTGAGGGTGAGACGGAGACAACGGCGGAGGATGTTAGGGCTTGTTTCTGAACAAAGCAAAGAGAAGACCTAGGGTTTCTGTGAGGCTTGGGAGAAAGGAAGGTGGAAAGGTTTGGACTGGATTGGACTGAACCCTTGGGCCCAACGTGTGATTCCTGGACGCACTCCCCATTTCCTCGCACACCTCCCTTTGGCTGTTGGCTTCAATTAGGAGTTTTTTGCTGATTGTTGGGCTGGGCCCAACGAGTTGCATGCACTCCTGTTTCCTCATGCGCACCCCCCGTCCTTTGTTTTTTCCCTTTTTTTTGGCTGATGGGTTCTGTCTGATGGGCTGGGCCCAGTTTGCAACTTTTTTTGCTGGAGCTCATACCTCCATTTGCTTAATGCACCTCCAGTTTCCCATTTGTTTTTTTTTCTTGTTTTTTTGCTGGTTATTGTATTGTGGGCTGGGCCCAAGTGTGCTTTTTTTTTTCAGGTTCCACCCCTGTTTTGGTTGTTGTACCCCCTTCCCTTTTATTTTTGTTTTTGCTTGTATTGGATATGTGTTTGTAATAGATATTAGTTTTATTTTTCTATTTTTTTCTTTTTAGGAATTATAGTTTAGAATATTGTTACATATTTTTAATATAGGTTTTATATTTTAGAATTTATTATTCTATTTTTCTTTTAGGATAGTATAGAATTTTATATAGAATTTTTAGGTTATTTTCTATTATGCAATTTACTTAGAATTTCCTTTTAATATTTCTATTAGGAGTTTATTTTCAATTTTAGGAGTAGAATTTTATTTCCATTTTGTTATTGGATTTCTCTCCTCATTTCTCTTTTTCCATCTAATTTTATTTTGGATTTTATTTCGGGCTGGCCGTGTGACATGATTCAATTGGAGAATGATTTTCAATATCATTTCTCTATCTTGTCTTTGACATGGATATCAATATGCTACCTCTTAGCGTTCGATTTCTTGTATAAGTCGAACCATGACAGTCTAAGCGTTACATTGCTTTTGATTCGGACGTCCTCATCAAGGATCCAGAGTGGAGAAGATTGGAATGGAGCTTGCGCACATGTCAAGAGCCAACGGAGCCACTTCGTTCGATAACATCTTTTCTCATTCAAGTCTTCGTGCAACCGTCGAGTGTTGTGAATTGTGGTGTTAGATACGTAGGAAATGGTGATTGAGGGGTTTCCTCTCAACTGTCTAGAGTGTCTAGTGTGGCAACCTTTGGGTGACATACAACGCACTCACTCCTACGCCTTAGGTTCTTGCGTGTGTGTCCCGAGTTCCTTCCCGTTTAGGCGTGTTAGGCCTGCTTCCTCTTTGTTCTCGCCACCGCGCGATCGAAACCCCTTTCTCTCGCATTCAGGCGATTGAGACCCCTTCTCTTGCCCCTGTGCAATCGAGACTTGTTTTCCGTAGTGCGTCGAACTACGTTTGCTCTGATCTTTCATACCAGACAAGAGGCATAGGATTGCAATGATCCTAGCGAGCTCCCTTCTCCCTTTTCCCCTTTTCTGTAGTAAGCTGAACTACAGCTGCTCTGATTTCTCGTACCAGACGAGGACATGTAGGCATAGGATGCGATATCCTAGCGAGCACACTAATAATTAACTTCCTTGTTCTCTCGCTGCCGTGCGATCGAGACTTTCCCGCTAATGACTAATTTCCCTTTCTCTTGCCCTAGTGCAATTGAGACCAGACCGTAGTTCAAGTTCTCGTAGGCTCTCATACCATTAAACCCCGACATACTACGTCCGTTCTACCGCAAACAGGTAACGCCTAAGTCTCCGTCGAGCCAGCAACATGCACCTAACTGCTAGAATGCATACGCTAGTATCGTCAATCTTTTCTCTCACCCCTGTGTGATCGAGAGCACCCCGGTTACCCATAGTTAGGCCGAACTACGTTTGCTCTGATCTTTCACGCCATGTGAAAGTATGTAGGCACGAGATGCAATATCTCAGCGAGCAACCTTCCCCCGTAACCCGTAGTTAGGAGAACTACGTTGACTCTGATTTCTCGTTTCAGACGGGAATACGTAGGCATAGAACTGCTGTGTTATGCCAAGTCATTTCCTTTTCTTTTCAGGCCACACCTTTAGCGTAGATAGATAAAACCAACCCGTCAGATAAACACAACAAGTGTGGATCCCATCAAGTACGATGGACGTGAGGGGTGCTAATACCTTCCCCTTGCGTAACTGACTCCTGAATCCAGACATTGGTTGCGATGACCTTGTCTTATACCTTTTTGTCAGGTTTTTTTCTGATTGTTTCCTTTCCCTTTCTGTGGGATAAATAACGAAAGGTGGCGACTCTTTTGTTTTGCCGGCACCTTATTTTCGCAGTAGCGACAGGTTGCTGATAGCTTATATTAGGAGATCACAAATCTACGCTGCGAGTTAGCCGCAGTTCGAAGTACTGATCAGACCAAGGAGCATTTGGCTCCATGAGAACACTACTCTCATTGTCTTCATTGCAGTTTAATTTACGTATTTCCATTTTTTCAGACTTATGTATATATATATATATATATATATATATATATATATATATATATATATATATATATATATATATATATATATATATATATATATATATATATATATATATATATATATATATATATATATATATATATATATATATATATATATATATATATATATATATATATATATACATATATATATATATATACATTCTCGCATTTTGCTTCCATGTTGTTCATGATATACTTGGATTATATATATATGTGTGTGTGTGTGTGTGTGTGTGTGTGTGTGTGTGTGTGTGTGTGTGTGTGTGTGTGTGCGCGTGTGTGTGTGTGTGTGTGTGTGTGTGTGTGTGTGTGTGTGTGTGTGTGTGTGTGTGTGCGTGTGTGTGTCTGTGTGTGGGTGTGTGTGTGTGTATGTGTGTGTGTGTTTGTGTGTGTGTGTGTGTGTGTGTGTGTGTGTGTGTGTGTGTGTGTGTGTGTGTGTGTGTGTGTGTGTGTGTGTGTGCGCGCGCGTGCGTGTGTGCTGCGTGCGTGCGTGTGTGTGTGTGTGTGTTTTCTATTTATCATTCTCTCATTTTTATTTTATTTATTTACTTATTTCTTATTTGCATTTTTTATACCAAAATAGAATATATATATATATATATATATATATATATATATATATATATATATATATATATATATATATATATATATATATATATATATATATATATATATATATATATATATATATATATATATATATATGCGTGTGCTAGAACAGGAAGGACTTGCTACTGGCACCACCCAAGTAAAAGAGGAGCCACAAGCCCAAGAATGAAAACACAAAACCAGCCCAAACCGTTTTGCTAAGGTGGCGCCCGCCATGAGGTCTGAAGCTATATGCAGGGGCAGAACCACCAAAATCCTCATTTTCTCATCTTCCAACTTCCCAACCTCCATTTTTACCCATTCAAAAACCTTCTTCAACCCCCATAAAGTTTCCAACTTTCTCATCTACTCACCATCCCATTAACCTCTCCAACTTCCATTTTCATCCCTCTCCATCAAAATCTCTTAAACACCCACTTTTCACCACTTTCTCATTGATAACGTGAAATTGTATATATAAAATGACATGTGTTTTAACTAATATTTGACTGATTTCACTCCGAATTCAGGACATTCCATGCTATTTGTCTAAGTATTATGCAGGTATTCAAAGAACATGTACAAGCAAAGCAATATGAAGAAAAGGAGCAAAAACAGGTGAAAAACAGATGAAAAACCAAGAGAAAAATAGCAGATACGAGTTCTACTAATGTGACGACCGTCACATGGCCGTTACGCTCGTCATGCGTGTGACGACCGTCACACATCCATGACGACCGTCATGCACCCAAAACGTGCAGAATGAAGTCACGTGCTAAAATTCCCCCTCAAAGACCAAAAGAGTGACCACTAACTCCTATTTTTCTGCCTCAAACCCACTTCCTGAAGGAATAACCGTTAGATACTCTCCCTCTATAAAAGGAAGAGGTTGGGACCTGAAAAAGGGAGCCGCATTCAAGACAACGAAGTGCTGCAAATTTATCTTCAGAGCAACCTTACCGTTTTCATATTCTTATTTGTTTCTCTTTTCCTTCACTGTATTCTTTGGTATTTTGTACTTTCCATTTTCTTGTACCATCAATTGGCACAAAGACCAGAATCCTGCCAATTGGGGTATTTCCAGGTTTTCATTTTAATCGTAATTGCAAATTTTCATTATGAGGTATGTTCTAAATTACTGCTTTTATTTATGCATTATCATTTCCTTTTCCATGTCTAGCTAAATTACCGTAATCGATATGTAATAATAATTCGGACGGGATTTGATAATAATTGGCATAATCTTTCTCTTTTCAAAACTCAGTTATGGTTTTAGTTTTTAATTAAAATTCCTAAGTAAACGTTCGTCGCGACAGCGAGAACTTATTTAAAAATAGTTTTGCCACGACAGTGGGAAATTAACTAAGGTACGAACCAACAAGCGACAACTGCGGCTAAGACCAGATAGTAAAAACTAGGCATTCGATTTAAAAACAGCGAAAGCGCTTTAAAAAGAATTAGAACTTAGAGATTTTCAAAAGGTAACTTTAACTCCGAACGGGATAGCGACAGCATACGTTCCGCCTTAGAGTTGCGACTAGCGTCAACAACCATCATGAGACAAAAGTCTTTAAATCACTATTTTCTTCTTAAACTAAGTTTGAAAACACTTAATACGCCAGTAATTTGTCGAATCCCCGAAGAACAAAATTATTGCATATCGATTCATAAATTCATATCTTAAGTAAAAGTTTTAGTTCCCTTTATTTTACGCATTTATTCTGCTATTATTCAACTTGAAACCAAACCGACCTAGCTAAACACCGTAACACCCGATAATACTAGATTGATTACGAGTCCCTGTGGGATCGATATCTATTATTACTACGCGATAGACTGTGCACTTGCAGTTAGATTTGTTAGACATAGAAAGTCGCGATCACTCATTGTACCCCATTTTTCTCATTATTCAACCCCAAGGTGCTTCAATGGAGTATGACGACTACATCCTTCGGCAAGGCAAGTCCGGGGAAAGGAAATAGAAACTTCTCGAAAAATTGCAAGCACGAGAGATTACCTCGACCCGGTATGTCGACAAAAACTGTCTATATACTCTTGGTATTTATCATAGCGTTTTTCATATGCTAGATGTCTTAGGATTACATGATATTTTTGCTAGGCAAGATCCCACTTTTGAAAGGTTGACCAGGGAATTTTTGAGTTTCTTGATTTACATAGTTAGGCCTAACACTGCTAGCACCGTCGGTACGGTGAAATTTAGAATGTTTAATGTTAAGTATGAACTCACCACCGACGAACTAGCAGAGAGATTAGGATTGACTTTTGGAGATGGCGCTGTTTGTGAAGCACCTTTAGATTCTGATTGACCGGTCGAGGCATTTTTCTTCTGGCACAGGTTGTCAAATTTTACAATTATGTCTTTTGAAGGGATTCTTGCCTCACGGATCCATAACCCGGCCATCCGCGTTTTTTGCTATATGTTAGCTTGCACTATTTTTGGCCAGGAGAATCCAAACAAAGTAAATATAAAAGAACTTCTGTTTTTGCAAGGGTGCCTCACAAATGGGAAGTTTAATTTTATGATTTCCCACATGACTGTTGCAATAAAGAGTACCGAAACCATTGCTTTTGAAGGTTTGATTACGTCTATTTCAAGGGCTCTAAACCTCAACACTGAGATAACCACCTTGGCACCGCTTCCTCCCTGCATGATTAATTTAAAATTTCTCAAAGACATGAAATTGTGTAAGGTAAGGAGAGAAGGGGGCTTTGAACTCATGGTCCACGGGAAGGCTATCCCATCTGTTTTTTTTCCATGCACTAGACATACTGATGTACGTATAGTGAGGAACTGGACCTATGATTTAAATGCCCTACCTGTTACAGGTCCACTGCCTCCTAATGTTCCTATTGAACTCATGAAATGTATGAAGGGAATCTGCAGACCCTTGCTGAGTTTATGGTAAGAGATGTTGAAGCAGATGGTGGAACATCTCCATCTGTAGAAGAATCCCAGTCAAAAGAACAAGCATCTAAAGATACTGTCGGAAAGGATGTTGATCAAGTTATCAATGTTGATGACCTGCCTTCTGATGATGAAGTCATTGCCAAGAGCCTCCACCCTGGTGTGGCCAAGAAACTGAAGAGAGACAAGGTAAGGGTGTGGCTACTGAAAACACTCCTACCAAGAAATCTAAGAAGTTTATGGTTGGACCACATAAATCATGGAGTAAGGTTGCTATTGTGTCTAAAAAGAGAAAGGTTGATTATGATACTAAGTCAGACTATGAATGTTGCCAAAGATGTCTAGGACATCATGCATGTAAAGAAGCCAGCTTCTAAGAAGAGGGCTATTAATCTTCCTAAAGCTCCCTTGAACAACGTCTCCTTCCATGCTCCTGAAAACATGGAGAGGTGGCCATATATGTATCAAAGAAGAGTATATTTGGAAAGAGAACTAAGGAAGAATGCCCTAGAATGCCAAGAGGTGTTGAAGCTGATTAAAACTACAGGCTTGATGAAGACAGTCACTAAACTTGGGTCCTCCTATGAGAAGTTGGTCCAGGAATTTGTTGTGAACATTCCTGAAGGTTGTGATTATGCACACAATGAAGACTACAGAAAAGTGTATGTCAGAGGAAATGTTGTGACATTTTCCTCTACGGTGATCAATAGGTTTTTGGGAAGATCAGTAGACCCTCAACCTGAGTGTGAAGATACTGATGATCAGGTGTGTTAGGAGATCACATGTAATACTATGAAGCATTGGCCAAGCAAAGGGAAGCTTTCAGCTGGAAAGCTTAGTGTGAAGTATGCAATTCTTCATAGAATTGGTATTGTCAACTGGGTGCCTACCAACCATACTTCAACCATATTTGTTGGGCTAGGAAAGTTCATATACGTTGTTGGTAAAGGAAAAAAGTTTGATTTTGAGACTTATATCTTTGATCAAGTTCTGAAGCAAGCTTCATCCACTGCTATTAAGCTGCCTATATGCTTTCCTCCCCTCATTTGTGGCATAACTCTAGAGCAGAATATTCTCCATTGACATTACATTATAAGTTGTTTGCTAGGAGTCATGTCCCAGATATTGTTTCAACATTTGCGCCAACATCTGTTTCTGGAACTCCCAAGGAGAATACCATTGCCTAGTTAAAGGAGACCTGCAAGGACCTTAATTCCATCATCAAGTCAAGTACAACTAGGAAGATTAAACTTGAACAATTAATACGGGCCTTGACAGATGAGCAAGATTAGGGCACTAATGATGCTGAGATAGATATAGCTGGAGAAGATGAGGTGGATGTTGATGATGATCAAGGAGAAGAGGAAGAAGATGATGAGGAAACTGAAGATGACTGATGAATGTTGTCTTGTTTTTTTTATGGTTATGTAAGGGCTTAAAGCCCAGGATATTTGTTTGGCACTTTATGTGCTTATTATGTTCTCTAATACTTTATGTTTTTGCTTAGTTATTTAGTTGGTTTATCTTCCTTTGTCATATTATGGCTAAAAAAGGGGAGTAATACCAACTTTACTAAGCAATGTCTGCTAACCACTGACTACTGCTGCGCTGCTAACCATTAAGGAGGAGCATGTTAATCGGTTGCTTTCAGAAGAAGGATCTAATTGAGGCAGAGTAAAGATGTTTTCTTTTACGCTGTTGGCGTTCTGTTGACTCTGATTCTTGGTCCCAGACTATGGTTTTATGTCTGCAAGTTTCTTTTAGTTAGTTTTAGCCAAAATCTGTTGACATTGATTAGTCCATGCCTTTGAGGCTGGCATCGATTTTGGTAAAACTAACTTGACAACTTGATGTTGGACAAGATGGCCTAACATGAAGATCTAACTGAAGAACAAGATGTTTTGACAAGATGTCCTAACAGGGTTATTCGACATCTGTGTCTGTTACAGTTTTTAAATCTGGTTTGAATCTGTTATTTTAGATTTCGATTGCAGAAGATTATTTGTTTTTCCTAGGTGGCATCCAAGATTGAGGAATCAGAGATTCTTATTATATTTTGAAGATGTTGTTTCTAAGTGTGGCGAAACTTTTAGAAACTTAGGATTGAAGAAACTATTCTTTAGGAGAATTATATTTTTGAAGCCCAAATCTAGTATTATTTCTGGTTATAAATAGGATGGATTTAACCTAAGATAAGTGTGGAATCTTTGCACGGCTGCTTAGTGAGTACTAGGGTTTGTACTTTGTGAGCCACTCTTGTATTCTATTGATACTAGAGCTGGACAATTTGCATTGAGTTGTAATTTCAGTCACGGTTGTGATTAGAAGGGAATTGAGAAGGGTCTCATACCTAGGAAGATTCTTATGTAGAAATTAAGCACGGGTAGTGATTAAGAGATAAGTTATAAACGGTGGAGTTTAGCTTAAAATTAATACTATCTAGTGAATTTCATTCCTGGCTTGATAGCCCCCAGATGTAGGTGTGGTTGATCACTGAATTGGGTTAACAATTATATGTGTTGTTTACATTCTGCAATTTGTTTTCTGCTTCTTATTATCATTGTGTTTAAACCAGAGATCAAGCGTCTCAACATCTCTCTGGACATCTTCGAGATCTGCTATACCAAAATTTTAATTGGTATCAGAGCAGGCATCTTGCTCTGCATCTGGGTGAGATTTAGGGATGATATTTTCTGGTTTAATGGACAAAGAAGGAGGAATATTAAATAGACCACCCATTATTGATGGTTCCAATTATGAATATTGGAAAGTGTGCATGGTGACATTCATCAAGTTTATGGATGGTAAGGTGTGGAAGTCTGTGGTTAAATGGCGGGACCCACCAAAGGCCAAAGATAAAGATGGTAAGATCACTAATGAGTTGAAGCCTATATAGCCTTAGACTCTTTCTTCATTCACAAAACTAAGCGATGTGGGACTTCTTCAACATGTATATTTTTAACCAACCCCAACAATCTCCACATTGATTTAAAATAATACATAAGCTTTCATTGTCTTCACCGATAATCATACTCCACGATAAAGAGTATAGTTACTTGAAGCTACATATCGCGGTGAGAATCAGATATCAAGCTATTTTATTAACTTGAATTACAAAACATTGAATGTTCATCACCAAACTTTAATTTATGCCACAAGGGCTTTGACCCTTTTGGGGATTTACTGATTGTAGACCCTGGCTGGGGATTTTAAAGTGAAAACAAACCATTGTTGAGGATTACAAGAGACTTAGAGGATGAGATTTAATGTCCTAGATTTTTTGACTCTCCTGAGGATTGGTGTATTGATAAAGCTGACAAGGATCTATCCATTACTTTTAGGAAGCATGTGAGTCCTTGTATGAAGCCCAAGAGGAAGCTGGGTATTAAGACTTTCCAAATCTAAGAAGAGTTCAAGAAAGGCTTCACCAGGAAATAATCCTTTCTTTGTTGAACTGTACTAGGGTTAAAAGGGTTTAAAGAAGAGGTTTCACCAGGAAATAATTCTCTTTTTAATGAAGTGTTTCAAGGTTAAGTAAATTGAACAAAGCCCAAGAGGAGGCTGATTGTACTAGGGATACGATTCCTTTGTACAAGAGGGAACTAGTTGTTTGAACTAAGTTATGATGATTGAAATGGTCATATTGTTTGAACTGTCTAAACTAAGGATGATTTAAATGCTAAAGGAAACTTAACAAGATATGCACAAGTACATATACAGATATGTGGACAAGTATATGAACAATTATGAATTGAATTTGAAAAGGTGGTGGGTCTTACACTTTGGATAGAGGCCCAAGTGTATTATGATTGATTAAATGTTTTCTTTAATATTGAATTATGGTTTTGAGAAATTGAAGAAAGTTTTGAAATGATTTTGAATTTGAATTTGAATTAAAGATGACTTGATCTTAAGTAAGAGAGGAGCAAAGGTCTTGGGTCTTACACTCTAGATAGAGGCCTAGATGATTGTTTGTATCCTGTACAAAGCCCATGATGAATGAGGATAAAATATTTTCTATTTATAAAAGCTGTTAGGTGTTATACTCAAGGAGAGGCCCATGATTTAAAACAATTTCTGAAGAAGAGAGGATGGACTTATATTATAGCAGATACCCTGATTTTGATTAAGAAAATTGAGGCTAGGTTTATATTGAATTTGGAAGATTTAAAGATTGAAGTTTTGAAAATATGAAAGAGATTTTGAAAATAGAAAGAGGTATGGGACTTACACTCCTAGTAGAGGACCAAATGATGGTAATTGATTGAAAAATATAAGACGAACTTATACGATAGTAGAGACCCTGACTTATTAACTTGTGAAAAAGAATGTTAGGGATTATACTCAGGGAGAGGCACAAGATTATTTGAAAACACAATTATTTTGAACACTGAGAGGAGGGACTTATACTACAGTAGAGGCCATAAAATTTTTTATTTATATACAAATGGATGAGACTTACACTCTATTAGAGGTCCAGATATGTTGTGAAAACAGTGATCACACCGTGATTTTGAAAAACGCAATGAGACTTATACTATAGCAGAGACCCAAAGATTTGTTTATTTATAGAGATGGTTGGGTATTACACTCTAATAGAGGCCTAAATGATGGTGCTATGAAGTTTGAAAGATTGAATCAAAGTAAAAACCCTAGTTTCATTTTTTAAGATATTTTTTCAAAGAAAAAAACAATAAATAATGGTATAATTATAAAATGAATCTATTAACCATGTCATGAACAATGATTAAGGTTTATAAAAAGGTGTTTTATTCACATGAATATTTGAAATCAGTTTGGTTTAAGAAAAATCAAGAAAATAAATTATTTAAAAATATTTAAAACAATTTAAAATAATATTTTTGAATATATTAAAATATATCAAATAAAAAATATATTTTTTAAATTTCTTTGGTGAATAAAATATTTAGGTATGTGAATGATATTTGTACAAAAAATAATTTGAAAGTAATAAAATTGAATATAGAAATTAATTTTTGAATATAATTAAAATAATTAAAATTTTAAAAATATTCTTCCTCGCACCACCAGGATTTGCAAAACCCCTCCTATCTCACTCAATTTGTAATGAAATTTCACGATGTAGGTGTTACAGAAGTGATTTGATGATTTGGACAGCTTCCCTGGACCTCAAGGAGTGTTTTATGTGCTTGGAATAGATTGAAACCTTCTGAATTGATGGGCTCGAATCCAACTACAACTTGCTTGGGATGAACTTTGATCTTGATTAATTTGATATTACAGATAATATTTAAGTGTTTGGATCACTTACATATGGTGTATATGAGGTGTTTTGATCATTGGTTTAGACATAAATGCTTTGGAATGAGAAATTTGATTTCTCACTTTGGAATTTTGGAACTTTAAAAAAAAAGACGGAAAGTGAGAAAACAAGGTTTAGTGTTGTTTTAGTGTGTTTGAAATGATAAAAAAATGGTCCATATTTATAGGAGAACATGTTTTTTAGGAGGAATAGTTAATGGATGAAGGATCACTCTATCACCCAATGGATTTTGTCATGCAGCATGACTTAAAGCATAAGGTACTATAAGTCTCCTCTAGCATAGCTAGAATATTGAATCCAACCAAATTTGCAGGTTTGAACATTCATGGTTTTGGACTGAGTATGAACTTGTGTGACTTGATCCATACCAATTCAAAGTATCACATTAATGCATGAGAATAAAACTTAAATTCTCACATTTGCTATTATGGTTTCCACACGCTTAGAGATAAATCTTTGACTTAAGGTCCAAGTTTACAGGTTCTTCATGATTGAATGAGATTCTTATTGAATTAGATAAGGATCAGTCTTGCATAGTCACCAAATTTGGACTCAAAAATCATATGCTACAAGTAATGCACAAAATCTGTCTTGAAAATGAGCTTGATCGTGTCATGTTGTGAGGTTCATAACTTCTTGCTCAAGTTGAATCAAGGGATGTTCTTGTACTTTTTAGAAAGCTGATATATCCTACTTTAACTTTGATTTTTGCATTTTGGTCCTGAATCTTCTTGGATCATGGTGAAAAATGTATTCAAAGTTGGCCAAAACATGAAACAGATTCTGCCTAAAAAAATTCTAAGTGTCAAAGTTCAAAATATCTTGAAACCCTAACTTCATGGCCTTATATCTCAAAATCTATGCATTTTTTGGGGATGGTTCAACCTAGAAATCTTGTTGTATGGAAGAATATCTATCATTTGGGCTTTGAATTGTAAAAAATGGTTGCTTGGATCACAAGTTATGGCCTTGTAAAGTTAGGTAAAAATCATGCTTTTCTAGAACTTAGTGAAATTTTCAAATCTTCCAATTTTGCTTCTTTTGCAAGTAACCTTAATTTCTTGACCGATCCTTGTTCAAATGCAACAATGGATCTTGTTTTATTGTATAATGGCTTATCATGAACAATTTTGCTCAAAAATTCAAACATTGACTTTGTGTATCAGATGAATTTTGTGCAGGGAAACCATAATTCCTAATTTTTTATGAATGAGTATCTCAAGGTGATTTCAAACTTATGAATGGAATTCAAGGGTATATTTGAGTGTATTGAATCATATCCCAAGTTTGGAGATCATGTCTTGGTCAAAAGTTAAAGACATGGTTGACTTTTCATCGAAATCCTAGTTTGTGGCTCAGATGGATTTGAATTCTTGCATTGTTTATGAACCAATTTCTTTGGATCAACTCAACCATATGAATGTACTAATATGATTTATTTGAGGTCCTTGAAACATATCTTGAGGTCTTGGGTCATGCCTTACTCTATAAGTCATCCCTGGGATTGGATTAGGTCAAAACCCTGATTTGGTGACACAGATGATGTAACACCCTTCTAAACCCCGTGTAATATATATAAATAATCAGAGTGAATTATCATGCATCTCAGAAAAGGGTGTCACATAAAATTTCAGAACATCACACAATTACCTATCATGCTCATTAACACTTAAATAGTTCATGCTTTTCATACCCTTTCACATTAGCATATAGTAGCGGATTTTCTTTAATCATATTAGACATAATGAAAGTCTCATACTCATCTCATTCATAATCAATACTTAGGCATAAAAGCCAATACTCCACCTAACTCAAATAAACATAACAACATAGAGTATAATATATAATGTATCTCTCAAACATAAACCGAAATCTCCCCAGTGTTACATGACCACTTTAAAAAAATGGTAATCCTAAAATAGACAAAAATAACAAACATTTTTAAAATACACTGCACACCACTTTTTACATTTTTTTCTATCTTATCTAAAAAGGAATCACCAATCATATTATGCAGATTAGTTTCTAAGAACCCAGTTGAAATATATTATCCAATGCCTTCTCCCAACTTTGAGTTCCCGGTAATTCGAAGCCGAAGAAGAAGATGAAGAAGAAATTCTAAATGAGATCTCCTGACTACTTAAACAGGAGGAAAATCCCATTCAAACCCATAAAGAACCATTGGAAATGGTTAATTTGGGTTCAAAAGAAGAAAGAAAAGAAGTTAATATTGGACCCCTGCTCAGTCTAACTATCAGAAAGAATTTGGTACAGCTTCTCAAAAAATTTCCAAATGTGTTTGCTTGGTCCTACCAAGATATGCCAGGGTTGGATACCAACATTGTGGAACATCATTTTCCATTAAAGCCAAAATGTCCGCCAGTCAAACAAAAATTAAGAAAGACTCATCCAGATATGGCCATCAAGATCAAAGAAGAAGTCCAAAAGCAAATTGATGCAGGCTTCATTGCCACGTCAGAATATCCTCAGTGGTTAGCCAACATAGTGCCAATTCCCAAGAAGGATGGAAAAATCAGAATGTGTGTGGACTACAGGGATCTAATCAAAGTAAGTGCAAAAGATGACTTCCCCTACCACACATTGATATGTTGATTGATAGCATTGCAAAATTCAAAGTCTTTTCCTTCATGAACGGGTTTTTAGGCTATAATCAAATCAAGATGGCATTAGAAGATATGGAGAAAAGTTCATTCATTACACCATGGGGAAGCTTTTGCTACAAAATGTCATTTGGATTAAAAATGCGAGCGTGACTTATCAAAGGGCAATGAAAACTCTATTTCATGACATGATACACAAAGAAATTGAAGTGTATATGGACGATATGATTGCTAAGTCTGAAACAGAACAATAACATGTGGAAGATTTGTCAAAATTATTTGAGTGTCTGGAAAAATAAAAACTCCGCTTGAGTCCCAACAAATGTACATTTGGTTTTCGCTCAGGAAAGCTTTTGGGGTTCATCGTCAGCCAGAAAGGAATTGAAGTTTATCCTGGCAAAGTCAAGGTCATTCATGAAATCCCTTCACCCAAAACAGAAAAGCAAGTAAGAGGTTTTTTGGGACGCCTAAATTACATCTCAAGGTTCATATTTCTCATGACAGCGACATGCGCACCGATTTTCAAGCTCCTTCGAAAGGATCAAGGATTTGTATGGACAAAAGACTGCCAAAAAGCTTTTGAAAGTATCAAAGAATATCTTTTGAATCCACCAATTTTGTCTCCTTCTGTGGAAGGAAGACCACTAATCATATACTTAACCATCCTAGAAGGCACCATGGGCTATGTACTAGGTCAACAACATGAAACAGGAAGAAAAGAATACGCTGTTTACTACTTGAGAAAAAATTCATGGACTGTGAAACTGGATACATTATGCTCGAGAAACTTGTCGTGGTTTAGCTTGGGCTGCTCAACGTCTTCGCCAGTATATGATTTGTCATACCACTTGGTTAATCTCCTAAATGGATACAATCAAGTATGTCTTTGAGAAACCTGCTTTAACTGGAAGGATTTCCCGTTGGAAGATGTTGCTATCAGAATACGATATCGAGTACCACGCTCAGAAAACCGTCAAAGGAAGTATTCTAGCAAATCATTTGGCTCGCCAACCAATTGACGATAATGAACCAATCAAATTTGACTTCCCAGACGAGGATGTGATGTACCTAAAGATGAAATATTGCGATGAACCACTACCAGACAAAGGGCCAGAGCCAGGATCCCAATGGAGATTAATATTCAACGGAGCTGTCAACGCTTATGGTTACATAATTGGGGCAATCATTGTTACACCTCAGGGTACCCATAATCCTTTCACCACCAGATTGGCATTCAAATGTACAAACTATGAGGCCAAGTATGAAGCTTGCATCATGGGTCTCAAAGAAGCAAATGACTTAAGGATAAAGAATTTAAATGTGTATGGTGTAACACCCTTTTCTACCCTACAAATAAATGGCATAATATTCACATATATCAGAGTAAAATGTTAAACATCAATAAAAATCACCTTAAAGGGCGTACATTTCTCAATAAATCAAAAGTAGGTCAATGCTTCGTAAATAACGGGTTTTCCCAAAAGATATCAAAAATTGCAGTGGAACTCAAAAAGGCATAATCCAAAGTTTTCCTTATACGGAAACATAATCAAAATAACCAAATCAAATAAATCATGGTTTAACTCAAAGACCCCAACCTGATGTTACACTATCAGAGCAAGACCCTTTACGTTAACTAAAATGGCCAACAACTCAAAACTCCAAAAAGATCCTCGACGACATCCACGGGTAAACTCGGCCATCTGCACGTTACCCATATGGAGGCAACATTCAAACAAGCAGGGTGAGTAAAATAATTCATAATAATCAATGTAGGAAATAAATATATAAAATGGTGTCATTTTTATATTCAACATCGTCATATTCATCAATGGGCATCAAGGCCACAACATCATAAATTACTCAAGATCATCTCATAAATGTAAATACAATAAGACTCATGCATGTGGTGCCAATCATCAAAGCGCGATGGCACTACGCCAGAAATGAGTTTTAGCAGCACATCCTTTAGCAGTGCTTCTTAAAAAAGCGTTGCTAAAGGGTGGGTAAAAAAAAAGAAAAAAATTTTCCTACATAAGACAGCGCTTTTGAAAAAGCTCTGCTAAAGGGGGGCCCTAAGAAACCGCTTTTTAAAAAGCGCTGCTAAAGGGGGGGGGGCTAAGAAAGCGCTTTTAAAAAGCGCTGCTAAAGGGGGACCTAAGAAAGCGCTTTTAAAAAGCGCTGCTAAAGGCGTCCCCTTTAGCAGCGCTTTTTCTATAAAGCGCTGCTATATGGCATTGCTAAGGCACCCTAAGAAAGCGCTTTTAAAAGCGCTGCTAAAGGCCTTTAAAAGCGCTGCTAAAGGGGGACCTAAGAAAGCGCTTTTAAAAAGCGCTGCTAAAGGGGGCCCTTTAGCAGCGCTTTTTCTATAAAGCGCTGCTATATGGCATTGTTAAGGCACCCTAAGAAAGCGCTTTTAAAAGCGCTGCTGAAGGCCTTTAAAAGTGCTGCTATAGGTATTAGTATTATAATTTTAAAATACCCTCCAGAATTTTAAGAGAAACAGAACAGTCGTGCAATATTTCTTTTCTTCTTTCTTTATCCTCTGGCAAACGACCCATTCAAAGTTTCGTTGCTGTTGCCGTCATCTGCCGTCGACCGTCGCCCTGTTTCGTTGGATTGCGCCACCGTCCCTTTTCGAGTCTGCATTGCATTGCATTTCCACCATTATTAAGGTATGTGAAGTTTTACTATGGTTTTCTTGTTTTTTTTTTCTTTTCACCATTGTTGGTATTTGAAGACATTAAAGGTTTTGAAGGTTTTTGTTAATACTGTTATCTAAATATTGATGGTTTTTCTTTTCACCATTGTTGGTATTTGATGGTTTTTCTAAATATTTGATGGTTTCTGAGTTGTTGACTAAATAGGTAAGAAAAATTATTAATAATTCATAGTAAAATTATTAATGTTGTTTGATGGTTTCTTTGCATAAAATTATTAATGTTGTTGACTAAATATTGATGGTTTCTGAGTTATCGATGGTTTCTGAGCTGTTGTTGTTTTTATTGAGTTATTGAAGGTTTAGTGAAGGTTTTTAGTGTTGTTTTGTATTGAAGGTTTGAGGACATGCAAGTAAATTTGAGTTCAAGTATGATACGTATACTATTGTTTTTGTTGTTGTGTAGATATGTTACGTTTGAGGACATGCAAGTAAATTTTAGTGTTGATACGTATACTGTTGTTGAGTTATTGTTTTTGTTGTTGAGTTCAAGTATGATACGTATATTGTTGTTTTGTATTGAAGGTTTGAGGACATGCAAGTAAATTTTAGTGTTGTTGTTGTGTAGAAATGACTTATTGAAGGTTTAGTGAAGGTTTTATATGTTGATATGTTATTATGTTATTATGATGGATTTCTCAATGTTTATATGATATACATGTTATTATGGTTTTATATGTTTAGTTAGGATTTCTCAATGTTTAGTAAGGGTGTCATTTTGGTTTAAGGATTATCTAGTAATTTTAATATGATTTGTTTTGGTGGATTATCTAGTATTTTTAATATGATTTGTCTTGGTTAATTATTAATATGATTTTAATAAAATTTATATTTTGTCTGCTATAGGGGTTACCTGTGAAGAGCAAAGATGTGATCGTTTCCAAGCATCCTATTGCGTAGCATTCTTAGAAGTTAGTGATTTCCTTACAGGTATTCTCTGTTTTGTTTAACTTTTATAGTTTAGTGTAGATTACTCAGTTAGTATGGATAAAAAATAGATGTCTGGTAATTGATTGTCAAAAGAGTACGAGAATGGGGTATCAAAGTTCGTTAAGTTTGCTGTTGAACACGCCAAAGACCCCAGTAGGATCACATGTCCTTGCTTAGGATGCTGTTATGGGCGTCGAGTTGACGCCGTTCAGTTAGAATCTCATTTAATGAGACATGGAATTGATCGAAGTTACACATGTTGGACATTACATGGTGAGATAAGTAACGAGAATGTTGAACCCCGAAATAATACGACATGTGCTTCAAAGGACAATGGCAGAGATACATATGATTATGATCGAGTCGAAGAGATTGCAGAAGCACTTGAAGAAGATCTTCAAGATTGTCCCAAGATGTTTGAGAGGTTGGTAAGCGATGCAGAGAAACCGTTGTATAAAGGTTGCACTACTTTCACAAGATTGTCTGCGGTATTAAAGTTGTACAATTTAAAGGCGGGTAATGGATGGTCGGATAAAAGTTTCACAGAGTTGTTAGCCCTATTTCAAGAGATGCTTCCGGAGGATAATGTTCTTCCCAATCAAACCTATGAAGCTAAAAAAAATGTTATGCTCTATTGGCATGAGCTATGATAAGATACATGCTTGTCCAAATGATTGCATTTTGTTTCGAAATGAATATGCATCATTAAACGAGTGTCCTAAATGCGGTGTATCTCGGTATAAGAAAAAATTGTCACCAGCAAAAGTATTATGGTATTTTCCTATAATTCCGAGATTCAGACGCATGTTTCGTAGTGAAACAGATGCAAAACACCTGACTTGGCATGCAGATGATAGAATTGTAGATGGGAAGTATCGACATCCGGCAGATTCACCACAGTGGATGAAAATTGATAATGATTATCCTGATTTTGGAGAAGAAGCTAGAAACATTCGCTTGGCATTATCGACTGATGGAATGAACCAGCAAAGGTTGAGATGTTTAGCATATGGTCCAAGTTTGCATGTGTTTTCTTATAGCCCATACGCAATTAATGGATACACATTTTATACCAAGGAACAAGATGATAAAAGTACAATGCAAAATAGTGGTGTCACCGTGCTTGCCGAAGCAATGCACATTTCCTCGTATTATGGGGTTATCGAGCGCATTTGGGTGTTTGATTATGAGAAGTTTCAGATTCCTATCTTTGGATGCAAGTGGGATGAAAATAATAGTGGCATACAAATGGATAAATCAGGTTTTTTGAAAGTGGATCTTAATAAGGTGGGGTACAAAGATGAGCCTTTTATTCTAGCCACGCAAGCTAAACAAGTGTTCTATGTCACTGATCCGACAAGTACGAAATGGTCTATAGTTCTTTTTTCCAACAAAGTAATCGATGATAACATTGGAGAAAAGGGGGATGTTTATGTTGAGAATGAATCTTATATTATAGATGACCCAGATGAGAATATTAGAGCGGACGAATCATATATTAGAAATGATCATAACGAGGGAATTTGGATCAATCCATCTGTCCGTGTTGTTAAGAGACAAGTAAACCCCGTTACAACGAAAAAAAGAAAGAGATGTTAAAGGTACTTGTAACATGTTTTTCTTATTTACACATGTCTTATTTATACCATGTTTTTCTTATTTCTTATTTATACCATGTTTTTCTTATTTACACATTTCTTATGTATATATTTGTTATTTACATATTTGCATGTCATTCATTTGATACTTTGGTTTTTCTGAATTACAGGTATATATATTATGGCCAGCAACGAGGAAACATCACATGATGGAAAACAAACAACAAAAGACGTGGAAGGCGATATTAAAAGAGGCATAACAATTATGAAAAAAATCATCCGTGCGAGAGATAAAGGAGTAAAGTATGATGTCCATTGGAATGAAAGAGATCAGTTAGTTGAGCCTAACGGTGCGTTGCTAACAAGTTACATTGGAGCACTTGTACGTTCGCAAGTTTCGATTACTTGCGATAATTGGAGAATTGTTTCATTACAACCGGCTAAAGATAAGATTTGGACCGAGATTCAGGTATAATATTAGAATTTTTTAATTATTGTTGACATTTACGTCTTTAAATTAAATATACTAACATGTTATATGTATGTGTGTTTGTTTGCAGAGATCTTTCAATATTGAAGATCGTAGGAGAAAATATTGTATTCAATTGGCCGGAAAACGCTTGAGGGGATTTAGAGCGTTTTTAACAAACAAGTTTCTAAAAGATTCTAAAGGAAACTTTGTTGACTCAGAGCGTCCGATGAAGTACGCGGATTTGATTTCGGAGGAAGAATGGGAGACGTTTGTTGCAAAGAGAAGATCAAAAGAATTTGAAGTAAGTACAACTTATCATGAACTATGTATAGTATATATACTTCTTCCATGTACAGGAGTTCTGATAAACTTGTTTTTTCAGGTTGTTAGTGGCGTAAATCGTCAACGGGCATCAAATCCCGCATATCCATACAGAAAGGGCCGGTTGGGATATGCACGATTAGAACAAAAAATAGTAAGTACATATAAATGCTTTAATATGATATATTTACAAAAAATAGTAAGTATATATAATAGGATACAATGCTTTATTATCCGTCTTAATGCGTAGTTGGAAAAGGAGAAGAGTGATGCGACATCTCTTCCGGACCATGTAGTATGGAAGGCTGCCCGTGTGGGACGAGATGGAGTCATTCAGGAAGAAGTTCAACAAGTCTTTGAACAATGTGTAAGTACAACATTATCTTTGTCAGTAACTGATCAAAAGTGTGTAATATATTTATATATGTTTTTATCTATATTTCAGGAGACTCTGTCCCAGACCATAACTCCCGCCGAGGAAAATGATTGCAGGAGCTTACTGAGCCGGGTGCTGAATATTCTTGAGTATTCTGGGCGTGTGAGGGGTAAGGGATTTGGTGTCACTCCATCCAAAATGTATAAGCAGCCAAAGAAAAAAAATCCAACCAATAAAGAAGTTATGGAGACTTTGGAGGAATTGAAAGCGCAAATCCGTGAATTACAGAAGGATAAGGAGAGATACATGGCGGAAAGACGCGCTCCAGAGGGTAGAGCTACTAGTGACAAAGATAGTACCGGTTGTCCGCAGAAGCTTCCAGAGGTAATTGTATATATTACATTGAAATTAATTTAGCACACTTTACTTAATTAACATATTAACTGATCATTATTTGTTTAGGGCATTTCACTTTGCCGGCTATATTTATCATCACCTACTCATCGAATGGTTGGCAAGGGAAAGGTGCATAACTTTCTGGGAGACTTACTTCACCACAAACCGCTCCCTTCTGGATTTTTGAAAGTATCTATTGATATTGCATTAGAGGGGAGTGCGTTATTGCCTATACCAGATGATATTTCCGGCACAACAGTGGTGGGAGACGCAATAGGAGCGTATGTGGCATGGCCGGCAAATCTGATTTGCATAGATGATGAGGTAGGTTGAACCTTTTAATACTCAAATGTTTTATGATCCATACATGAAAGTTATTCTTACATCTACATTTTCTTATTTACATGATGATCTTAGACTCCTACAAAATCCAAATCAAAAGATGATAGAATTATTGTGCGGGATACCGATTCAGCTGCATCAAAGAAATAGGTACTACTACAGTTACATGACTATCTTGTTATACATTAATTACTGAACTTATATATGACTTTTAGGTTCATGATCAGCAGTCGCAACAAGTCAGCAAGGGTAAGATGCCTAAAACTTCCAAGGTTCCCAGAAAAGCAATTGTTCCTCGATTTAGGATGTGCCTTGAAACATATGTCGGAACATCAGATGTGCCTGAGGGTGGCGTCCGTCAAATACACATGGAGGCAGGTATTTTCGATTTTGAATATCCTGAAACAATTGCTAAGGAGGATTTTGATCAGGTTTTCAACCATTCTGAACTGGGCGTCGGTGTTATGCATTCATACATCAGGTACTTCGATCCATTTTAATTAAATAATTGAACATTTTAAAATTTGCTCGTTTAACTTAATATTCTAATGTTGATTATGTTTTTTTAGGTTCTTGTATGACAAGTTATTGGTCCCGAATGAATTGACTTCAGTATTCGCATTCTTATCTGCGAGCTGTGTCAACTCACGTATAATAGACCAGTCACCAGATATATTCTCGCATGTTTCTACTTGATAAAACTATTTAAACTATATATCCGAATAAATGTTCGTTTGTTTTTTCCATTTACAGTGTCCTCGGCAGCGCAATGGTATTGACTGTGGATATTTTGTATTGCGCTTTATGAGGGAAATTATTCTTTCTAGTCAACTTGAGATTCCAGTCATGGTATGGATCAATTCATTATATAAGCTATATGATTCATTTTGATAATTATCCGATACTTCATCTGAGTAATTAGTTTTAAACTTAAATCTTATTCGATCTGTTATATTATGTAGTATTGTGATGAATTCAAGTGCGCTACTTACACGAAAGCAAAATTGGAAGAAATTAAAGAGGAATGGTGTCAATTTATTCTTGGGTTGAGAATTGTATAGAGTTATCGGATTGGAAGACTTGTAATTATATGTGAATTGAATGTATTTGTGTTGTTGTAATTCTGAGGATCGAATTTTGTTGTAACATATTTAAACAGGTTTATGTGTATATTAAAATGTTTATGAACAAAGTCATGAGTTACAATGTATCCAAAGTTTTGAATTGTACATATAAGGCCAAAGTTTGAATTGTATATTTAAGGCCAAAGTTTGAATTGTATTTATAAGGCCAAAGTGTTGAAATAAAGGCCTGAATTATAAGCAGGTTTGTGTAATATAAGCAGGTTGTTGGTAAAATATACAAAACAGGGTGAATATTTTGTTTAAAAAAATTTTTAAAATCTGGAACATTAGACAGCGCTTTTACATAAAAGCGCTGCTTAAGGTCACAAATATTACGCTACAAAAGCACTGCTATAGGTTTGGAAGGGGGGGGGTCTAAGACAGTGCTTGTAAAAAGTGCTGCTAAAGGGTGGGCTATGGCAGCGCTTTTCAAAAGCGCTGCTAAAGGGGGGGGGGGGGTCTAAGACAGCGCTTTGTGAAAGCGCGGCTAAAGGGGGGGATGGTTGGGGGAATTATGCAGCGCTTACAAAAGCGCTGCTAAAGGTGCTGCTGAAGGGAGCTTTTAGCAGTGCTTTTTCATTGAAAAAAAGTGTTGCCTTTACCTTTAGCAGCGCCACTTTTGGCAGCACTTTAAAGTGCTGCTAAAGGCAAAAAAAAAGCGCTGCTAAAGGTCTTTTTTGGCATAGTGTGGACACTGGGCCATCAACCCTCGATAGATCCTCATCAATAGGATCGATTCTACTCAAGAACCGAAGCACATCAAAATACCTCACATCCACACAATGGGATTGAAGACAAAGAAATTAGGTCCTGAACTGAAGTCCGAATGCACATGAATGCATGATGCACACATCAATAATCATCCTCATAATAACATCATAGGTGCATCATCATTCATCATAATCACATAGAATCATTATATAATCATCATAGAATCATCAAAACGCATAGAAATATCATCATAGCTTATTATCATTACATCATAGGAATCATCATATAATCATGTACTAATCACATAGAATCAAAGTCACACTCATGGTAATTCATCATAAAATAATTTATTTAATCTCATAAAAATATTATAAAATCAATTATCTTATTTATACTATGTTATAGCTCTATTCATTAGCTTTCTAACACTTCGAACGGGGACCAAAACAGACTTACGGATCAAAAGTTACGTCCAAAACGATTTCGACCGAAAACATGAACAGTCGTGATGGACCGCATGCAATTTTCTGCGTTTTTCACTGTTGGAGGCCTTCCGGACCTCCGATTTCGATTCTGTAAAAACTCAAACTCTTATAAAATTACAACCCATTCAACACTGTAATTATCTCAAGTAAATTTACAATTTTAACACAATTAAACCATCTAATCATTGTTTTAAGATTATGCCTAAAACCTTTAAAATTAAGGGATATAGGTTCAATCTCGTATCATATTTACGCCTCTAATTCCCATAATTCCCTACAAATATCCCACAGTCATTAGAGTTTCTCACTATCAAATTTCCCTACAGGATTAAACAAATGTCGAACCAGATTTTTTGGCCACGAAGGCCTAATTTCCCTTAAACCCAAATAAATACCTATACAGTTAAAACCTCACAAATAGGATTTGACCACGAAGGCCTAATTCCCTTTATCTCAAAATCAGCCTCAAACCCTTTAAACCCTTAAATCGGTTTTAAATACATTGAAATTATACATTGAAAACAATGAAGGAAATACTTCCCATACCTTAATTGCCGACTCTAAGCCTTTTCAAATCTTTCAGAAAACCTTTCGAAGCTTTTGCCTCAAACCTCTTCCTAAGAGCTCTGGCCTCTATTTCTTCTCTTTTCACGGTCTAACAAGAATGAATCATAATTTCCTCAGAAATCCCTTTTTGTTAAACCTAACCTTGGGCCTATAAATTGGGCTTTTCCTATATTATCCTCACTAACTCCTCCTTAATTGTCCAATTTGCCCTTAGTTAACTTATATTTATTTAAATTAATAATAATACTAATATATTCATATTATATATTATTATTTAAATAAATAACCCAAAACTTCATAATTCCCAATGTTCCACAACAACCACCGAAATTACCAAAAATGCGAATATTCTTATTTAAATAAATTAAATAAATATTCCAATAAAATTTGGGGTGTTACAAATGGAGACTCTACTTTGGTTATAAAGCAGATCATAGGAGAATGAGACACACGCCAGACTGGATATATCCCTTACAAAGACTATGCAAGAAGGTTGTTACCTTTCTTCAACAAAATTGATTTTCTCCACATTCCTCGTGAAGAAAACAACATGGCTGACGCAGTGGCTACTCTATCCTCCATGATTATTTGCAGTTGAAGCAGACATCGACGATAAGCCTTGGTATCACGACATCAAACGTTTCCTTCAAAGACAAGAATACCCACCTGGGTCATCAAGAAAAGATAGGAAGACCCTTAGAAGACTGACCGATAACTTCTTCCTAAACAATTATGTACTTTACAAAAGAAACTTCGACACGGTTTTGCTCAAATGCGTGGATGGACACAAAACAAACATGCTAATGAATAAGGTTCACGAAGGATCCTTTGGCACTCATGCCAATGGACATACAATGTTAAGAAAAAATTCTAAGAGCAGGATATTATTTTCTGAAAATGGAATCCGATTGCTACAAGTGCATGAGGAAATGCCACAAATGTCAGATTTACATTGACAAAATTCATGTATCTCCGAATCTTCTCAAAGTTCTTTCTTCTCCATGGCCTTTTTCCATATGGGTGTCGCAACTGCAAAAAAGAGCTGGCGGGAACAAACAGAAGAGTCGACACCGAATGCTATTTATCCCAAAAAGAGGGAAAGGAAACGATCAAAGAAAACCTAAAAGAAACGGAGAAGACAAGGTCATCACAACCAAATCTTGGGTTCAAGAGTCGGTTACGAAAGGGGGAGGTATGAGCACCCCTCACGTCCGTTATACTCAACGAGATCCATGTTTGTTGTCTAATCAAGGGGTGAGTTATCTAAAAACTACTGGTAAACTGGGAAAAAAGAAAAGACTCGATAGGACATCTCCGCCCTATGCCTACGTATTCCCTAGTGCAATGGGAAGTCAAAGTCAACGGAGTTCAGGAAACTACGGGTGATGGGAGGAAGGTTGCTCGTCAAGACATTGGAGTCTTGTGCCTACGTATCCTCATCTGGTATGAGAAATCAGAGAAAACATAGTTCGACCAACTAGACCACTGGTTGGTTAAGTGTTTTTTTATGAGCAACGCTAAGTTCTCATTCCAGCAGTTAAGGTCGATGCCTGTTTGCGGTAGAACGGAAAAATAACATACTCTTTTATGAAAATGATTTGAAGAATGATCCCAAAGGATAAGAAGGTTTGAATTTGGTTTGTTGGTTTTAGTGAAGTGGATTGATTTAGTTTGAGACTCATGTCACGCTAAAGACTATGACATAAGAGCGAATGTGTCGCATGTCGCCCAAAGGGCATACACCAAACACTCTAGACCAATGAGGAGAAACCCCCACTCATAATTTCCCATGTAATTAAGGCTCGTAGTGTACAATATTTGTCATTCTTTATTATGTGTCTTAGAAAAGTTTGAGATGAGAAGAGAAGACACAAGCAAACACTAAAGGGAAGCTGAAAACCTTAGTACTATCATACAAAATGGTCTTAAGTTAGGATGAAAGGGAAGTCTACCTAATGTTATCATACAAATGATGGACCTAGAGTTGAGATTAAAGGGACTATCCTAATTGTTATCATGAAAAGGATTGAAAGCCTAGTGTCTCTCCTACTCCCATCTTAAACAGAGGGACTAGGAATCCTAAGGGATCATGTGAGTAAGCATAACTAAACAATATCCAATTCAAACACAAATGAAAATAAGGATAAAAGAAGTCTCATAGAGATAGAATAAGATAGATGAAGATGAAAGATACCCAAGGAACATAAAAATGTATATGCAAATTGTCGCATCGCTGCGAAGAGGGGCCAACAAAGACAGAAGAGTCGCCACTGTTCATTATTTATCCCAAAGAGAGAGAAAAGAAACGATTAGAGAAAACCTACGAAAAGGGGAAAAGACAGGTCTTTGCAACCAAATTTTGGGTTCGGGAGTCGGTTACGCAAGGGAAAGTGTTGCGGTGAGAATCGTGATACCAAGATATTAATTAACTTGAATCTTTAATTCTTAAATTCATTACCGGACTTTAATTTATCCAAAAAGGAAAGGTTTAAAGAAAGAAAAACCTATAAAAATGCAAAGCAAAAGGCAAGGCCTAAAGCTAAGCAAAGAGAGGTCTAAAGGTTCGGGGGTTGGTTATGCCTAGGGTAGGTATTTCACATCCTAAACATCTGTAGTACTCTACAGGAACCTCTTGTTAGTATTTGTGTTTTCTAAAGTTTGCTTGCTAAAGGAAATGTGCTAGGGGTAAAGATATAAAGTATATACAAAGTTTGGTAATGTATGCTCGCGAAGACATCACATCTCGTGCCTATGTATCCTGACGGGAATGGAACCAGGGCAACCGTAGTTTCCCTGGTTAGGGGTAAGGAACTCTTGACTGTGGTCAAGGTTCCTAGGGATGTAACCATTCATAGGGAAGTACTTGGAGTGCGGCGACTCCAGAATCTATGTTGAGATTGTTATGGTATAGAATGTCCACGGCGGGACGCTAAACATGAGTACGGCGACTCAGATCCTAAGGCTAGGATAACGGATAAAGGATGTCCACGGTGGGACGCTAAATAGAGCACGACGACTCCAATCCTAAGGTTAGGACAAAGTTCAAAGGATGTCCACGGCGGGAGCTAAGTAGAGCACGGCAACTCCAATCCTAAGGTTAGGATAAAGGGGTAAAGGTAAAGGATATCATATGTAAACACAATGTCACAATAATATAAACAAAAGGTTCAAAACCTCATGAGGATAATCAATAGTTTTAAAGGTGAACCAATTAAATGCGTACAAGCAAAGGAGAATTTCAATACTTAAACGTACAAGGAAATCAACAATCCAAGTTCATAATCTCAAATTAAAAACTCAAAGAGAAATAAGGTCACAGTCTTGGAATGAAGAAATCAGAGATAAGAGGAGAGTGAAAATCCTAAAATGATTTACAATTCTCTCACGATGTAAAGTGTTTCTAAAATGAGATTTTATAATTCTTTGAACATCATGTGAAAATATAAATTGATACAAGAATTTAGAAAAAAGAATAACTTTAAAATGATTAAAAATAAAGAAGTTGTGTTAATTTGAATTTTGAAGAAAAATAACAAAGAAATAGTAATAAAAATAAAGGGAAAGCTCATACCAAGGGTTGAACCCGTGCCTGTTGGTTTTCAAATCAAAACTTCCACCACATCAACCAAAGCACGCACATGAATAAAAATGGAAAAGAAAGATTAAATATCAAAAGTGCTAAAAAAAACAAGAAAATGCTAAAAAAGTGTCCTCACTGAGGATCGAACCAAGGACAATGCGCATGATAGGATACTTAAGGCCAAGGTAATAACCACTGGGGTGGCGATACATCCATTGTATCATGCCACCCCATTTGAATATATACCATAAGGGCGTGTAGGTGTCGCTACTGCGAAAATCGGCATCGGCATGACAGGAGAGTCGCCACCGTGCGTTATTCATCCCTCAGAGCGGGAAAGGAAACGCTCGAAGTAAACCTCGCAAAGACGGGGAAAGGTATGGTCATCGCAACCAAAACCTGGATTCGGGAGTCGGTTACGCAAGGGGAAGGTATTAGCACCCCTCACGTCCATCGTACTCGATGGGATCCGCGCTTGTTTTCGGGTATGGATTGTTATTTCTATCTAAACTAAAGGTCAGGGGTTAAAAAGAAAATAAAATGACTCGGCAAAGCATCGCACTTTATGCCTACGTATTCCCGTCTGAAACGAGAAATCAGAGTCAACGTAGTTCGCCTACCTACGGGAAAGGAGGGGAAGGTTGCTCGCTAGGATATCGCATCCTATGCCTACGTACTTTCATACAGCATGAAAGATCAGAGCAAACGTAGTTCGGGCCACGGAAGACACATGCTTGTCTTGATTGATTTTTATTCCTTCTGAAAAAGGGTTTTCTAATTAGCAGGTCCAAGCGGACAAAAATGACGTCTTGATGGGTTCACATTCTTTTACGGAAGAAGTGTCTTTTATTGTGTTTGAAATCTTTATTTGTGTTTTTCTGTTTGTTTTGAGAAAGAAGAGACAGAACTCTATCCTATGGTTGCAAAAGGAATCAGACTATCCTAATGTTATCATGCATGGGTTAAGACCTAGTGTCTATCATGCTCCTCTCTTGCACAGAGAGAAACAGAGATCCTAAGGGATAAACGGAAACAGAAGCAGCAGATATATACATAAAACAGTAAAATGCATGGATGCAACAATACAAGCGAGGCAAGGGAGTCCCACTCAACCTCGAACCTAGAAAACAATAGGCAAAAGTGAACATGATTCACTTTCAACCTAACAGGGTAAACAGCAAACAATACAGTCAGGGAAAACCAATCAATACATCAGAAATAAACAGCCACAGCAGCTCAGGCATCAGCATCTGTCTTCAAGTCATCTCCAAACAGCTACAAGCTTCAGCAAGCATCAATCTCCATCTCCACAGCCTTCAAGCAAGGTCTCTGTCATCAGTCTTCAATCTGCAATGGCTTTTCTTCAAGTCTCAATCTCCAAGCTGAGGAATCAATCACAAGAGTGAACTGAGTGTTAAGCAATTAGTTGACCACCAAAGGTGGCAAAGATACTGCTATCAACACATAGGATATTTTCTCTCAAGAGTTCTATCTCCTAGACACTATCACCAAGCCTTCCAAAGGAAGGGGGTAAGTGTCTTAGAGAGACTCTGCATCACAGAGAGGAATGGAGACAGTCAAGACCTTCCATGTTTTTAAGAATCAAGTTTACTACTCTAGAGCTCTGCCTAGCTCTTAAATCCTATAGCCTTCAACAGCTGCCAGCAAGAATCTCCTCATCAACTCTGGAAGTTGGTCTTCATTCTCTTGATCTCCAATGGTCTCATCATCACAAGTCTTCAGCTCTCCCAATCCCCAAGCAAACCCAATACCCCACACAGACAAATGAAATAACCCTAGAGAGGGCACACCACACAATCAAACAAATATAGACAGTATACTAATAGCAGTAGGGGAATCCTAATATTTTCTAAGGGATCTAATAACTACCCATAGTCCCTATAGTCCCATACCCCAAAAATTCAATCTCTAACTCCTAAGGGAAATGAACTAATTCACCTATGTTATCACCTAAACCCTAATTTTGATCATGTTATTCACACCTAATCAAATCACCTAAAATTAAATTCTAAAATCATGAACTAAATTTTATATACAAGCTAACATTCTATATTAATCAACCTAAAAAGAATGGATTAAAAATAGTAAAGCATCTATTCAAACTAAAATTAACAAATTCATGCATCAAATTAAACTTTATTTACACCTATTAAAGAGAAAAATATGCCAAAAATATGAAAATAAAATGAAATATTAATTTTTTTATGTGATATTTTTCTTGACAAAATTATGAGCAATGTGCAAAAAGAACCAACGAAAATCATGCATTTTTCCATTTTTTATGAATTTTGAAAGAATTAATATTTTTTGAAGAAATAAAATGGGATTAATTTGGCTGGGGTGCATCTAGCATGAAAAATCAGTTAAAACAACAAACTGGGCCCAGACTGGGGGGCGCGCATAGCAAGCGCGTCTGGGCCCATCAGCATTCAGAAAATAACAAAAATTAAAAAAGGAGAAAACGGTGCAGATAGTAAGTTTTTTAGTTCATTTTAGGTTTGGGCCTTATTGGGAGGGTACGAAAAGTAATAAAATCTGAGCCCATTGGAGAGGTTTTAATGAAACGGTGCGTTGCACCATTTGAAGTTCCCTCCGTTTTTCTGTTTAATCGTGGCCGTTGGATGAGAAGCCAAGTCAAGGTCAATCAAGCAATCGTGTGGCTCTCATGTTGTCTTCAACCTCCAGCAAACCCTAATGTCTGAAACTCTTCACCATGCATGCATCTTCCAGCTTTCCTTTCTCCCTCGTCTCTCCATGAATCCACACGATTCCAAGAGCAAAGTTGCTCTAAATCCTTCCCTCTACACAACCATGCCCATAGTTCTTCCTAAAACTCACTCAAGAAACAAACCCGATAGGTGCAATAATTCTGATCCACCATTTTCACCTGACATCAAATCTCCCAATGCTTGCTCAATTCTATCCTAACATTATCTACATCTCACACTGATCATTTTAAGCCATAAGTCCAAGATTATCTTGCATTATCATTGATGTTATAAGCTCCAACAAAATTAGTGCATCATGATCAACATCCATGAAACTTGTTCAAACTTGGTGAAATTCATCATCTAACTTAACTTAACCATTCTATGCTAACAAATCACTAACATGCTGGCTGAATCATGCAATTCGAAGGAAGATACCAACCTGGTGTGATGGTGAAAACAGGTGCTGAATCCTCTTGATCCAATGCTTGCAATGATTGGAACTTGATCCACACTACCAATTCTTGATTCTGTATGCAGAAAATCTGACTCAAACCTCTTGGATCTTGTGATTGAAAAGTTCTTGCTTCTTGGATGATTCACTTGAACAGCACGATCCCTCTCCAATTCTACCCAATCCTTGTGTGAATTCTGATCTATGAGTGATGGTGATGATGATCCAATCAAGAATTGTGAAAATTGGTGAAGATTTGAGGTAGTTTGAAAAGCTTTTGCAAGTTGAAAAAAATGTGTGAAACTTGGTGTTATGAGCAATGTGATTCACCAACCATGGCATGAAGCTCTTCAATACAATATATAGATGAGATTAGAAACTCCTAGAACCTTGGAGAAACTTCCCATGCACAATTTCCCTTGGATTTGGATTATGTAACTTTCATTGTAAGTAACCATGCATAACTCCTAAATCTTGAACCAAACTCAAAATTCTAATTTTGCCAATGTTTTCGAAATGATTTTTCCAATCAAAATGACCTATAATTTCACCTCATTTGGCCAAACTATGAAAAATCTCAAATTTAGGTCATTTTTTATTCATTAAATCCACCAATTTTGAAACCTTGTGCTATGAATCTTTACAATCTTTCATGGTCATTTTTCTAGACTCAAAATGTCATTTGGAGCAAGTTTGATGTTGTGAAGTGTTTCATTTGAAGCTTCCTTGCATGAGTTTTGGGCATAGGCTTGAAATGACCTGTAATTCTCAGATGACAAAAATACCCTTTGCTTGCCAAGACCATAAGTAGAGTTCCACAATTCATATGAAGGCATACCATACCATTCTAGAAATCTAAGACAATGAGGAACAATTCTTATGTTGACCAGAAATTCATTTGAAATCTCCTTGAGGGGTAAAAATTGCTTGGAAGACAAGTAACTTTCACAGACAAAATTTCAGATACCCCAGATGACCTGTAACTTGCAAGGACCATAACTTGAGTTCTATAAATCTCCTTGATGTCTTCTACCACTCAAATTAAAGGTATTGAGATCCTCTACAAGTTTCATGTTGGCCAAGGATCCATTTGAAGCTTGCATTGTAACTTATCTTGCTTGGAAGTTTGACCTAAACTAGGGGATTTTACACAGAAACCCTAATTTAGAAACTCCTCTTCTCCTTGATTTCTCTTGATTTCTTCTTGGAAAAACACCATATCCTTATCCATGTGTCAAATGATGAACCACACATCTCTATAATAGACCTTAATGCCCTTCAATCAATCAATTGACCTAGGGTTGACCCAGATGAAACCCTAGTTGACTGCCTTCAACTGCAATTCTTGTGATCATATCCATGACTTGCTTCCTTCTCCAAATGACTTTCTAAGTCTCCCATGATGCCTATATACTCTCCATGCTCAACTTACAGCTCACAACTTCTTTTGATGATCCTCAGATACCCTCAGATAGGAGATAGATGCACTGCTTGATCCACTGACTTCTCAGCTTTCACATTCTTCTCTGATGACTTGAATGAGATTGAATTAGAATAATAACCTCTTGATAGGCTCCTAGAGATGAGAATAGGGCTTGGTCCCTTGTTGGATAGCTTGCCTATGCTATGCAATGCAGATGATTAGACTATGTACATGACTCTATATGCAAATGCTAATGCAGTTGAAACATAAACCAAGTGAATAAGGTTGAGCAAATTTTAGGGTGCAACAGCTGCCCCTATTCAAGCGACTTGGACCCTATTGGGTGAAGAGCGAACGGCCTTCAAACATTCGAGGTACGAGACAGTTGAATACTAAGAACCCGGAAATTTGCCAACCGCAGAAATAAACTGCGCCACCGCTTGGGGAACGACATTCATCAACTGAATCTAACTGTTTACGGCGACCCACTGATCCATTAGCGACCGTGCTGGGGATTTTTTTCATCCTTGAAGAGATCTCAACTAAAACTTGTCCATGTTAGGACTCCATCTGCTGCCAACCCGGAAAAATCTCGGCAACTTCGCTGGGGATAATTCGTCTGCATTTTATCAGGAATAAATCGTCCACGTTAGGAGTAAACTCTTGTCCACGTTAGGAATAACACCGTCCACGTTAGGACTAACATCGTCCATGTTAGGACTTACCTTTCCACGTAAGGAATAACCTTTCCACGTTAGGAATAACACCGTCCATGTTAGGACTCACCTTTCCACATTAGGAATAAACTTGTCCACGTTAGGAATAACACCGTCCACGTTAGGACTCACCTTTCCACGTAAGGAATAACCTTTCCTTTCCACGTTAGGAATAACATCTTCCACGTTAGGAATACACTCTCCTTTCCACGTTAGGAATAACACCTCCTTTCCACGTTAGGAATAAGACTTCGTCTGGATCTGTCCACGTTAGGACTAAACTTCTGTCCACGTAAGGAATGCATCTCTTCGTCCACGTCAGGAATACCTCGTCCACGTTAGGACCCACCTTTCCACGTAAGGAATACATCTTTTTTCCACGTCAGGAATACATCATCCACGTTAGGACCCACCTTTCCACGTAAGGAATACATCTTTTTTCCACGTCAGGAATACATCATCCACGTTAGGACCCACCTTTCCACGTAAGGAATCACCTCTTTTCCATGTCAGGAATACATCATCCACGTTAGGACCCACCTTTCCACGTAAGGAATCACCTCTTTTCCACGTAAGGAATCACCATCTTTTCCACGTAAGGAATCACCTCTTTTCCACGTAAGGAATCACCATCTTTTCCACGTAAGGAATCACCTCTTTTCCACGTAAGGAATAAACTTCTTCTTTCGGATCTGTCCACGTCAGGACTAAACTCTTCCACGTCAGGAATACACTCTTTCTTTCCACGTCAGGAATACAAACTTCTTTCCACGTAAGGAATACTATCTTTCCACGTAAGGAATCACAATCTTTCCACGTAAGGAATAAATCCTGATCTGTCCACGTAAGGACTCCAATCTCTCCACGTAAGGAATGCCATCTTTCCACGTAAGGAATCACAATCTTTCCACGTAAGGAATCCAACTTGATATGTCCACGTAAGGACTCAATCTTTCCACGTAAGGAATCATCATCTTTCCACGTAAGGAAACCACTTCTTTTCCACGTTAGGAATCTCATCTTTGATCTGTCCACGTCAGGACTAAACTTTTCCACGTAAGGAAACAACTTCTCTTTCCACGTAAGGAATCAACTTCTTTTCCACGCAAGGAACCACAATCTTTCCACGTAAGGAATAAATCTTGATCTGTCCACGTAAGGACTCCAATCTCTCCACGTAAGGAATGCCATCTTTCCACGTAAGGAAACATCTCTTTTCCACGTAAGGAATCAACTTCTTTGATCTGTCCACGTCAGGACTAAACTTTTCCACGTAAGGAAACAACTTCTCTTTCCACGTAAGGAATCGACTTCTTTTCCACGTAAGGAACCACAATCTTTCCACGTAAGGAATAAATCTTGATCTGTCCACGTAAGGACTCCAATCTCTCCACGTAAGGAATGTCATCTTTCCACGTAAGGAAACATCTCTTTTCCACGTAAGGAATCAACTTCTTTGATCTGTCCGCGTCAGGACTACATCTTTTTTCCCCGTAAGGAATCTCATCTTTCCACGTAAGGAACATGACTCATCTTGATTTGTCCACGTAAGGACTCCAATCTTTCCACGTAAGGAATATAATCTTTCCACGTAAGGAATAACTCTTCTTTCCACGTAAGGAATCTCACTTTTCCACGTAAGGAATGAACTTGTCCGCGTTAGGACTACATCGTCCACGTTAGGACCCATCTTTCCACGTAAGGAATGCATCTTTTTTCCACGTAAGGAACTAAAACTTCTCTTTCCACGTAAGGAATAAACTCGTCCACGTCAGGACCCATGTTTCGTCTTGATTTGTCCACGTCAGGACACCCGCTTCACCAACACGAAGAAAGATAACTGCTGAGAATAAATGGTCCATGTCAGGACACCAACACAAAGAGTAATCAATTTTGTCAACGTCATGACTTCACATTCCACCAATACCGAGAAACCGAATCTGTCCACGTTAGGACTAGCACATCTCATCGACCCGAGGAAATAAATATGTCCACGTTAGGACACCCACTTCTTTAGCACGAAGAAATCCCGTTAATACAGGAATAAATTGTCCACGTCAGGACCCATTTCTCGATTGGTCCCACCCACAAACTTCTTAGTACTGACGTGACAACGACTTTGAGGCGGACTCCACTGGGGATATCTGGAAACCAAACTACCGGACGCCTGTTCTGATAACCGGAGGCAACTTCTGAAATTCTGATCCACGAAACCCTTTGATGACAAATAACTCTGCTTGGGAATAAATAGAGACTTATCCTGGTAACTCTGTGGGGAATACTGCCGAACTGACATTATCATTGAATGTCTCATGCCGAGATCTTGAATGTTTGGTAGTTCATTTGAGCAAGAGCTCTCCCCATCTGAACTGCTAGAATACAGGAACTGCTTCAGCAAAATAAATGCTGAAGATAACGCCAACTCCGTTGGGGATAGCCAGGTGCTACAGAATCATTCCAGCAAAATAAATGCTGGAAGAGTGAAGTCAACCCTGCTGGGAAATTGGGAACTTAACCAAACACCTCGTTGAAGTAACACCCTGCTGGGGAATATAACTCTGCTGGGGAATAACAGATGTGCCCAGTATGATTGGACTTCTGCTGGAGAGTGAACAGGTCTCACACGATATTCCGACAAAATAAATGTCGGGACACACAACCAACTCTGATGGGGAGAGTCTTAATCTTCGAGTTCTGCTGGGAAGAAAGAACACTTGCTGAAAGGAGAGAACTCCACTGAGGACAAACCAATTCTCTTGGGGACAATCAACTGACTCCGCTGGGGGAGAGTAAATGACCCTGCGGGGAAAGGTGAACTGTCTGAATTCATCTCACAAATATTAATCTTCTGCGGCTAAACCACTCTGCTTGAGATAAGGAATCCGCCAACTCTGCTGAGGATAAATGACTTGGCTGGGGAATGTCCTTTGGATAAGCTGCGACTAGCTGGGAAATTCGATCATTCTTCGGTGAGGAACACTGCTATCTTGGAAGCGCGACCTGCGCAGGGATAGAATCTTTCGCTACGAACTCCTGGTCCATACTGCAATCTTTTGATAGCCCACCTTCTCGGAACTCTGCTTCGGGGATACTAGCATGCCCCAGTCTGTATTCTTGGACACTTCTTCTCGAAAGGAAATCCTAGTCAGGACTCTATCTTGAAATAGCTTGCCCCTGAATCTGCAACGATTTTGGAATGGACCCTACAGTCTTTGCATCCTGACGTCCAGACATGGACCGCTTCTGCAATTTCGACCCTCGAAGAGGTGCTCTGTCAAAAGTAGCTCTCGTGCTCTTAGGGTGACCTTAGTCTGGTAATGCCTTTGCCCCTGATTGACTGATTCGTGGAGCAATGCCCATAGCTATGAGAGATTTGCCAAATCTTGACCTGACTGTCCCAGATTTACTGATTCTAGGATGACTGACCCTACCGGAATTAATCAGTATAGCTTGCCCCAGTTCACGAAACATTTGGGCATTATGCATTTTATCTTGATCAGACCTTCCACTGTAGGAATCTTTCCCGTCGGCATGCGCTTACTCGCAAGTAACACAAGTTGTTCTGCATAAAAGATATATTAAACGCAATGCATATGACAGTTTCAAAATCCAAGTCTGTTCACTGGAAAAAAAAATTTTTTTGCGACATATAATGAATCAATTATCACAATGTCAATATGAAAGCTGGTAAGAGGAACCCTTTTAGGAGTCAGTTCCGATGCGATCTTTACCGACGTATGCCCTCGGACTAAACCTGTTTCAATTAGGACTTTTTCGGGCTGTAATGTGGTCAGGTTCACGGTTAACAAGGAAAGACACAGGCTCAAAGTTTATTTTAACCCACCCATTCTCCATGATGTTCTCCAATCCTATGTTCAGCTAATCTGACTTCAGCGTTCACCTATTAGAGGTGGAATGATAGGAGTGATGGTTCAGGATACCACACACTTTTTCTTTTTGAGTGACAGTCATTTGCTTTTCGTCTTTGGGTACCTAGAGTCACACGACTTTGTCCTTTTCGAGGACAATCCTTTCCGTCTTTCGTTTTTTTTTCATTCCCTAACTTTTGCCTGGACTGAGTATCTTTTGAGATTCTTTTGATTTTCCAGTCCAGCGGGATGCCCCTGTTTTTTGCCTAAGTCTTTTGTTTTCAAGTTTTGACTTAGCGGGCTTTTTGATTCTTTTCGCTTTTCGTTTTTTTTTTTGAACAAGTCGTGTGACACTGGTTTGTCTGACTTTTTTGTGACTGTTTCACTCCTTATCGGCAAGGTTTACCCATTGGGGTTCTTTAGGCACGACCTATACCAGTGTGATTTATCCTTGCACGGACACTCCTTTCACGATTCGAACGCTTGGTCAAACTAGCTGACACCTACCCTGCCCCGGGTTGAGATTTAGGGTTTTTTTTCATTTTCCAAAAGAAACTCCTACTACTGGGCTCAAAAGGGGTTATCAAGGGATTATCTTCCTTATATCTCCGGTGTTTATGGATTGAAACAATACCTGTATCTCATCAACAAGTTTTTTATCCAAAAGCATACAATCGAAATATTATTCGTCATCTGTTTTCGTCATCCTCCCCGGATTCGTGCTAAAACAAGCATTAAGCATTAAAAAAAGCAAAGAGTGAACACGACTGGATTAATTCAAAACATGCATATTCATTTCGTTTATCAATATCAATTGAAAAAACAACAAGTTTTAGAAGCGAAATTTGCAATTAAACAGGAAAGAAACTACAAATGCGAAGACATGAACAAAATAACATGAAAAATGTCGGTGTCTCAGAACTGGACTTCATGCACTTTGACTTATTGGCGAGTCAACCATCCTCAGAAACCATTATCAGGGGTAGTCTACTGTTGTCTCGATCTTCTTTCAACGGCCCGATCAAACCTGGGAAACTTTTTCATCACCCCGGCTCTTGCTTGTCTATTGCTTTGCACCACCTTGGGGACCCTATCAGAGAAGTTAATAACCCTGCTGTCGATTAAATCTTGGACGTTATGCTTGAACGCGTGGCAACCATCAATATCATGTCCGGGAGCCCCGGAGTGGAATTCACAGTGCCTGCTTGCATCATAACCATACGGAGGAGTGCCTGTTACTGGCGCCAGAGTTCTTTTCTCCACCAAGTTCAATCCTAGTAGTGTCTGTAAGAGATCTGCATACGTTGAGGGAGGCTTTTCAAACACCCTCCTTGGTTTCTTTCCCCGCATTCTTTGTTGAGCCGGATACTGGCATCTTGTATGCTGCTGGCTTTGCTCGGACGATTCCTTAGGCTCACGCGTTATCATCCTTAAATTCAACCCTGGCATCGGCAACTGTTGTGGACATGGGGACTTAGCTTCCAGTGGCTCTGGGATATACCTCGATTCGTCTGCAACCTCTGACGGAGAAATGGGAATATCAGTCCCTGAAACTTTTATACCCCCTGGTACAAACTCAATTATTTTCTCGTCCAGCAAATCTTGAATCTTATGCTTAAAAGCTTTGCAGTTTGCAATGATATGCCCCGGTGCGCCGGAGTGGAAGGCACAATGGGCGTTCAAGTCATAGTCTGGTGGCGGCTGCCCTGTCAGTGGAACCAAAATGCGGGGCTCAACCAGTTGAAGTTGGAACAAGAGTTGCACCAGCTGATCATAATCCACAGGGATCTCATCAAATACTCTGTTAGAAGACCTCATCCTCTTGCCACACCTCCTTGGGTTATCCTGCAAAATCAATTGCGACTGCTGACGAGGAGAATCCTGAGCTTCGAATCGTGGAGAGGGTCTCTTACGCCTATCATGCGTGGGTAATGGTTCTTCAGACCCCTGAGGAGCACATAAGCCAACCGTGTCTTCAGACGTCTGCCCTCCTTCTCTTCTGAGTACGTTCTTTAATATTTCAGCCATCAACGCTATCTATGCCTTCAATCGGCAGTTCTCTTCTTCTAACGTCTCTTGATTCGAGCGCAACACTTGCATATCTTTCGTGAACTGCCCCAGCTGGCCTCGAACATCAATTAATTCTGCTTGAACCTGCTTGATATCTATCCCCACAAGTTGGCGTCTGAGACCTGGGAGAAAACTTGATTTCCTTGCTGAATGAAATCGGCAGCCCTATCATTAGCCCGTGCAATCAGAGGCTGCACCATATTCTGCAACTGTTCCTGACTCTTGGCCATGGCTTCCATTACCTGTATGAGCCGCATTATGTTGTTGTGCACCTCTTGCATCTCAGTCTGATCCTGACTCATGGCTTCCTCACTGCTGTTTTTAGTTGAATGCCAGGGAATTGTTCGGTCGCTTATCTTGGAGGACCTGGAAGACGCAGGAGATGAGATACAGTTTAATAATTACCTGTAATGCAATATGAATGTGAATGCAATGCAACATGTGTCTGTGCATTAGGGAATATCATTCCCCGATTCTAGTGTGAGTGTGCCGGTGCGGTGACAGTGCTAGCAATATAAAGATCGGAGCTGAATCACAGAAAGCCTCATATATTGCAGAGAAATCCAATAAGCCAAGAATACAATATCACTGAGTACAATAAGAAGGCATGACCTCAACCAACAATCCTGGTGATGGTCAGCACTATGCAAATAAAGTATACAAGTTACTACATGAAGTGATCAAGTACTCCCATAAGCCCGGTACTCTTCTATTAACTTCTTGGTCTCTGGATGGCTTGGTCGGGTAAGCAGACCCTCGACAAGTTGATTTCTGCGCTTGAGAACACGTCGCACGTCACCAGCAGTTTCTTCCCCTGCCCCTTCTCCGAAGCGATCATCTAGCTTCCGCTTCTGAGACGCAGCTTCATTCCTGCCTTTGATGGCCTTGTTCAATGCATTTTGGAGACTATATCTGGTCATCACCTCTTCTTCATACTTCGTAATGCTAGCCTTCAACTGCTCTTCGAGGTCAGAAATTTGCTGCTTCAATTTATCTTCCCTCTTTTTGTTGTTGGTTAGCGTAGCGTTCCAAGTCTTGTTACAAGAAGAGATTTCTCGGTGGGCAGCGTCGAGTGCTTTCTTTTTGGATTCCAGCATGTCATGGGAGCTTCTGAACTCTTGCCCCAGACGCTCACGCTTCTTTTTCTCCTCAGTCAACTCAGCCCCTAGCCTGTTTAATAGCTCGCTCTGCTGTTGGAAAGCATGCACGGCCTTGTTTTTCTCACTGCGTATCTGAGCTAATTCTTGCTCTAACCCTTCATTGATCTTCATCAAGGCTTCCTTTTCTTTCACCACTTGCTCGTAGGCCTCCCTAGAAACAGTAGTTGGCTCTTCGACCGGAGTATGAACAGGGACTGGTGTAGCTGGAAATGGCATTAGCAACTGGCCTGCTCTCTCTTGGATCCAGACCTTGTAGGGTGCATAAGCCTGACAATCGTTCTTCCCTAACAGCGACTTCCCTCTTCTGTTAATACGCGTCCATGCATGCTGCAGCTTTGGTGGGTTCTTCAGCGCGTATCCAAACTGACGGACGAACAAAGATGGATTGTAGTTGATGCACCCTTTTCTCCCTATCAACGGAACATTAGGGTACCCAAAACAACTGCAAATAAGCTCGGACCCCAACAGATCTCGATCAAACCACTCAATGTCTTCAGAAGACAACCTCATCATACGCTCTGGCCAGTCAGTTGTGGTCGCACTATCCACAAAAGGGCCCTTCAGGGGAAGATGGCTCTTAAACCACCTGTACAGCAACGGCACGCAACAAGAGACATTCTTGCCTCTCCTGTTCTCATTCCTGTAGTGCATCGAATGGTAGAAGTCCCCGATCAGTGTGGGTACCGGGTTACCAGCAGCAAACAGATGAAATGCATCCATATCCACGAAGTTTGGGAAATTGGGAAACAGCACTATCCCATAAATGCATAGAGCCAAAATAACGTTAAAGACCACCGAACACCCATTCTTGGCGTACTCTTGAGCCTTACCAACCAGAAACTGGAGAGAGAAATCCGGAACCCCTCGCCAAGAAGTCATCAACAACTCAGAAGCATTCATATGCAAGGCTTTAGCTAGATCCTCCAACTTAGGTTCAGCGGCAGAGTGAATAAAGGGAACTGCATTCTGTACCGGCAGCTCAGTGAACTCTACATACTCCTCCATGGTAGGCCCCAAGATAAAATCAGCAAACGTGAAACACCTCAAAGCCGGGTCATAGAATTGCATCAGCGTGTACAGCCCATTCAATTCATCATCAGTGGATTTGCGAACCAAATTCAACAGCCGTCCATAACTCTGCCTGAACCTTCTACGGACATCCTCATCTGCCAGAGAAATCAAACCCAGGAGTGGAGTAATATCAGGAATAGGTAGCTTATAGGCAACTGTCATCCTCAAACCAGCCATGATCAATACTCAGAAGTCCAGACACTGGAACCGGGGGATATGCAAATGCACCTGCAGCACAGACACACGTTAATGGGATGCAATGATAATGATTATGCAAACAATGCAATGCAAGCAACATGCAACAGGGACCAAGTGCCATAGCTGAGAAGCCTGAACCACATCCAAAGTCTCATATAGACCCTCCAATACTTATCAACCCTGGTCTCAGATAGACCCAATACAAAGCTCCAACATTGGTCTCTGATAGACCCAAAACATAACTCCAACTGGTCTCTGACAGACCTCATACCATAACTCAGACTGGTCTCTGATAGACCTCACAACTATCCATAAATACCCAGGATCTCTGATCAAGAAATAACCGGTATCTGAAGGTCTAGTTACCTGCATAACCCCAAACCCTCTCACAGGTGGATGTCCTAGTAACTGACAAAGGTATGGCATCCTATGCGGTCGTCGGCGTCACAGACTTTCAGGGTTGATGATACGATTCCCAGAAGGAGTGGCATCATCAAATCCTGAAGAGGCCTCACTTAGCCAACTTCCAAATGATCGGTTCCCAGAGTCGACAATCCAACTAACCAGCAACCCGAGCCACCCAAAGGGCAGGACAGGAGGCCAACCAGAAGAACCTCGTCTGAGTGTAGATTTCGCGGGACACTAGGACATGAAAAGCACGTGCGCGCCCACTAATCTCTACTCTAAGTCTAGGTGCACTCAAGCCCAGGTACGGCTTATCTCTCAATCATAGAACCACCCATCACAACCCAATACAGCAATAATAACAATATATATAATGCTGAAAATAAAGGTCAGAAATATAAATCCATACAAAATCCTCGACGGGAAAACAAGCGTTAGGATTGACTCTCTTAAGGGACGTTGGATCCCAAATGCATAAGAACTATCACAGTCCTTAGCAGCCAGGGGACGTTGATTCCCCAGCAGAGTCGCCAACTGTCGCTACTGCGAAAATCGGCGCCGGCATGACAGGAGAGTCGCCACCGTGCGTTATTCATCCCTCAGAGTGGGAAAGGAAACGCTCGAAGTAAACCTCGCAAAGACGGGGAAAGGTATGGTCATCGCAACCAAAACCTGGATTCGGGAGTCGGTTACGCAAGGGGAAGGTATTAGCACCCCTCACGTCCATCGTACTCGATGGGATCCACGCTTGTTTCGGGTATGGATTGTTATTTCTATCTAAACTAAAGGTCAGGGGTTAAAAAGAAAATAAAATGACTCGGCAAAGCATCACACTTTATGCCTACGTATTCCCGTCTGAAACGAGAAATTAGAGTCAACGTAGTTCGCCTACCTACGGGAAAGGAGGGGAAGGTTGCTCGCTAGGATATCACATCCTATGCCTACGTACTTTCATACAGCATGAAAGATCATAGCAAACGTAGTTCGGGCCACGGAAGACACATGCTTGTCTTGATTGATTTTTATTCCTTCTGAAAAAGGGTTTTCTAATTAGCAGGTCCAAGCGGACAAAAATGACGTCTTGATGGGTTCACATTCTTTTACGGAAGAAGTGTCTTTTATTGTGTTTGAAATCTTTATTTGTGTTTTTCTGTTTGTTTTGAGAAAGAAGAGACAGAACTCTATCCTATGGTTGCAAAAGGAATCAGACTATCCTAATGTTATCATGCATGGGTTAAGACCTAGTGTCTATCATGCTCCTCTCTTGCACAGAGAGAAACAGAGATCCTAAGGGATAAACGGAAACAGAAGCAGCAGATATATACATAAAACAGTAAAATGCATGGATGCAACAATACAAGCGAGGCAAGGGAGTCCCACTCAACCTCGAACCTAGAAAACAATAGGCAAAAGTGAACAGGATTCACTTTCAACCTAACATGGTAAACAACAAACAATACAGTCAGGGAAAACCAATCAATACATCAGAAATAAACAGCAAAAATAAACAGCTATAGCAGCTCAGGCATCAACATCTGTCTTCAAGTCATCTCCAAACAGCTACAAGCTTCAGCAAGCATCAATCTCCATCTCCACAGCCTTCAAGCAAGGTCTCTGTCATCAGTCTTCAATCTGCAATGGCTTTTCTTCAAGTCTCAATCTCCAAGCTGAGGAATCAATCACAAGAGTGAACTGGGTGTTAAGCAATTAGTTGACCACCAAAGGTGGCAAACATACTGCTATCAACACATAGGATATTTTCTCTCAAGAGTTCTATCTCCTAGACACTATCACCAAGCCTTCCAAAGGAAGGGGGTAAGTGTCTTAGAGAGACTCTGCATCACAGAGAGGAATGGAGACAGTCAAGACCTTCCATGTTTTTAAGAATCAAGTTTACTACTCTAGAGCTCTGCCTAGCTCCTAAATCCTATAGCCTTCAACAGCTGCCAGCAAGAATCTCCTCATCAACTCTGGAAGTTGGTCTTCATTCTCTTGATCTCCAATGCTCTCATCATCACAAGTCTTCAGCTCTCCCAATCCCCAAGCAAACCCAATACCCCACACAGACAAAAGAAATAACCCTAGAGAGGGCACACCACACAGTCAAACAAATATAGATAGTATACTAATAGCAGTAGGGGAATCCTAATATTTTCTAAGGGATCTAATAACTACCCATAGTCCCTATAGCCCCATACCCCAAAAATTCAATCTCTAACTCCTAAGGGAAATGAACTAATTCACCTATGTTATCACCTAAACCCTAATTTTGATCATGTTATTCACACCTAATCAAATCACCTAAAATTAAATTCTAAAATCATGAACTAAATTTTATATACAAGCTAACATTCTATATTAATCAACCTAAAAAGAATGGATTAAAAATAGTAAAGCATCTATTCAAACTAAAATTAACAAATTCATGCATCAAATTAAACTTTATTTACACCTATTAAAGAGAAAAATATGCCAAAAATATGAAAATAAAATGAAATATTAATTTTTTTATGTGATATTTTTCTTGACAAAATTATGAGCAATGTGCAAAAAGAACCAACGAAAATCATGCATTTTTCCATTTTTTATGAATTTTGAAAGAATTAATATTTTTTGAAGAAATAAAATGGGATTAATTTGGCTGGGGTGCATCTAGCATGAAAAATCAGTTAAAACAACAAACTGGGCCCAGACTGGGGGGCGCGCATAGCAAGCGCGTCTGGGCCCATCAGCATTCAGAAAATAACAAAAATTAAAAAAGGAGAAAACGGTGCAGATAGTAAGTTTTTTAGTTCATTTTAGGTTTGGGCCTTATTGGGAGGGTACGAAAAGTAATAAAATCTGAGCCCATTGGAGAGGTTTTAATGAAACGGTGCGTTGCACCATTTGAAGTTCCCTCCGTTTTTCTGTTTAATCGTGGCCGTTGGATGAGAAGCCAAGTCAAGGTCAATCAAGCAATCGTGTGGCTCTCATGTTGTCTTCAACCTCCAGCAAACCCTAATGTCTGAAACTCTTCACCATGCATGCATCTTCCAGCTTTCCTTTCTCCCTCGTCTCTCCATGAATCCACACGATTCCAAGAGCAAAGTTGCTCTAAATCCTTCCCTCTACACAGCCATGCCCATAGTTCTTCCTAAAACTCACTCAAGAAACAAACCCGATAGGTGCAATATTTCTGATCCACCATTTTCACCTGACATCAAATCTCCCAATGCTTGCTCAATTCTATCCTAACATTATCTACATCTCACACTGATCATTTTAAGCCATAAGTCCAAGATTATCTTGCATTATCATTGATGTTATAAGCTCCAACAAAATTAGTGCATCATGATCAACATCCATGAAACTTGTTCAAACTTGGTGAAATTCATCATCTAACTTAACTTAACCATTCTATGCTAACAAATCACTAACATGCTGGCTGAATCATGCAATTCGAAGGAAGATACCAACCTGGTGTGATGGTGAAAACAGGTGCTGAATCCTCTTGATCCAATGCTTGCAATGATTGGAACTTGATCCACACTACCAATTCTTGATTCTGTATGCAGAAAATCTGACTCAAACCTCTTGGATCTTGTGATTGAAAAGTTCTTGCTTCTTGGATGATTCACTTGAACAGCACGATCCCTCTCCAATTCTACCCAATCCTTGTGTGAATTCTGATCTATGAGTGATGGTGATGATGATCCAATCAAGAATTGTGAAAATTGGTGAAGATTTGAGGTAGTTTGAAAAGCTTTTGCAAGTTGAAAAAAATGTGTGAAACTTGGTGTTATGAGCAATGTGATTCACCAACCATGGCATGAAGCTCTTCAATACAATATATAGATGAGATTAGAAACTCCTAGAACCTTGGAGAAACTTCCCATGCACAATTTCCCTTGGATTTGGATTATGTAACTTTCATTGTAAGTAACCATGCATAACTCCTAAATCTTGAACCAAACTCAAAATTCTAATTTTGCCAATGTTTTCGAAATGATTTTTCCAATCAAAATGACCTATAGTTTCACCTCATTTGGCCAAACTATGAAAAATCTCAAATTTAGGTCATTTTTTATTCATTAAATCCACCAATTTTGAAACCTTGTGCTATGAATCTTTACAATCTTTCATGGTCATTTTTCTAGACTCAAAATGTCATTTGGAGCAAGTTTGATGTTGTGAAGTGTTTCATTTGAAGCTTCCTTGCATGAGTTTTGGGCATAGGCTTGAAATGACCTGTAATTCTCAGATGACAAAAATACCCTTTGCTTGCCAAGACCATAAGTAGAGTTCCACAATTCATATGAAGGCATACCATACCATTCTAGAAATCTAAGACAATGAGGAACAACTATTATGTTGACCAGAAATTCATTTGAAATCTCCTTGAGGGGTAAAAATTGCTTGGAAGACAAGTAACTTTCACAGACAAAATTTCAGATACCCCAGATGACCTGTAACATGCAAGGACCATAACTTGAGTTCTATAAATCTCCTTGATGTCTTCTACCACTCAAATTAAAGTTATTGAGATCCTCTACAAGTTTCATGTTGGCCAAGGATCCATTTGAAGCTTGCATTTTAACTTATCTTGCTTGGAAGTTTGACCTAAACTAGGGGATTTTACACAGAAACCCTAATTTAGAAACTCCTCTTCTCCTTGATTTCTCTTGATTTCTTCTTGGAAAAACACCATATACTTATCCATGTGTCAAATGATGAACCACACATCTCTATAATAGACCTTAATGCCCTTCAATCAATCAATTGACCTAGGGTTGACCTAGGGTTGACCCAGATGAAACCCTAGTTGACTGCCTTCAACTGCAATTCTTGTGATCATATCCATGACTTGCTTCCTTCTCCAAATGACTTTCTAAGTCTCCCATGATGTCTATATACTCTCCATGCTCAACTTACAGCTCACAACTTCTTTTGATGATCCTCAGATACCCTCAGATAGGAGATAGATGCACTGCTTGATCCACTGACTTCTCAGCTTTCACATTATTCTCTGATGACTTGAATGAGATTGAATTAGAATAATAACCTCTTGATAGGCTCCTAGAGATGAGAATAGGGCTTGGTCCCTTGTTGGATAGCTTGCTTATGCTATGCAATGCAGATGATTAGACTATGTACATGACTCTATATGCAAATGCTAATGCAGTTGAAACATAAACCAAGTGAATAAGGTTGAGCAAATTTTAGGGTGCAACAGTAGGCTGGGCAAAGAACAAGGCAAAACCAAGTGAAAAAGCCGAATACGATTCGATTCTAACTTGTTCAAATCTTAACCAAATTTAGCAAAATAAAAGTCTAAACTGATTATTTTTTCATGAGGAAGAGGATGGTGCAATCCAATTTTTGAAATAATGCATACAAAATAAATTTCGAATGAAAATGCATTTGAAAGCTTTGAGATGCATTTGAAGATCCATGGATTAAAACAGGTGGATTTAAAAGCAAGTAAGGGTCTGCACAAGTTTGAAATTTGGTATGGGATGAGTTCCAACAGGAAAAGTTGTTCAAAAAGCCACAGAGAAGAATTATGGTATGCGAGTTGCTAAATAACATGATTTTTACAACCAAAATATAATGGCCAACTTAGACAAATGCAAGTCAATCAAGAGTTAAAGCAACAACTGTTATCAACAAACTGAGAATCACTAAACCAAACTTTGCTTAATAAGAGATCAGAGATTTAGGGGGTACTGCCTAGATCATGACAGTAGGCCTTGATCAAGAAAGCAATGATATTGTTGATATGAGTAAACCAAGCAAGACCTTTGGTGCTAACAAGCAGCTCATGGCAGAAAATCAAACATGACTCATCAGTCAAAACAAAACACAAAGCAAGACATAATAGCTTACCAAACATCAATGTAGACATGTTCATCACAATTGGCATTGGTATAAAACTGGACAGACCTAAACCACAACATGTCATGGACTTGCAAAGTTGATTTGGCAACAACAAAAGTTATCAAGCAGTACAGCAACACCTTGACAGACAAGGCTTCCAACAAACAGCATAGATGAATTCAAAATCAATCCTTTACAAAGATGAATTCTTGACAGCAAATTCAAGCCAAGACTTAATCAACATCAGTCAAACAATGTATTTTGTTACCAACAGCAAAAAGGGTACATTTGACATGGTTATAAGTGATACGTTATATCAACAGTTGTTCATGAATTGACAATAGCTCCATTATGAATTCTAGTATGATGCTGGCATCTGTCAATAATACATCCTACATTCTAATCACAAACTCATGCCAACTGAGGTTTCTTAAGACAAAAGGGGTGCATTTTGGAAACCAAAAATAGGGAAAGCTGCTAAATATCTTGAAAACAAAAATGCAACAGATCCAAAATATGGCATAGATTAATTCTTACCAATAGACTATGCAAGAAATCAATGGAATAAGATAGTGCTTATGAGTTGCAAAATGAGCTTGAACACTAACAACAGAAGGGTCAGTAGCAAGATCAACACCAATTCTGATCAAAACAAACTCTAACAAAGTTCAAACAACTCATGGTCTAAATGCAAACTGGATCAGCTACCTATGTAAACCTAAAACCACACTGACAGCCCAAAGACTCACAACATGACAATTGGCTTTTAACAGGAAAGCAATGATGTATTGACATAAGTGATCCAAACATTATGATTTGTGATGACAAATTATAACTAGTTTAAAGGCAACTTTTCATTTATGACTCACAAGACATAAAAACATATGGTAAAGGTACATACATGCTTACCACAATTGACAACACAAAAAATGTGGACATGTTCATAACTAAGAGTAACAACATAAAAGTTGAACTGAGCAACCTTATACATCATGCTCCAATATAAGGCTAAGGATTCCCACAGTTACTGTCAAAAATAACTTTTATATGCAAGTTCAAGCTAAATTCAACCTGGCAGCATCCATGACATAAACCTAAACTATATACACTAAAGACAACTGACAACAGGTGTTTGACAAACCTCAAAATTCAATGGCCAGCAGGTACAGTCATTTAAACACTAAATCCAACAATCATACTTTTACTGAAGCAAAGAAAATACTTTCAACAATATAAATCAAACCATCTTGCTTGAAACAGAAGCAAAAAACCAAACTTAGCATGACATGCACACACCAGTTCCATATATTGCCTTCAATAACATATTGGCATAACATCTAGACAGAGGCAAAAACAACATGTTGGACACAAACACTGCCAACCATCAAACTGTAGGCCTAAAATAAATACTTTAAGACAATCCATAATGTAAACCACAAAAGCTAGACAGATCCACATTAATAAAAACAGTTCACCATAACAATTGTAAATTTCACAAATGATGGTGACAGTCTTGGTCAGCACAAAGCCACACAATCACACCAAATCCTTATGGCAATTGCAACTCCAAAGTGACAACCTCCAAACATAACAATGTTTCAAGAACAAGTAAGTAGCCTCAACCTCTCTATGTTGATAATTGACAGATTTTAAGATTCACAACATTTTTGGTGCTAATGGAAACAACCTTAACATGACAATGTCAAAGCCTAACCTCACCATGTAATTCAATAGCATATTTCCACAAAAGTAACAATGTACCTCTTATTCTAATGATAGTCTAGCAGCAAACACACATGGCCTTGACAAAATCAAACATCACACAACTTTGGACAACATAGTTAACAAATTTCAACATGATAATGTACAAACTAACAAAACAACACATGATGATGCACATTAGTGAATGAGTTAAAAAATAGCATACCTCTTGTAGACCTCCAAAAGCTAGCTAGCAACCAAGAAAACCAGAGATTCTTCCTTCCTTTGAGCAAGCTTTGAATTTTCTTCCTTTTGAAGCAATAAATGGTTCTTGAGGATAATTTGGGAAAATAGACTTCCAACTGGTGTTTGTGATTATGGATTGATAGAATATCATGAACATGAGGTGCTCCAAGTGTTAAATTGATGGAAAAAGTTATGTGTAGTGTTTTGGCTCATTTCAAGTACAAAAGTCAAACTATGGTGTGAGAGAGGTTGACTTTTTGATTCGTGGCTCTTTTGAGGAAAATAATGGTGAGAATAGCTTCAAATGGTCATTTTAATTTTGTTCATATGGTTTTTGAAGTGGTTTCATGGCTGGAAATGGGTCTGGTATGAAAAGGGCAAAGAGACAATTTTTGGTGATTTTGTGAATTTCTTCACTTTCAAGCAAAGAGGGAAAGAGAGAGAGTTGTATGTTCCTTGTGTTTTGGATGGCTATGGTGTCTTGAAATTCAATGGGATGAAGCCTCTATTTATAGGCTAAGAGAAGAGTTGAGGCAGATTTGCACAAGTGGTTTTGCAAGATGGTTTTGGTGAAAAATCTTTGTGAATCCAAGTGTGATTTTCTTTCTGCAGATGAGGCTTGTTACCAAGGTGTCTAGACCCCTAAAAACAGATAACATTGAGTTGTGATAAGTGATCAAAGAGGGAGCAAGGACAGCCCCCATGCTGCAGCCACAAATCTTCTCTCTCATGGTGTACTTTTTGTATTTTTTTTCCCATTAAACTAATGTGTCTTGTCTAGTATTTGAGATTTGCTTGGATTCTTGTCTGATTTAGTCCAAATTGAAATCTAATACATCTCATCAGAGGTCAATCCATGGTTAGAAAGGAAGTACATGGTTGGAAACCAAGTTTAGGTTGAGTTTTAACATGATGACCATCATGTGTCCAGACCCAACTTGCTCAATTCGTAACTCTCAACTCACAAGGGCTATGGAAGAGTTCTAGTACTTTTTTAAAAGCCCTCATGGAACTATACAAATTTCATTTTTTTGGAATTTTCAAATTCCAAGTGGAACTAGGTCAAAAGACCCCTCAAAGTTGGCTGAAAATATGATTTGCAAGGCCAGAAACATAGAATTTTTCTAAGTGTTTTCTCCCTCTTGTGATGATTTTGGATATAACTCCAAATCTATGCATTTTTTGCACATGGACCACTGTGAGACATTTGTAGGAATTGTCAAGACCTTTCCAACAAGCTTTGAACCACATCATTTGGATGTGTGGTTAGGGAGTTATGGTCTTGCCCCTTTCAAAACCCGAATTCCCGATTTTTCCGATTACTCTCCAATACTTGATCCAATGATCATGAAAATTTATGTATAGGTGTAATATGACATTAGGAACGTTTTTTATTCACACTTTGAGGTCAAATTCCTTATAGTTGGAGAGTTGACTTTTCGGTCAACCGAAACGATCGATCGATGACTACCGAGTCGACTGTTGATATTCCGGGTCTTCTGAGGCCTTGAAAATTCTTGAGTTGACTTCATTAAGCCATATTAACTTCATGGACCATAACTCCCTCATTGGAATACCTTTTAAATCAAAAGTCAAACTACGGTTGACTTTTCCTAATCGAAAACCCTAATTGGGGATCCTGAACTGCACTGTTCCTGATCTTTGTGTGACAACCTCAAATTGGACTCATGTTTGACCCAATGGAGTATATTTGATGATGTAGATGCTTGTTTCATGGAGAATCAATCCAATACATTGACTGATTAAACCGTCGAAACTTCGATTTTCGACTGTACGGAACCCTGGTTCACCTGTAACTTAACAAAGAAAAACTTGAAGTAGGTTAAGGTTAAATAATAAAATGAAAATGATCCTAGAATTATGATGAAGATTTAAGGGGTCAAAATTTGGGATGCAACAGGAAGGTATGAGCACCCCTCACGTCCGTTGTACTCAACGGGATCCACGCTTGTTGTCTATCTAAAAGGGTGTTAATATATCAAAATGCTGGCTCACAGGGACAAAAGAAAAGAAAAGAGACTCGATAGAGCATCGCCGCTCTATGCCTACGTACTCCCTCGTGCAATGGGAAAGTCAGAGTCAACGTAGTTCGGAAAATTATGGGTAAAGGGGGGGCGGAGGTTGCTCGACAAGACATCGTTGTCTTGTGCCTACGTATCCTCATCTGGTATGAGAAATCAAAGCAAATGTAGTTCGAGCTGACATGACCATAGATTGGTTCAAGTGTTTTAACCGAGTAGGGTTAAACCTTCGTTCTAGTAGTTAGGGACGATGCCTGTTTGCGGTAGAACCAAGACTTAACACACTCTTTCTGAAAATGATTTTTAAACAATCCTGATGGATAAAAAGGTTTGATGTTTTGTTTTGTGTTTTTAAACAAGAAGTGAATTGAGTTAAGTTTGTAACTCATGTTGCACTAAAGACTATGACTTTAGAGCGAATGCGTCGTATATCGCCCAAAGGGCATACGCTAAACACTCTAGACATATTGAGAGGAGGCCCCCTAACTGACAGATTTAGGCCACGAAGGCCTCACTATTTCTCATATCCACCCTCAAAATCCCTTAAACCTTAAATCGACCTTAAATACATTAAAAGTTACACATGGAAAATCATGAAGGTAATACTCCTCATACCTTAATTGTCGATCAAAGTCTTCTCAAATATTTTCCGGAATCTTCCGAAGCTTTTGCCTCCAATCTTCCTTCTCAGAGCTCTAGCCTCAATTCTCTTCACGGTCTAACAAATGAATCTTAATCCCTTCACAAATTTCTTTTTGTTAAACCTAGACTTGAGTCTTACAATTGGGCTTTTCCCATATTATCCTCACTAACTCCTCTTAATTGTCCAATTTGCCCTTATTTCACTTATATTTATTTTAATTAATAATAATATTAATATATTCATATTATATATTATTATTCAAAATAAATAACCCAAATTCCATTAATTCCCTATATTCCACAAAACCACCGAAAATCACCGAAATGCGAATATTCTTATTTAAATAAATTAAATAAATATTCCAATAAAATTTGGGGTGTTACATATAACATGTGCCATATGTTGTATTTTATTTTATGAACATATATATAAAAATATAGTTAGACACTTATGTTGTGACAATAAGGAGAACCAGTCAGCTAAATTGAAGTCTTAGTAGGAGTTGTAATTCTGATAACATGGAACTGAAGAGAGGTGTATGGTTCAAGAAATCCTGTAATGCTAAAGGAGTCAGGAAGTGAGGATTTCTATTGGATGAATTTATCGAAGTTTTGAGAAATACGTGAATCTGCTAGTAGAACAAGATTGACCCACTGGTATGGAATAAGTATTATAGGTAATTCCATACAATGAAGGAGGAATGATGGGTTTGTTGCAAGTATGACATAAGGTCTGGAAATGAGGTAGTGGATCGGTGTTTCAACTTCTAAGGTCACTAGAGCATATTGGAATATTAAGAGTACTTTAGGGAATATGTTCAGAATGCTACCTTCCAAGTGGTTGAGCGTTTGAGAGATAAGGACGTTCAATATCTTTGTAAGGGTCTAAGGTGTTGGTGCAAAGGTAGAATAAATGGTGAATAGAGAAATATTCTATTAAGAGAATCACGGCTACACACTACTTGACATTACAATGATTGCAATCCTATTTATAAGCTAAAACTAGGGTTACTAGAATAAGATAAAATACTAAAATACCCTCTAACAAACTTAGGGGCTAAGAAAATAGTACAACTAATAAATATGAATTACTTCTAATACCATCCCTTAATTCATATTCCATCAAAACTTGTAACACCAATTCCATCCTTTAGTCTGAGAAATTGATCAGTCTTGATAGCTTTCGTCAGAACATCTGCCAACTGGTTCTGAGTGCTGCAGTGTACAACTTCTAACACTCCACTCTGAACTTGATGTCTCAGAAAATGATACTTTGTCTCAATATGCTTGCTTCTCCCATGCAACACTGGGTTTTTAGCAAGATTGATTGCAGACTTGTTGTTAATCATCAACTTCAGAGGTTTGTTTATTTTAATCTTCAGATCCTGCAACAGATTCAGGATCCACACAGCTTGGCATGCAGTAACAGCACCTGCAATGTATTCAGCTTCACAGGTTGATAACGCTATAACAGGTTGCTTCTTGGAACACCAAGAAATGAGACCTCCTAGAAATTTGAATAAGTACCCAGAGGTACTTCTTCTGTCAACTTTGTCTCCACACCAATCAGAATCTGAATAACTCAGAAGTTCTGACTCATCCTTTCTTCCAGAAGGAAACAACACTCCATACTTCAGAGTTCCCTTGATATACCTCAGAATCCTGACAGCAGCTTGGTAATGGGACCACTTAGGTTTACTCATGAACCTACTAACCATCCCAACAAAATAGCAAATATCAGGTCTGGTATTGCACAGATACCTCAGAGAACTAACCAACTGTTTGAAGGTTGTAGCATCCACATCCTTCCCATCAGAGTCAGAATCCAGTTTCTGATTTGTATCTGAAGGTGTGACAGCAATCTTACAATTCTTCAATTCAAATCTCTTCAGAAGTTCTAATTCATACTTGAGCTGATGCAAAATGATACCTTTCTCAGAATATCTGAACTCCATCCCTAGAAAGTATGTCATTTTGCCTAGATCAGTGATTTCAAATTCATTCATCAGAACTTTCTTGAACTTGGCTATCTCCTGTTCAGAACTTCCAGTCAATAGTATATCATCAACATATAAACATACCAGAGTCATATTGCCTTAAGAAGTATGCTGAACATAGACACCATACTCCATCTCACATTTCTGAAAGCCTTGCTTCTTGAAAAATGAATCAATCTTCTGATTCCAAGCTCTGGGCACTTGTTTCAGTCCATATAGAGCTTTGTATAATCTGTACACCATCCCTTCCTGATTCTTTTTCATAAATCCAGGAGGTTGTGACACATAAACTTCTTCTTCTAATGGACCATTCAGAAATGCAGATTTTACATCTAAATGCATCAGAGGCCAATTCCTGTTAGCAGCTATTGCAATCACCATTCTGATTGTTTCATGTCTTGCTACAGGTGCAAACACTTCAAAATAATCCAGCCCAGGTTTCTGTAGAAATCCTCTGGCTACCAACCTTGGTTTATATTTGCCAATTGAACCATCTGGCTTTAACTTCTGCTTGAAAACCCATCTGACGCTGATGGCTTTCTTGTCTTTTGGAAGTTCTGTCAGCTTCCAGGTCTTGTTTCTCTCTATAGCATCAAGTTCTTCTTTCATGGCCTTCAGCCAGAGCTTCTGCTTAAGAGCCTCTTTTGTACTTATGGGTTCAGAGTCTACTATCATGGCACACTGAATAACTTCTCCTTCAGAGTCTACTTCAGTGTCTTACAGCATGTCAAATTCTGCATATCTTCTGGGAATGTTTCTAATTCTTTGTGGTCTCTGAACTTGTTCAGAGTCTTGAGCTTCAGATGATTGACTTCCTCCAGAGCTTTGACCATCTTCAGGGTGTGGCATATTTCCAGAGTCTTGAACTTCAGAATTTCTAGCTTCAGAGGCTTGACTTCCTCCAGAGCCTTGGCCATCTTCAGAGTCTGAATTGCCACCAAAATCTGGATTGTCATCAGAGTCACCTTCATCTTCTGAGTCTTCTCCAGAGTCAGAATCACTATTAGAGTCAGAATCAACGTCAGAGTTTACTCCAACTTCAGAAGTTCTTAACTCTAACCTTTCTTCAGAAGTTCTAACATCAGAATCAGATTGAGACTTATCCCAATTCCAAACTTCTGATTCCTTCACAATCACATCTTTGCTGAATTCAATTTTATTGGTTTCTGGACAATAGAGCTTGTATGCACCTGTACTGTGGTACCCTATCAGAATTGTCACTTTTCTTCTATCATCCAGTTTCTGTCTTCTGGCTTCTGGAACATGTTTATAGCAACACTATGCCAAAAAAGACCTTTAGCAGCGCTTTTTTTGGCCTTTAGCAGCGCTGCCAAAAGTGGCGTTGCTAAAGGTAAAGGCAGCGCTTTTTTTCAATGAAAAAGCGCTGCTAAAAGCTCCCTTCAACAGCACCTTTAGCAGCTCTTTTTTAGCCCTTTAGCAGCGCTTTTGTAAGCGCTGCGTAATTCCCCCAACCATCCCCCCCTTTAGCAGCGCTTCCAAAAAGCGCTGTCTTAGACCCCCCCTTTAGCAGCGCTTTTGCAAAAGCGCTGCCATAGCCCACCCTTTAGCAGCGCTTTTTACAAGCGCTGCCTTAGACCCCCCCCCCCCCCTTCCAAACCAATAGCAACGCTTTTGTAGGGTAATATTTGTGACCTTTAGCAGCGCTTTTATGTAAAAGCGCTGTCTAATGTCCCAGTTTTTAAAAAAAATTTTTTAAAAATATTCACCCTGTTTTGTATATTTTACCAACAACCTGCTTATATTATACAAACCTGCTTATAATTCAGGCCTTTATTTCAACACTTTGGCCTTATAAATAAAATTCAAACTTTGGCCTTAAATATACAATTCAAACTTTGGCCTTATATGTACAATTCAAAACTTTGGATACATTGTAACTCATGACTTTGTTCATAAACATTTTAATATACACATAAACCTGTTTAAATATGTTACAACAAAATTCGATCCTCAGAATTACAACAACACAAATACATTCAATTCACATATAATTACAAGTCTTCCAATCCGATAACTCTATACAATTCTCAACCCAAGAATAAATTGACACCATTCCTCTTTAATTTCTTCCAATTTTGCTTTCGTGTAAGTAGCACACCTAAATTCATCATAATACTACATAATATAACAGATCAAATAAGATTTAAGTTTAAAACTAATTACTCAGATGAAGTATCGGATAATTATCAAAATGAATCATATAACTTATATAATGAATTGATCCATACCAGGACTGGAATCTCAAGTTGACTAGAAAGAATAATTTCCCTCATAAAGCGCAATACAAAATATCCACAGTCAATACCATTGCGCTGCCGAGGACACTGTAAATGGAAAAAACAAACAAACATTTATCCGGATATATAGTTTAAATAGTTTTATCAAGTAGAAACATGCGAGAATATACCTCCACTCTGATCCAGTTGATGTTGTTAGCCTTACTTTTTGGCAGCGTTGCATGTCTTTGTGCTCTGAATATTTGTATAACTCTAACATAATATAAACGCATGTTTAGAACAATGTCACATAATAAATAAAGATATATAATTAAAGACAACAGTATATGTCATCACTTACGTATCAACAAAGTTCCTCAGATTTTCATATTTTGTTGTATCGCCATCCAATGAATCTATATAATACACTATTTCTTTCGTCGGATTAATTGCGATAAATAACCAATGTCCACTATAAAATAAGACAACAGTTTAGACGAAAATGTTATATATATAGAAAGGGAAAAATCGAACAATTATAATAAATGAATTTAGAATAAAATCTAACCCATGGCCAGTGTTATATGGCAACAAGAACAACTTCTCCGTAGTCGCGCGCATAAATCTCTACACTGTGTACTCTTTGACTGTATCTGGTGACTGGTCTATTATACGTGAGTTGACACAGCTAGCAGATAAGAATGCGAATACTGAAGTCAATTCATTCGGGACCAATAACTTGTCATACAAGAACCTAAAAAAACATAATCAACATTAGAATATTAAGTTAAACGAGCAAATTTTAAAATGTTCAATTATTTAATTAAAATGGATCGAAGTACCTGATGTATGAATGCATAACACCGACGCCCAGTTCAGAATGGTTGAAAACCTGATCAAAATCCTCCTTAGCAATTGTTTCGGGATATTCAAAACCGAAAATACCTGCCTCCATATGTATTTGACGGACGCCACCCTCAGGCACATCTGATGTTCCGACATATGTTTCAAGGCACATCCTAAATCGAGGAACAATTGCTTTTTTGGGAACCTTGGAAGTTTCAGGCATCTTACCCTTGCTGACTTGTTGCGACTGCTGATCATGAACCTAAAAGTCATATATAAGTTCAGTAATTAATATTGTATAACAAGATAGTCATGTAACTGTAGTAGTACCTGTTTCTTTGATGCAGCTGAATCGGTATCCCGCACAATAATTCTATCATCTTTTGATTTGGATTTTGTAGGAGTCTAAGATCATCATGTAAATAAGAAAATGTAGATGTAAGAATAACTTTCATGTATGAATCATAAAACATTTGAGTATTAAAAGGTTCAACCTACCTCATCATCTATGCAAATCAGATTTGTCGGCCATGCCACATACGATCCTACTGCGTCTCCCACCACTATTGCGCCTGAAATATCATCTGGTATAGGCAACAACACACTCCCCTCTAATGCAATATCAATAGATACTTTCAAAAATCCAGAAGGGAGCGGTTTGTGGTGAAGTAAGTCTCCCAGAAAGTTATGCACCTTTCCCTTGCCAACCATTCGATGAGTAGGTGACGATAAATATAGCCGGCAAAGTGAAATGCCCTAAACAAATAATGATCAGTTAATGTGTCAATTAAGTAAAGTGTGATAAATTAATTTCAATGTAATATATACAATTACCTCTGAAAGCTTCTGCGGACAACCGGTACTATCTTTGTCACTAGTAGCTCTACCCTCTGGAGTGCGTCTTTCCGCCATGTATCTCTCCTTATCCTTCTGTAATTCACGGATTTGTGCTTTCAATTCCTCCAAAGTCTCCATCACTTCTTTATTGGTTGGATTTTTTTTCTTTGGCTGCTTATACAGTTTGGATGGAGTGACACCAAATCCCTTACCCCTCACACGCCCAGAATACTCAGGAAAATTCAGCACCCGGCTCAGTAAGCTCCTGCAATCATTATCCTCGGCGGGAGTTATGGTTTGGGACAGAGTCTCCTGAAATATTGATAAAAACATATATAAATATATTACACACTTTTGATCAGTTACTGACAAAGATAACGTTGTATCTCTGCCATTGTCCTTTGAAGCACATGTCGTATTATTCCGGGGTTCAACATTCTCGCTACTTATCTCACCATGTAATGTCCAACATGTGTAACTTCGATCAATTCCATGTCTCATTAAATGAGATTCCAACTGAACGACGTCAACTCGACGCCCATAACAGCATTCTAAGCAAGGACATGTGATCCTACTGGGGTCTTTGGCGTGTTCAACAGCAAACTTAACGAACTTCGATACCCCATTCTCGTACTCTTTTGACAATCGATTACCAGACATCCATTTTTTATCCATACTAATTGAGTAATCTACACTAAACTATAAAAGTTAAACAAAACAGAGAATACATGTAAGGAAATCACTAACCTCTAAGAATGCTACGCAATAGGATGCTTGGAAACGATCACAGCTTTGCTCTTCACAGGTAACCCCTATAGCAGACAAAATATAAATTTTATTAAAATCATATTAATAATTAACCAAGACAAATCATATTAAAAATACTAGATAATCCACCAAAACAAATCATATTAAAATTACTAGATAATCCTTAAACCAAAATGACACCCTTACTAAACATTGAGAAATCCTAACTAAACATATAAAACCATAATAACATATCATATAATCATTGATAAATCCATACTAACATATCAACATATAAAACCATCAACATATAAAACCATAATAACATATAAAACCATATCATATAAAACCATATTCATGTTGGCTACTCTCTTAAAAACTAAGAATTTCCAAACTATATTGAAAAAAAATATGCTCTATCAAGTTACATTAATATTTTTTAATTAATTAACTATTCATTTTCTCTCACTTTTCCCTTCCTTTTTTTATTCTATTCATTCTCCATTTGTACAACTTTTATCAATCTCTTCCATTCTTTATTCACCTTGCAAAACTATCTACCACCTAGCCATCACTTAACAACACTAACATTCATCATCATATAAACTCACCACTAATTTTCATTCTCCATTTGTACAACTTTTACACACTATCTTCACTTTTTTGATTCTATTCATCTCTCACTATCGACTAACCTTCAATATCTCACTATCGTAGTGTATTGGTTCTATTTGTTGCACCCTAAAATTTGCTCAACCTTATTCCTTGGATTTATGTTTCATTATCATTAGCATTTGCATATAGAGTCATGTACATAGACTAACCATCTGCATAGCATAAGCATAGCAAGTCATTCAACAGGGGACCAATCATTATTTTCATCTCTAGAGGCCTAGCAAGAGGTTATTATTCCAATTCAATCTCATTCAAGTCATCAGGAAAGAATTTGAAAGCAAGGAGTTCAGCAGATCAAGCCTTGAGTCCCTCTCCTAGCTGAGGATATCTGAGGATCAACAAGAGGGTTGTGAGCTGTGAAGTGGAGACATGGAGAGCATCTAGACATCTTGAGAGACTTATAAAGTCATTTGGAGAAAAAAACAAGTTGTTGATGTGAGCACAAGAGCTACAGTTGAAGGCAGTCAACTAGGGTTTCATCTGGGTCAACCCTAGGTCAACCCTAAGTCAATTGACTGACTTAAGAGTGCATTCAAGTCCATTGGAGAGATGTGGGGATCACCATTGAACATATGAAGAAGGATATGGAGATATGACAAGGAGAATTCAAGAGAAATCAAGGAGAAGAGGAGTTACTAAATTAGGGTTTCTCTGTAAAATCCCCTAGTTTAGGTCAAATTTCCAAGCAAGATAAGTCAAAATGCTAGCTTCAAATGGCTTCTTGGCCAACATGAAACTTGTAGAGAATCTCAAGACCTTTAATTTGAGTGGTGGAAGACCTCAAGGAGATTTATAGAACTCAAGTTATGGTCCTTACAAGTTACAGGTCATCTGGGGTGTCTGAATTTTTGTCTGTGAAAGTGACTTGACTTCCAAGCTAGTTTTGCCCCTCAAGGAGATTTCAAATGAATTCTTGGTCAACATAAGAGTTGTTCCTCATTGTCTTAGCTTTCTAGAATGGTATGGTATGCCTTCATATGATGTGGAGAACTCAACTTATGGTCTTGGCAAGCAAAGGGTATTTTGGGTATTTGTGAATTACAGGTCATTTTAACCTATGTCCAAAACTCATACCAGGAGGCCTCAAATGGAAAAACTTACAACATCAAACTTGCTCCAAATGGGATTTTAAGTCTAGAAAGAAGGTCACAAGTTATTGGAGAAGCTCATAGCATGATGTTACATGATTGGTCAAAATATGAACTAAAAAGGCTTATAAAGTGAATAATTTCAAAGTGAAAAATGGTTTGGAAGATTTACAAGTCCAAATGAAGACTTCCAATATATGATTTTGAATGGAAGAACAATTCTAAGAACAATGGTTCACACACTTTTTTGAGTTTAGAAGGAAAAAATGAAGTTATCCATGGTTGCTTACCTTTTAAGAAACATAATCCAAAATGAGCCAAAGTTTGAAAACAAGGGAATGTGCAAGATGGATCTAGAATGTACCATTGGGGTCTATATATTCATGAAAGATGAATTTGGCAAGGGTTGGCCTCATTTGCACCAAAAAAATTTCACAAATTTCTCACACTTTTTCATAAAAGTTTCATTCCAAATCTCTCGAATTCTTCATCAATCATCATCAAGATCAATTCAATTTCACTCCATCATCATCATAGACCATAATTGAAGCAAGGTTTTGGTAGTTCTCATCCATTTTCGAGTGTTTCTTTCATCAACATCAAAATCACAAGTTCAAGTGGATTGCATGATTCAAGCAAGGAACCTCCAAGTTTGTGCATACAGAATTGAGTATTGAATTGGTGAATCAAGATCCAAGTCTCAAAAGCTTCATATCTTCCATTTCCATAGCTGTTTTCAAGGTTTCTCATCAGGTAAGTTTTCATTCGATTAGCTTGATTCTGTTGGTTTCACATGATTTTATTAGTGTAGACTTGATCTAGGTGGTTAGGAGATTAAGTTAGATGATTTTGGAACGATTTGGTGATGGTTAGTGACAGGTGCAACAAACTGTTAGTGTTCGAATCTCTTGGATTAATGTGTTATAATTGTAGCTTGATTGATCAAATTAATTTCCATTAGTTGTAGTTCAGTTTAGGCTAAGTTTGAGGAAGAATGGTGATGGTTCATATCAGTGCATTTCAATGGTGGTCAGTATGTGATTCAATCGGATTTGTTGTTGTGGTGAGCTTCAAGATAAACTAGTGGTATAGGATTGTAGAGGGGAAGATCCTGAGCAACTTTCGTGTTTACAGCATGAGGATTCATGGCGTGTAGGATGAGAACAGAGAGGAGGAAAGTTGTTCGTGCATGGATGTTCATGGAGTTAAAACCCTAGTTGCAGGTCGTTTGGAGGAAGAAGAGATAATCTGGACCCTTCATGTTGTGTTGGACCTTTGACTGATAGAGTGATCCAATGGCCAGCATTTAATCTGAGCGTTTGGAGGGAATTGAGCCTTGGCCAAAACGCACCGTTTCATTAATTGAAACGGGCGGGCCTGAGTTGGATTTTGTTATCCCCACCCCCGTGTTAGGCCCAAAACCAAGTTTCAACGTGTTTGTGTTGCTTTTCTCACCTCCCAGCTCGCTTCTTTCTATTTCACTAATTCAGAGTGGTATTGGGCCCTAGTGCAAGCGCTATCTGCACCCCCATTGTGAAGGCCCATCCTGGATTCAACTGGGGCGAGTTTCTAAATGCACCCCTCTCCCTCATTTAATTCAATTTTATTTTTCTTAATTCCATTATTATTTTACCAATTTTCATAAAAATCATAACTAATTCATAAAAAATGCTTTTTAATCCATTCTTTTTACCATATTTTCATTAAAATGTCTAGAATATTATAGGAGAATAAAATTTCATTTTTAGTTTTATTTCATATTTTTTACATATTTTCTAAATAAATGTCATATTAAATAATTCATTTCATGCATCATTTTTATGATTTTCGTTCTCTCACATGCTTTAATCTTTTTTGATCACTCTTTTCATATTGTTTAGATGAGATGTTAAGCTTGTAGAAATATTTTAGTTCCCATTTTTAGAGGTTAATTTTAGGTGATTAATAAATGCTTGAATATCATGAGCAAAACTAGGGTTTTAGGTGACAACTTAGGAGTTTGATTTCATCTCCCTTAGGACTTAGGGTTTGAATAGATTAGTTATGGGACTATAGGGGCTATGGGTAGTTATTAGATCCCTTAGAGAACAGTTAGGATTCCCCTACTGCTATTATTACTGTCTGTATATCTGTTGTCTGGTGTGGTGTGCCCTCTGGGGATTGTTGCTTGTTTGATTGGGTATTGGGTTTGCCTGGGGCCCTGGGGAAGCTGAAGATTGGTGAAGATGAAGCTATTGGAGATTCCAAGATTGAAGATCAACTGTCAGAGTTGAGGAGGAGTTTCTTGCTGGCAGATGCTGAGGAGACTAGAGTTTAGGAGCTAGGCAGAGCTCTAGATTAGAAATCTTGTTTCTCAAACATGGATTGCCTTGTCTGCATCCATTCTTCTCTGTGATTCAGAGTCTCTCTAAGATACTCACCCCCTTCCTTTGGAAGGCTTGGTGATTGTGTCTATGAGATAGAACTCTTGAGAGAAAATGTCTCTTGTGTTAGAAGCAGTCTGTTCACCACCTTTGGTAGTCAGCTGATTGCTTAACACCCATTCACTCTTGTGACTGATCCCTCATCCTGGAGGTTTGAGCTTGAAGAAAAGCCGTTGCAGATGGAAGACTGATGATCAAAGCCCTTGTCTGAAGGCCATGAAGATGGAGATTGATGCTTGTTGAAGCCTGTAGCTGATTGGAGGTTACTTGAAGCCAGTTGTTGATTCAGAGCTGCTGATGCTGTTTCTTTTGCTGTATTTCACTTCTGATGTATTGATTGGTTTTCTGGACTGTATTGTTTGTTGTTTACCCCGTTGGGTTGAAAGTGAAGCCTGTTCACTTTTGCCTATTGTTTTCTAGGTTCGAGGTTGAGTGGGACTCCCTTGCCTCGCTTGTACTGTTGCATCCATGCATTTTACTGTTTTACTGTATATATCTGATATTGTTTCTGTTTCTGCCTATCCCGTAGGATCTCTGTTTCTCTCTGTGCAAGAGAGGAGCATGATAGACACTAGGTCTTAACCCATGCATGATAACATTAGGTTAGTTTGTTTCCCTTCGCAACCGTAGGTTAGAGTTCTGTCTCTTTCTTTCTCAAAACAAACAGAAAAACACATAAAGATTTCAAACACAATAAAAGACACTTCTTCCGTAAAAGAATGTGAACTCATCAAAACGTCATTTTTGTCCTCTTGGACTGTTAATCAGAAAAACCTTTTTCAGAAGGAATAAAATCAACCAAGACAAGCTTGTGTCGTACGTGGCCCGAACTACGTTTGCTCTGATCTTCCATGCTGTGTGGAAGTACGTAGGCATAGGATGCGATATCCTAGCGAGCAACCTTCCCCTCCTTTCCCGTAGGTAGGCGAACTACGTTGACTCTGATTTCTCGTTCCAGACGGGAATACGTAGGCATAAAGTGCGATACTTTGTCGAGTCATTTTTATTTTCATTTTATTTTCTTTTTAACCCTTGACCTATAGTTTAGATAGAATAACAATCCATACCCGAAAGCAAGCGTGGATCCCGTCGAGTACGACGGACGTGAGGGGTGCTAATACCTTCCCCTTGCGTAACCGACTCCCGAATCCAGGTTTTGGTTGCGATGACCATACCTTTTCCCGTCTTTGCGAGGTTTACTTCGAGCGTTTCCTTTCCCGCTCTGAGGGATAAATAACGCACGGTGGCGACTCTTCTGTTCAGCCGGCGCCGATTTTCGCAGTAGCGACAGCTGGCGACTCTGCTGGGGATCCAACGTCCCCTGGCTGCTAAGGACTGCGATGGTTCTTATGCATTTGGGATCCAACGTCCCTTGAGAGAGTCAATCCTAACGCTTGTTTTCCCTTCGAGGATTTTGTATGGAGTTATTGTATATTTCTAACCTTGTATTTTCAGCTTTATATATTGTTTATTATTGCTGTATCGGGGTGTGACGGGTGTTCTGATATTGAGAGATAAGCCGGACCTGGGCTTGAGTGCACCTAGAATTAGAGTAGAAATTAGTGGGTGCCCGCTTGCTTTGCTTGCTTTGGTGTCCCATGAAATCTACACTCAGACGAGGTTCCTCTGGTTGGCCTCCTGCCCCTTCCTTTGGTTGGCGTGGGTTGCTGGTTAGTTGGATTGTCGACTCTGGGGACCGATCATTTGGAAGTTGGCTAAGTGAGGCCTCTTCAGGAATTGATGATGCCACTCCTTCTGGGAATCGTATCATCAACCCTGAAAGTCTGTGACGCTGACGACCGCATAGGATGCCGTACCTTGTGCCAGTTATAGGGCCACCCACCTGTGAGGGGATTCAGGGTTATGCAGGTAGCTAGACCTCCAGACTACCGGTTATTTCTTGATCAGAGATCCTGGTTATTTATGGAGAGTTATGAGGTCTGTCAGAGACCATTTGGAGATGTGTTCTGAAGTCTGTCAAAGACCAGTTGGAGAGTCTTGAGGTCTGTCAGAGACCAATTATGGAGGTGATTTGAGGTCTATCAGAGACCAGTTGGAGTTATGGTTTGAGGTCTGTCAGAGACCAGTATTGGAGTTTTATTATCTGAGACCAGGGTTTGATGACTTCTGGATGGTCTATCTGAGACCTTTCTTGATTGGGTTTAGGCTATTCAGCTGCAGCTCTGGTCCCTGTTGAATGTTACTTGCATTGCATCCCTGCATATCCATTATCATTTGCATTTCACTAACGTGTGTCTGTGCTGCAGGTGCATTTGCATTTTCCTAGTTCTAGTGCCCAGACTCCTGAGTGTTTGATCATGACTAGCCTACGGAGAACGGTTGCTTACAAATTGCCTACGCCTGATATTGTTCCTTTACTGGGGTTGATCTCTCTTGCTGATGAGGGTGTTCGTAGGAGTTTCCGGATGAGTTATGGTAGATTACTGAGATTGGTGTGCAAACCTACAGAGGTAGAGTTAGATGGGCTGTATGCTTTGATGCAATTCTATGACCCTGCTTTGAGGTGTTTTACGTTCTCTGATTTTATTATGGGACCAACCTTGGAGGAATACGCTGAGTATGTTGAGCTGCCTGTGCAGAACCAGGTTCCGTTCATTCATTATGATGCCAAACCCAAGCCGGAGGAATTGGCAAAAGCCTTGCATGTTGATGCTTCTGAACTTGTGACTACTGTTTCCCGTGGAGTTCCAGGATTCTCATTTCAGTTCTTAGTGGGTAAAGCCCAAGAGTACGCCAAGAATGGGTGCTGGGTTGCTTTCAATGCTGTGTTGGCCTTGTGCATTTATGGCATAGTACTATTCCCCAATATACCGGATTTTGTGGACTTCGATGCTTTCTACTTGTTCGCCGCTGGTAATCCTGTACCTACCTTGCTCGGAGATCTCTACCACTCGCTGCATTACAAGAATGAGAAGGGAAGAGGGAAGAATGTTCATCTGTGTGTGCCCTTGTTGAGTATGTGGTTTGAGAGTCACCTTCCTAAGAGAGGATCTGCTGCGGAGACTACAGTTCCAGTTGGTTGGCCAGAACGCTTGATGAGGCTATCGTCGGAAGATATGGAGTGGTTTGATAGAGACCTGTTGGGATCTGAGCTCATCTTTAGCTGTGCTGGGTACCCTAATGTGCCATTGATAGGAAGAAAAGGGTGTATCAATTACAACCCTTCTCTATTCATTCGCCAGTTCGGATATGCGCTGAAGAATCCACCTCAAGAGGAAGAAGTACAGGAATCTCTGTACTTCACCGGTGACGTGAAGGGGGAGTTATTAGCCAAGTTGCGACATGCTTGGACGCGTATTAACCGCAAAGGGAAGCCGTTGTTGGGAAAGAATGATTGTCAGGCCTATGCATCTTATAGAGTTTGGATTCAGGAAAGGGCTAGTCAGTTGAAGATGCCGTTTCCAGATGCACCAATTCTTGTTCCTATTCCGGTAGAAGAACCGACTACTGTTTCTAGAGAAGCATATGAACAGGTTGTGAAGGAAAAAGGAGTCTTGATGAAGATTAATGAAGGGTTAGAGCAAGAGTTAGCCCAGGCGCGCAGCGAGAAAAACAAGGCCGTATATGCTTTCCAGCAACAGATTGAGCTAGTAAACAGGTTAGGAGCTGAGTTGACCGAGGAAAAGAAGAAGCGCGAACGTCTGGGGCAAGAGTTCAGAAGTTCCCATGACATGCTAGAAGCCAAAAAGAAAGCGCTCGACGCAGCACACCGAGAGATATCCTCTTGCAATAAGACTTGGAATGCCACACTCACCAATAACAAGAAGAGGGAAGATAAGCTGAAGCAGCAAATTTCCGACCTCGAAGAGAAGTTGAAGTCTAGCATCAAGAAGTGTGAGGAAGAAGTGATGAATCGGTATAGTGTCCAGCATGCACTGAACAAGGCAATCAAATCTAGAGATGAAGCAGTGTCCCAGAAGCGAAAGTTAGAAGATTGCTTCGGAGAAGCAACATGGGAAGAAACTGCTGAAGACGTACGCCGTATCCTTAAGAAGAGAAACCAGCTCGTTGAAGGGCTGCTTGATCGACCAAGCCATCCGGAGACCAAGAAGTTGATAGAGGAGTACCAGACTTTTGGGAGGATCTGATCATTCCATTATTTGTATGCTTTATTTGCATAGTGCTGACCATCACCAGGATTGTTGGTTGAGGTCATGCCATCTTTGTACTCTCAGTGATATTGTACCCTGGGCTTATTGATTCTCTCTGCTATATATGAGGCTTTCTATGATTCAGCTCCGATATTCCTATTGTCAACGCTGTCACCGCACCGGCACCTTCGCACTAGAACTGGGGGAATGAACTTCCCTAATGCACAGACACATTGCATTGCATTCATATTCATATTGCATAACAGGTAATCTATGAATGGTGTCTTATCTCTTGCTCTGTATCAGGTACTTAACAGGATTCCAGATCAACATCCGCACCGCTATTCTACACGATCCAACTGTCGGAAAGTCATGGACCAGATTCAGAACGAGATGCAGGATGTACGCGAGAAGCTCGCCCTCTTCATGCAGGCCATGGAGGCTATAGCAAAAGGGCAAGAGAATTTGCAGGCCATGGTCCAGCCTCTATTGGCTCGCAACGCTGGTCATGGTAACGAAGATCATCAGTCTGTCCGGGTTGATACTGCTCATGGAGACGGCACTCCCACGCCAGTGGCTCCGCCTGTCGTCAATGTGAATGCTGCTAACGTCAACAACGCTACCGCTGCTGTGAATGGTAACGTCGGAGTTGGAAATGAAACTGCTGTCCATAACGCTGGGCTGGGTGATGTCAATGTGGGAGATAATCTCGGAGGCAATGGCTTTGTCAACGCTGGGTTCGGATTCAACGATCAGGGATTCGACAATACTGGCAAGTATGGCTTTAATGCTCAAGGCTTTGGGCAAGATGGTTATGGTATGGTCAATCAGGGCTACGGAGGTTTTGGAAACGGAAACGGTGCTGGTTTTATGGCTGGAGGTCCTGCTGGAGGTGTTCAAGGGTATGGCAACAGAGGCCGAGTTCCGGGGATGAATCAGGTCAGAGCTGGACGTAATAATGCGTATGATGGATGCGGGGCTGGAAACGGTATGTGGCAAGAGGATCAGCAGGAAGACGCCTTCTCTGGAGGGGGTTTTGACGGGCCGATGGATGATTCTCAAAAGATTAGAATGCTGGAAGAGCAAATGAAAGGAGTCCTAAACCAGAGTGCTGTGGGTCTGGACATGGCAACTATGGGCTTGGTACCTGGCTTGAGGGTGCCCATTAAATTCAAAGCGCCTGCGTTCGATAAGTACAAAGGAGATACATGTCCGAAGGTTCATGTACGAGCTTATTACAGAAAGATGTCTGCATATTCCACTGACGAAAGAATGCTCATGCATTTCTTTCAGGATAGCCTATCGGGTCCTTCCTTAGAGTGGTACATGGGGTTGGAGCCCACTGATATCAAGACTTGGAAGCAATTAGCAGAGGCGTTCGTAGCCCATTACAAATATAACAGTGACCTGGCACCCAATCGGGTCCAGTTGGCCGGGCTTTCGCAGAAGAAGGGGGAGAGTTTTAAAGAATACGCGCAAAGGTGGCGCGATATGGCTGCCAGGGTCCGTCCTCCTGTGGAAGATAAAGAAATGAACGACATGTTTGTTGGCACATTCACCGGGCTGTTTCATGATATGTTGTTTCATACGTCTCTGGCTAGTTTTTCAGATCTGATTCTGATGGGTGAAAAGATTGAGCGGAACATTAAGCAAGGAAAGTTCCAAGTCGATGAATCAACTGCATCTGGCAGTAATAGGAAAGCTTACGGTGGGCGCCGTCAGGGCGAAGCTAGCGCGGTATTTGGAGGCCGAGGCCGAGGCCGAGGCAGGGGAAGAAATCCATATCGTCAGCAGCAGCAAGTGTCGAGTGTCACCATCCCTTATCAGCAACAACCAATCCAGCAACAACAACAGGTTCAGCAGCAACCAATGCCACAGCAGCAGCAGCCTCAGCAGGGGGCACAGCAGGCTCAGAGAAAATTCCAGGGTGGTAAGCCGAGAAGGGTGTTCGAGAAGCCTCCCTCTAACTATGCTGATTTATTGCAGACCTTGTTGGGATTGAATCTGGTAGAGAAAAGAACCTTGGCACCAATAACGGGAACTCTCCCGTTCGGCTATGATGCAAATAGGCGCTGCGAGTTTCATTCTGGGGCCCCGGGCCATGATATAGAAGGTTGTCATGCTTTTAAGCACGTTGTGCAGGATCTCTTGGACAACAAGTCTATCAACTTCGGAACGACCGGTGCGAATATAGTCCAGAAACCCATGCCTAATCATGGGGCGAATGCCGTGCTGACTGAGGAAGGTCTGAATCTGATTATGAATGTTGAGGATTTAAAGACGCCGCTGAGCGAAATAAAAAGCCGACTGTTGCAAGGAGGTGTTTACCCGGGTTGTAATGAGTACTGCTTAGATTGTTGGGCCCTGTCTGGGGGGTGTGAGGATTTGAAGAAAGGCATTCAGGCCTTAATTGATGATGGTATATTGCAGTTTGATAGAACAGCAACTGAGGAGCCGGCAGGGGCAGTAATGGATAATCAGAGTGATGTTGCCACAGTGACAATTCCTAGGAAGACGATCACTATTTCAGCACCAGTTCAGCGACCACCGATTACTATAACTAAAGCCGGGCCAATCCCGTATGAGAACACGAAAGCAGTCCCATGGTCATATGGGCTAGAGGTGTATTGTGACGGGATTAAAATCGATGTTAACAAGCAGTCAGCAGAGATTGTGGATAATGTTGTGGGCTCAGGAGGCATGACGAGGAGCGGCAGGATCTTTATATCTCCTGAAGTGGAAGCCGAAAGGCTAGCGAAAGGAAAGGGGAAAGCGGTGGAAAATGTTCCGATACAAGCAAATGAAAAAGAAGCAGCGTCGAAGGACGTAGAGGAATTCATGCGCTTAATTCGGAAAAGCGATTATAAAATCGTGGAGCATCTGCAGCAAACGCCATCCAAAATATCTATTCTGTCATTGCTGTTGTGTTCGGAAGCTCACCGAAATGCTTTGCTGAAAGTCCTGGACACTTCTTTTGTACCACAGGATGTCTCCGTGAACCAGCTAGAAGGAGTATTGGCACATGTAAATGCGGGCCACAGTCTGGGCTTTACTGATTTCGACTTGACTCCGAAAGGAAGGGATCATAATATGGCATTACATGTATCCGTTGAGTGCAGAGGGTCGACAATGTCGCACGTATTGGTTGACACCGGGTCGTCTTTGAATGTGCTGCCTAAGAAGGCTATGATGAAGCTGGATGTTCGAGGGATTTTGTGTACACCAAGTGATTTGGTGGTCAGAGCGTTTGACGGCACGCGGAGAACAGTCTTCGGATCGATCACCTTGCCTCTGCAAGTGGGGCCGGAAGTGTTTGCAACGGAGTTTTATATCATGGATATACAGCCTGCGTACAGCTGCTTGCTGGGAAGACCTTGGATTCACGGGGCAGGGGCAGTCACGTCTACCCTGCATCAGAAGTTAAAGTATATGGTCGGAGACAGTGTAGTCACCGTGTGCGGAGAAGAAGACATCCTGGTCAGCCATCTTTCTTCGTTCAAATATGTGGAAGTCGACGGGGAGATCCATGAGACACCATGCCAGGCATTCGAAGGTTTGCGCATTAAGGACAAGAGTCCCGGGCCAAGCAAAGTGCCGGAGATAGCCGTCTCATCGTATAAAGAAGCCCAAGCGCTAGTGAAGGCAGGAGAAGCCACGGGCTGGGGCAAAGTATTGGACATTCCGGTGAAAATGGACCGGTTCGGACTGGGGTACCGACCGTCGTCATCAACTCCTTCCGTGGGGGTCCCTCATTTTAGAAAGTCAATCACCATCTCTGCCAGTGGAGTATGCCAGGAATCTGTCAATGCTGCTTCGGAATCCGATGAAGGGGACAGCGACTGTGATATGGATGCCTGGATTCAGCCAAGCACGCCAGGACAAGGACTGTGCAACTGGTCTATTCAGGAGCTTGTTCCTGTGACTTTTAAACAGTAATGCTTTGCTTTATTAATTGTTGAATAATCTGATGTCTTGCCCGGGGCATCAGGATTTGCTTAGGGCTGTGTGGTTATAAACATTGCTTCGTTAATCATTAAATAAATGGCGTTTTTTTCATGTGTAAATACTGTAATCCCTGTCTTTCTTGTTTTGTATTTTTTCAATAAAATGGCAACGTGGTTATCCGCTTTATACGCATTTTGAAGCACTTAACCCTTTCTTTTGCAGGATAACATTTTCAGATGACATCCTTGAACCACCTATGACTCGTCCCGACTTCGAGCACCCGGTATTCCAGACCGAAGAAGAGGTTGTCGAAGATAGCGACGTCCCTGAAGAACTGTCTTGGTTGGTGAAGCAAGAGGAAAGAGCCATTCTGCCTCACGACGAGGTTATCGAGGTTATCAATTTGGGGTCGGAAGGGGTTGAGAAAAACATTCGTATCGGAGCCGCACTGCAGAGTGATATCAAGCGAAAACTGGTCGAAATGCTCCGAGAGTACAATGATGTATTCGCTTGGTCGTATCAAGATATGCCAGGGCTCGATACTGATATGGTTGTGCATCGCCTGCCACTGAAAGAAGACTGCCCGCCTGTCAAACAAAAACTTCGCAGAACTCGCCCAGATATGGCAATGAAGATCAAAGAGGAGGTTCAGAAACAGTGGGACGCTGGTTTCCTGGCTGTGACGAAGTATCCTTCATGGGTTGCTAACATCGTACCGGTGCCAAAGAAAGATGGCAAGGTTCGAATGTGCGTGGATTATAGAGATTTGAATAAAGCAAGCCCAAAAGACGATTTTCCACTTCCTCACATTGACGTGTTAGTGGATAATACTGCTCAGTACTCCGTATTCTCCTTCATGGATGGCTTTTCAGGCTATAATCAGATTAAAATGGCGCCAGAGGATATGGAGAAGACTACTTTCATAACGCCTTGGGGAACATTTTGCTATAAAGTGATGCCCTTTGGTTTGAAAAATGCTGGGGCAACGTATCAGCGTGCGATGACAACTCTCTTTCATGACATGATGCATAAAGAGATTGAAGTTTATGTTGACGATATGATTGCCAAATCCCAGACGGAGGAAGAGCATCTGGTGAATCTGTTGAAGTTGTTTAAAAGGCTTAGGAAGTTCAGGCTAAGGCTGAACCCTAACAAATGCACCTTCGGGGTGAGATCGGGTAAACTGCTGGGGTTTATCGTAAGCGAAAGAGGAATAGAGGTCGATCCTGCTAAAATAAAAGCGATTCAAGAAATGCCGACGCCTAAAACAGAGAAAGAGGTGCGCGGGTTTTTGGGGAGATTGAACTACATTGCCCGGTTCATATCTCACCTAACGGCCACGTGTGAACCATTATTCAAGCTGTTAAAGAAAGATCAAGCTGTAACGTGGAACGATAATTGTCAAAAGGCGTTCGATAAAATAAAGAAGTATCTGCAGGAGCCTCCTATTTTGATACCCCCGGTGGCAGGAAGACCCTTGATAATGTATTTGACGGTTCTTGAGGGAAGCATGGGTTGTGTTCTCGGTCAACACGACGAGACGGGGAGAAAAGAGCATGCAATTTACTATTTGAGTAAGAAATTTACGGACTGTGAATCTCGATACTCAATGCTGGAGAAAACTTGTTGCGCGCTAGCCTGGGCCGCCAAGCGTTTGAGGCAGTACATGCTGAATCATACAACCATGCTCATCTCGAAGATGGATCCAATCAAATATATATTTGAAAAGCAGGCGTTGTCAGGTAGAATTGCCAGGTGGCAGATGATTTTGACCGAATATGATATTCAATACGTCTCGCAAAAGGCAATAAAGGGGAGTGTGTTGTCTGAGTATCTGGCGGAGCAGCCTATTGAAGAGTATCAATCGATGAGATTTGATTTTCCTGACGAGGATATCATGTATCTCAAGATGAAGGATTGCGAAGAGCCGTTACCAGACGAAGGACCAGAGCCGGGGTCCAAATGGCAGATGATATTTGATGGAGCTGTGAATGCTTACGGTAGCGGAATAGGGGCAATTATCACTACGCCGCACGGGTCGCACATCCCGTTTACTGCCCGATTGACCTTTGCTGTTACCAACAATGAGGCAGAATACGAAGCTTGTATAATGGGGCTTGAAGAAGCCATTGATTTGCGAATCAAACACCTAGACGTATACGGAGACTCAGCTCTGGTAGTGAATCAGATCAAAGGGGAATGGGAGACACGTCAGCCCAATTTGATACAGTATATGAACTATGCAAGGAGATTGTTGCCTTTCTTCGACAAGGTTGAATTGCATCACGTACCACGGGCAGAAAATCAAATGGCTGACGCCCTTGCCACTTTGTCTTCCATGTACAAGGTCAATTTCTGGAACGAAGCTCCCCAAATCACTATCTCTCGGTTGGACAGGCCAGCTTATGTATTTGCTATTGATGAAGCGTCTGATGGCAAACCGTGGTATTTTGATATCCTTAATTTCCTGAAGAATAA
>OZ012737.1:577924666-577927166 GCA_963859935.3 Lathyrus sativus
TCTCATTAAAGTGGCGTTGACGCAGAACTACAAATATCCAAATGTAGAATCCTTCACTCGAGAAACCTCATCGTGCAGAGGATGTTTTCAAAAACGATTTAGGATCGAGGAATACCGACATGTGAGTTTCTGCAACTAATTATGTATAACATCTACATGATTGAACTATGACACAAGAAGAAATCAGAACGACAGAGTTGGCCCAAATAATTACAACACCACAAGAGTTTGAGATCGAGGATTACCGACATGTGAGTTTCTGCAGTTGTTGTGATTAAATTCGCGGATGATGTCAGATTCGTAGTGACTAGTGATGTTGTTGGTGCTTGTATCAATGTTGTCACCATAGAGTCTGATGTATTGTTGTGTTATTGATGTAATGTTGTAGGCCGCATTACCAGATCGTCGGGAACGAAATCGGACTACAACGAATCTGAGTTGGATTTATGGTTGCGTTCATCTATGAGAAACGAACACACAAGCATTCTACAATTAGATATGGCGAATGAAGACAAAGTTGCGGTCGACGAGTTGCTAAAATCTGAAGGTTGAAGATGGGTCACGATGAAGATTAGAGGGTTTGTGGCATGGTTCGCTTGATGCTCGCCTCCCTTCTCCTCTTCTATTCTTATTAATATATTATAATAAGAGATATTAATAAAGAATATTAATAGCGTTTTAAAGAAAGTTCGATGTTATTGAAGTTTAATAATAGCGTTTTTTAATAAAGTGCTATCAAAACCACATTGTCTACACTTTATAATAGCGCCCGACCATAAAGTGCTATTATAGATATGTTTGTTTCTTTTTTAATAGCACTTTTTTTAAAAGTGCTATTATAGATATGTTTGTTTCCTTTTTAATAATAACATTTTCTAATAAAGTGCTATCAAAATCACATTGTGTACACTCTATAATAGCGCCCGACCATAAAGTGCTATTATAGATATGTTTGTTTCCTTTTTAAGAGCACTTTTTTTAAAAGCGATATTAAATTATGTAATACAAAATATCAATTTTGGCGTAGTGTTAACTTAGAAAAGACAAAAGAAAGATGATTATATCATCTCCAACCATCTATTAAGTATGCATAACATAAATGCATATATAAATATATAGAAAAATTAAGTTTAGCCAAAATTCACTACAAAAAACACAAGGTACTTCACACTAACACCTCTCTCCATATACTCATTTATGACATGTTTGTAAAAAAATGATATACCTCAATGTAAACAATTCTTCCATGAAAATAGTTAGCTTGTCAACTTCCATCTAAAAAAACTACATAACATGATGAAAAATAAAATTTTCAAAGCCAAAAAGAATCAAAATGCAAAACTAAAAGATTCTTTTAGTAATCAGTAAAAAAAATAGCATCTCATGTTCAACATTTCAGAATTAAATAAAAAACTCAAAATGAGATTGTTGTTCTAATCTTTCTTTAGACAGTGAAACGAAAACATTAAAGCCTTGAAGCTTCATGAGCTCCATAAAATTTCATAACTTTAGAAAATCCCATTTTACTATTGTTTTGTTGAGACGTAAAGTTTAGGGGAAGAATTTTTTTCTTTACACATAAAGCAGACTAATTTATGTATAGAGACCATCTTTAAATAAAAATCAAGGGATGCAAAGAAAACCTAATTAAGAGGATTTATTACAAGAATCATATTTACTAAACACACACAACATGATTCTAATTAATATACAAATACTCAAAGTCTTTTATTTAAAGATCCAAACAATTATAATACCTGAAGTAGGGGAGATAAGTATTACAATTGTGGCTCATATGAAACAAAGTCAAGTTAGATTTTGATGTGAGTATATTAGTTTTAAAAAAATATGGTAGGACCAAAAACTTACTGGGGGTTTGGATGTTAGGGTTTGACGTATTCATTGAAGGAATTATTGCGAGCTACTCGAACTTCTCACTTTTCGAAGAGACGGGTGGGAGCTTGACATCTTGAAGAAGCGTGTGGAAACTTTGCATTGTGAAGGTTTAACAAACATGGAGACTCTGTATGGAATAATTAATGTTAAATGTTCAAATAAAAGGGACTATGCCACAAAAACTAGTTGTGCGATTTAAGTAGATTTAACAACACACCTTATTTGAATGATCAGCAAAAAATAGAACAAGTTTGGTAAAAATTCTCAAAACAACCAAACAAGTACCCATTCTTCAAATTCCAAGTGACATCTTCTACAACACTTTCATGTACTTAATAAACAATTTCAGAATAGAGATTGTATATCAAAAAAGGAGACGTTGTAGATCTGGTATGAACAAAGTAGATAAGAGAATAACCTCGTAGATCAGAAAGAGAAGTTCTTCAAATATTGATGTGGTGAACAAAACACATGGTTAGAAAACTGAAACAATGAGGTTTACAAGGATGATAAATTTCATTGACGAAAATTGAGAGAATCTCACAACCACGATGGATTTTGAAATATCAAAAGCAATCTCATGGTTGACATTCAATTTCTTTAA
>OZ012737.1:577932166-577947166 GCA_963859935.3 Lathyrus sativus
CTTTATAAAATAAATTATGAGATATCTAATTTAGCCTTTTTTATTTATTTATGATGTATTGGTTTAGAATATGAATTAAATAAATTTTAGTTTTTTTTACACATTTATCCTTCATACTCTTTTTAGTAATATAATTTTTTTTAAACAAAATTTTTTTATTGAAAGATTCGAAATCAATACAAGCAAAGCGATAAATAACCAACCAATCCAAATAACCAAAAAATTAATAATCTTATATATGTAGTGTCATTGAAACATTAAGAATAACTTAAATTAAATTAAATGTCTCTTTCATTTTAAAAAAATTATTATGATATATTCTTAATTATAGAATCTAGAGGAAAAAGTTGAAATGAACCGGAAAAAGTTGAAATGAACTGAACTGCAATGATAGAATATATTATTATATTTTAATATTTAAGTTTATTTAAAATTTATATTAACATCACTTTTATTTGTTTTGACCTTTAACTGGCACTTGATTAATATTTTGGTCTTTTAGTTTATAAGGCATGAATATAATGCAGTCTTATTGAGAGACAGTATGAATTAGAAATCAAATGCCTCTGTTATTTGTTTTAGTTAATTTTTCTCTTAGTTTTATTTGATTTTTTTTCTTTATGTTATTTGAAATTTATGTGTAGCTTTGTATTAAAAATTTATTATATTACCTATCTTTTGTTACTACAAAAATAATTTAAAAAGTTATAGTTTTTCTTTTAAAATTAATTCAACTTATATTCATTATCAATATATAGAATTTGTATATTGCAATTCATAATAATTATTTAAATATTTTAAAATTTAGATTTTTTTTTGTATATTATACTTCCATCTAAAGTCACACACATGATTGACCATGATTTATTGGTTTTGTAAAAAAAACTAATATTAAGAAAATGAAAATTACATTCAATCTTTTCACATTTAAGTTTACTTATAATTTTTATAATATTTTTCAAAAATAATTAAATTATTCCAACCTAAATCTTTTTTTAATAGAGTATATTAAGTGGTTTATAATTTATAACAAAAATGACAACGCTAAAATAATTACAAACACCTGCTAATAATGTTTTCTCAAGAATATAGCATATCAAAAAGGTTTATTTTACTATCTTTTTAAATAGGTTGTTTTTAATACTCTGATTAATTCTTTTTGTTGATTTATCTAGTAATTTTATTGAATTTTATTTGGTAGTATGTATAGTCAAATTTTATTTAGTAATTTTATTGAATTTTATTTGGTAGTATGTATAGTCAAAAAAGATCTTTAGCAGCGCTTTTTTTGGTCTTTAGCAGCGCTTAAAAGCGCTGCCTAAAGTGGCGTTGCTAAAGGTAAATGCAGCGTTTTTTTAATGGAAAAAACGCTGATAAAGGCTCCCTTTAGCAGCACATTTAGCAGCGCTTTTTTACCCCTTTAGCAGCGCTTATAAAAGCGCTGCCTATTCCCCCCTCCTCTCCCCACTTTAGCAACGCTTTTAGAAAGCGCTTTCTTAGACCCCCTCTAGCAACGCTTTTTTAAAGCGCTTTCTTAGACCCCCCCTTTTAGCAACGCTTTTGTAGCGCTCTCATTGTCTCCTTTAGCAGCGCTTTTTGTCTAATCTTCACGATTTTAAATTATTATGTTTTAAATAATCCCATTTTTTATTTATTTTTTGTTAAACCTGCTTATATTACATTCCCTGCTTATAATTCAGGCCTTTATTTCAACACTTTGGCCTTATATATACAATTCAACATTTTGCCCTTTAAGCATACATTGCAATTCATCACTTTGCCCATAATCATTTTAATACATATAAACCTGCTTAAATATATTACAACACAATCCGATCCTCAGACTTACAACATCACAAATACAGTCAATTTAAATATAATTACAAATTCGTTAACTTTACAAATAGATATGAATTTCAGAAATATTATTATCCCACATCAATATTGGATGATACATATACCTTATACAATTCTCAACTCAAGAATAAATTGACACCATTCCTCCTTTATTTCTTCCAATCCTGCTTTTGAGTAAGTATCGCACTTGAATTCCTCAAAGTACTACACAATATAACAGAACATGCACGATTTAGTTTTAAAACTAATTACTCAGATGAAACATCGGTTAATTATCAAAATGAATCATATAATTTATGAATTGATCCATACCATGATTGAAATCTCTATTTGACCAGAATGAATAATTTCCTTCATAAAACGCAATACAAAATATCCGCAATCAATTCCATTGCGCTGACGAGGACACTGTAAATGGAAAAAACAAATGAACATTTATCAAGATATATAGTTTAAATAGTTTTATCAAGTAGGACCACTATAACAGTCAAAAATGGGAAAATATACCTGCACTCTGATCCAGCTAATGTTGTTAGCCTTACTTTTTGACACAGTTGCTTGTCTTTGTGCCCTGAATATTTGTATAGCTCTAACATAATATAAACGCATATTTAGAACAATGTCACATAATAAATAAAGATATATAATTATTCAGAACAATATATCTCATCATTTACGTATCAATCATATTCTTCATATCAGGATATTTTGTTTGATCGCCATCCAATGAATCCAGATAATACACTATTTCTTTCCTCGGATTAATCGCGACCAACAACCAGTGTCCACTATAAAATAAGACAACATTAAATAAGATTCTACATACTAAACTAATTCTTATAACAGACAAAATTAATAACATCATCAACATTAAATAATTCTTGGAACATCAATTGTTGATAAAACTTGTAATAAAATTAATTAATTTGCAATTTATATGGCTAAAGAGGTCATGAATGAATATTACTTGGATACTAACTTTTCATTATTAAATAAGATTCTACATACTAAACTAATTCTTCATATTGTTACCAATTTTCAAAATTGTAAAATTCTTATCTCTTAACAATAAAATATTTAATCTTAAGATAACCCCAAATACTTTAATAAATTTAAAATTATGGTTGAGTTTACATTTATCTAAAATTTTATAGATTTCAATTTTACAAATGGCAATAATATCTAATAACCTCAAACATTTACAAATTTCACCCTCATTTACAATTGTAAACCGTAAATCAATTAAAAGATATTGAAATGATAAAAAACATTAAGCATAGAGATTATATAAACAATGAAATATAATCCGTCCAAACACTACGCCAGAATTGACATTTAGCAGCGCATACAAAGACAGTGCTTTTAGAAAAATCGCTGCTAAAGAGGAATTAAAAAAAAAAGAAAAAAATTGATAACCAAAGACATCGCTTTTTCAAAAAGCGCTGCTAAATTTGGGTCCTAAGACAACGCTTCTAAAAAGCGCTGCTAAAAGGGGGATCTAAGACAGCCCAAAGAACTGAGAACAATCAAATTAGCTCATACCTAAGAACAATCAAATTAACTAGTCATGATAAGATTATGGTTCAGGGATGAACATAAAGTTAAGGTGAATGACTCATTGTTAGAGAGAGATATGGTCAAGGTAGGATGATATGTAGACTTATTTGATAATGATTTTATGTCTCTATGAACTGAGATATACTCAAAGTTAACATAAGTAAACTCATTGTGACATTTCAACAAACACCCTGTTTACAAAACTCAAGCCAATATCAAAAGAGTAATTCTCATCAACAGTATCAACAAAAACAAGTCAATAACTCAGAAAAGAAGTAACACTAACATCATATCAAACAATAATCCAGAAAAATGAAATACTAAGACAATAATCCAGAAAAATAAAAAATGAAAAACTTCAAATACCGTAACAATGGCGGAAACGCACTACAGAATGAACGGACGGAGGCTGTCGAAAACGGGCAGACAAATGGCGGAGAAATGCAATACAGACTGAATGAACGGAGGAGGGCGGCGGTCGGCGGCTGTCGGACGCAGGGAATCGACATAATCGATCGTGGTGAATAGGGCAACGTTCGCCAGAGGAGAAAGAAGATGTACGTACGACTGTTCTGTTTCTTTTAAAAATTATGGTGGGTATTTTAAATTAATTCTAATTATACCTATAGCAGCTCTTTATAAAAGCGCTTTCTTTCCTACAACATATAGCAACGCTTATACAGAAAGCGCTCTCGTAGGTTACACCTACAATAGCGCTTTACAAAAGCACTTTCTTAGGGCCCCCTATAGCAGCGCTTTACAAAAACGCTTTCTTAGGGCATACATTTAGCAGCGCTTTAAATAAAGCGTTTTCTTAGGGTCCCCCTTTAGTAGCGCTTTTCAAAAAGCGTTGTCTTATGTATGCTATTTTTTTTCTTTTTTTTAAAGACTCTTTAGCAGGGCTTTTTCTAAAAGCGCTGTCTTTGTATTTACTGCAAAAAGTCAATTCTGACGTAGTGATATATATATATATATATATATATATATATATATATATATATATATATATATATATATATATATATATATATATATATATATATATATATATATATATATATATATATATATATATATATATATATATATATAAAGAGAGAAGATTCATTGACATCAGGTGTAAGTATAAAAGTCTTATATTAAATCTCAATAATTAATATGAATAAATTAAACTATCATATAAATAGCCTTTTTTTAGAAAAAATAAATGACCATATATATATTTTTTATTTTATTATTTTATTTAATATGATCGTTTGATTAAATTCAATTAATGGTTGAAATTTGGTGTAAGATTTTTAAATTTACATATTTGTACAGGAACATCAAGTTTTAGAGCGCGAGTTCCAACCTATAACCTCCTACTTATTCACCATTAAAAAGTGAAATCTAGCCATTAAGCTACATGACAAAAAAATCAAATTAGCTTTAAAATAAATAAGGAGAAAAGGCTATTAGGAATGTATGAACAAACTTATCCACCGCAATCTACGTCAAGATGAAAATATAAAATAAATAAAAAACTCCAAGACTATCATGTACTATATTAAAGGTAAGTCTTATGCCTTGATTTTAATATATAACTAGATGAAAACCTGCGTGACGCATTATTGAAAATTGATTTGGTCATTTTTTATTAACTTTTAAAGAATTTAATTGATATGGATTGTAAAATTATTTTACACTGCTATTAAATAAAAAATCAACAATTTATCATGTCATTAAATATTTTTAAAAATATTAGTAATGTGGTGGGATTCATGGTTATCATTGACTAACAGTTTAAAAATAATTTATAATGTCTGTATATCTCCCATTTTCTCATTTTCACATATATTAAGATTTTGTTTTGACAAAATAAATTTATTAACTATATTACAGTAATCAATTATGATTTATAATTAAAACATCGATATGAATTAATCACATATAAAAAGATACATTTTATTTGAAAAAAAAAAATGCATGCTTGTAAATTGAAAGTGGCATATACATAATATAGTTTTTCAAATTTAAATAACTATAAAGTAGCTTATGTTTTGTTGTGATTCTTATGTCTTTTTGGTGCTTATCTTTAATTTAGATATTTAATTTTAAGTTGATAGAGATATGTAATTTTTATAATTTTAAAAAAATTAAAAATATATTTGTAATTATTTTCAAAATGAACATTAAATAAATTATAAATTTATGTCAATTTTTGTCAAACATTGGTTATCTAATGAATAAAGAGTTGAAAGTGTTAATTTATGTATCAGCTTAATTTTTTAGTTAATTATTTTATTTGATTTTAATAATATTTTAAATAATTAATCTTATTACCTGTATTAAATTTATATTGTTCAAAATATTTGTAAAAATATGGATAAATCATTTATATGGGTTCAATTTCAAGTAAATCATCAGCATTCACGAAAATGATGTATGCATTATATCATTTTTAAGTTTTCTGAACATGAATTTAAAATAAATAAATAAAAAGAATGGAATAAAGTAAAACTCCTCCATTACAATCTACATATAAACAAACATGGATGAAAACATTAAAAAAACTACAAGAATATGTTGTACTGTATTATAGGCATTTCTTATTCCCCACTTTTAATATATTACTAGATGAAGACTTTTGCAGTGCGTTTGTGTAAATTAGTTTATTCATTTTTATTATATTTTAATTATATTAAGAATTTGTTTTCACAAAATATGATTATAATATTTATATTATTATAATTTATTAGTATTATATTTGAGACAATGATAAGAGTTAATCACATATAAAATATTACATTTCCATTGAAAGAAATATACATGCTGTAAAATTTAAAGTGACAAAAATATTAGTAATAATTCATATTTTATTATATTATTTTCTTAAGCCCATAAGTTTGTTAGAGGGTATTTCAGTATTTTATCTTATTCTAGTAACCCTAGTTTTAGCCTATAAATAGGGTGACAATCATTGTAACTCTTAATCGTGTTTCTTCTGCCGTCATTCTTAAATAGAATATTTCTACCTTTCATCATTTATTCTACCTTTGCACCAACAATTGGTATCTAGAGCTCCGGTTCAGATTCATTGGGAAACACGAGTGAACGTGAGGTCTTGTGTGTTTGATTTTGATTCTTAGATTCGTGTTGAATCTTGAACAAAATCTGATCAGAATTTTATTCTGTGGGTTGGGAAACACTGTGTGAGAAATCTGAGTGTATTGTGCAAGGTAGAAGATGAACGGAAACGGCAACATGAACACCAAACTTCCAGTATTTGATGGTAAAAATTGGAATCGTTGGATGATCCAAATGCGTGTACTATTTGGTGCTCAAGATGTTCTAGATCTTGTCACTGATGGTTATGTTCCAGTAGCAGCAGATGCAACCGATGAACAGAAAAACGCGCAGAAGGAAGTAAGGAAGAAGGATCAGAAAGCATTGTTCTTCATTCATCAATTAGTGGATGTAAACGTGTTTGAGAAGATTGCAGACTCTACAACAGCAAAGGCTGCATGGGACACTCTGGTGAGATGTTATGGTGGTGACGCATCAGTGAAGAAGGTGAAGCTTCAGTCCTTGAGAAAGCAATATGAGAATCTCAACATGAAGAATAATGAGAAAGTTTCTGAATACATCTCCAGAGTGATTCTGATCACTAATGAGATGAAGGCGTGTGGAGAAACTCTTTCTGAAGAAACAATCATGGAGAAGGTATTGAGATCCCTTACTCCTCAATTTGATTACATTGTGGTAGCAATAGAACATTCCAAAGATCTGAGCACAATGAGAATTGAAGAGCTGCAGAGCAGTTTAGAAGCGCAAGAGTTGCGTTTGACTGAGAGAACTTCTGAAAGGGAAGTAGAGCAGCAGACTCTGAAAGCAATTTCTGATAGGAGGTATCAGAAGCAGTCAGAAGTCAAGAGAAGATCTGATGGTGGTCAGAAGTCAGAAACCTCAACCTCTGATAGACAAAAGAATGCTCAGAAGGGAAAAGAGAAGTATGACAAGAAGAAGATCCAATGTTACTGTTGTAAGAAGTTTTGTCACTTTGCTAGAGATTGTTGGTCAAACAAGGAGAAGAAATCAGAAGAAGCAAATATAGCCAGAAGTTCTGATGACGAATCTGTGCTATTGATGGCCTCTGAATCTGATGATCTGACAGACTGGTGGTATATGGACACTGGCTGTTCAAATCATCTTACTGGAAACAAGAAATGGCTGGTTGACTTTGACTCTGAAAAGAGAACAAAGATCAGATGTGCTGATGACAAATATCTTAATGCAGAAGGTATGGGAAATGTCAGAGTGATTCTGAACAATGGGAAAACAGCATTGATTCAGAACGTGTGGTATGTACCTGGCATCAGAAGCAATCTGATGAGTGTGGGACAATTAATTGAGAAAGGTTTTTCAGTTACCATGAAGGATAATCTTCTGAAGCTGTATGACTGCAATCAGAAGTTGATTATGGAGTCAGAACAGGGAAGGAATAGAACATTCAAGGTGAATGTCAGAACTGCAGACTCAGAGTGTCTTAGTGCAACAAGTACTGAGAAGGAGAGTGAGCTGTGGCACAGAAGATTTGGTCATTTGAATTTCAGAAGCTTACAACATCTGAATTCAAAGAAATTGGTACATGGAATTCCTGCAATTAAGAAGCCTGAAAAGTCATGCAAAGTTTGCATGGAAGGAAAACAACCAAGATTGCCATTTGCATCAGAAGTTGCTCCAAGAGCAAAACATGCCTTGGGAGTTGTACACTCTGATGTGTGTGGTCCATTTCCAGTAGAATCAATTGGAGGGAATAAATACTTTGTGCTGTTTGTTGATGAATTCACAAGAATGACATGGGTATCCCTTATTAAGTACAAACACGAGGTGTTTGATGAATTCAAGAAGTTCAGAATGAAGGCTGAGAATCAGAGTGGTCAGAAGTTGAAGATTCTTAGAACTGATGGTGGAGGTGAGTATAACTCCAAAGAGTTCCAGAAGTTTTGTGAGGAGAATGGAATTGAGCATGAGGTTACTGCTCCCTATACCCCTCAACACAATGGTCTTGCTGAAAGAAGAAACCGCACTCTGCTTGATATGGTGAGAAGCATGCTAAAGGAGAAGAAGCTTCCTCAGAAGCTCTGGGGAGAAGCTGTTGCCACTGCAACGTATGTACTCAACAGATGTCCTACGAAGAAGTTGAAGGAAATAGTTCCAATGCAGAAGTGGACTGGAGACAAGCAAAGTGTTAGTCATCTGAAGGTGTTTGGTTCTGTTTGCTATAAACATGTTCCAGAAGCCAGAAGACAGAAGCTGGATGATAGAAGCAAAGTGATGATTCTGATAGGGTACCACAGTACAGGTGCATACAAGCTCTATTGTCCAGAAACCAATAAAATTGAATTCAGCAGAGATGTGATTGTGAAGGAATCAGAAGTTTGGAATTGGGATAAGTCTCAATCTGATTCTGATGTTAAAACTTCTGAAGAAAGGTCAAAGTTAAGAATTTCTGAAGTTGAAGTAAACTCTGACGTTGATTCTGACTCTGATAGTGATTCTGACTCTGGAGAAGACTCAGAAGATGAAGGTGACTCTGATGATCCAGACTCTGATGGTAATCCAGATTCTGGTGGAAATTCAGACTCTGAAGATGGCCAAAACTCTAAAAATATGCCAGATTTTGAAGATGGTCAAAGCTCTAGAGGAAGTCAACCATCTGAAGCTGGAAACTCTGAAGCTCAAGACTCTGAACAAGTTCAGAGACCACAAAGAATCAGAAGCGTTCCCAGAAGATTTGCAGAATTTGACATGCTGCAAGACACTGAAGTAGACTCTGAAGGAGAAGTTATTCAGTGTGCCATGATGGTAGACTCTGAACCCATAAGTACAGAGGAGGCTCTTAAGCAGAAGCTCTGGCTGAAGGCCATGAAAGAAGAACTTGATGCTATAGAGAGAAACAAGACTTGGAAGCTGACAAAACTTCCAAAAGACAAGAAAGCCATCAGCGTCAGATGGGTTTTCAAGCAGAAGTTAAAGCCAGATGGCTCAATTGGCAAACATAAAGCAAGGTTGGTAGCCAGAGGATTTCTACAGAAACCTGGGCTGGATTATTCTGAAGTGTTTGCACCTGTAGCAAGACATGAAACAATCAGAATGGTGATTGCAATAGCTGCTAACAGGAATTGGCCTCTGATGCATTTAGATGTAAAATCTGCATTTCTGAATGGTCCATTAGAAGAAGAAGTTTACGTGTCACAACCTCCTGGATTTGTGAAAAAGAATCAGGAAGGGATGGTGTACAGATTATACAAAGCTCTATATGGATTAAAACAAGCGCCCAGAGCTTGGAATCAGAAGATTGATTCATTTTTCAAGAAGCAAGGCTTTCAGAAATGTGAGATGGAGTACGGTGTCTATGTTCAGCATACTTCTGAAGGCAATATGACTCTGGTATGTTTATATGTTGATGATATACTGCTGACTGGAAGTTCTGAACAGGAGGTAGCCAAGTTCAAGAAGGTTCTAATGAATGAATTTGAAATGACTGATCTAGGCAAAATGACATACTTTCTAGGGGCACCACGACAATGTGTTTTCAGAGGGACTTGAGATTGTATTTCCTCATGTCCTATCAATCGCTTGTGACCAGTTCGAAAGTTGAATAGTAGAATCTTTGTATAAGTTCAATAACCGAGCTCTTGCCACATCCTCTAGGTCCTACAAGGGCAAGAGTTTTGCCTCGAAGACAAAGGTCACGGAAAACCGGCATATCTGGTCGGCTGGGATAAGAGAAATCAACATGCTTGAATTCTACTTCACAGCGAAGAGAGTCGGGGACATGGGCGGCATCTGGACCATCTGGCTCAATTTCAGTTCTACGGTCAAGGAGATCGAAAACCGACCTCATGGCTAAAGTCATGAGGCAATGTTAAAGTTTCAGCAGCACCATTAGCAGAGACCACGAGGACCATAAACACTCTGATTGTTGTAGAGTAATCGGAGATGCCATGCTTCACAAGCCAAGAAGTATACCTAAGACCGAGAGCATAGGAAGCATAGAGTGAAAACTGAGCTATCCCATAACCAATTCCAGAAATCTGTCCCTTCCAAAAGCAACGCCGTAGTGGAGTTTCAAGGTTTGAAGCGAAAAGGCCAACAATTTTCTTTTCCGAATTAAACCAACAACAATCCTTACATTGGCTATAGCCTCCCCAACTAATTGCGTGGCCATAGCACGAGCAGCTTCCAAGTCGTCAGAGAAGCCCGATATGAACATTTTCTATAAGATAGTGGCTACAACAACAACCGGGAACACAACAACGAGAATGAGGGCAAGCTGTCACTGCAATACAAGCAACAAGCATAAATGCAGTGTTCTGCATAATTACCGAAATTCGATCTCCAACAGCAGATCTAACATTCAGGAGAGTTCATTTTCGCAGGTCGCCAGAAGGAACTCGCTTGCTCTTTGAAGGCAAGCTTCTCAAGCTTGTAATTTGGATACTATGCATCATGGGAGAGATTAAAATCAGAAAACCTCCTCGAGTATGGTGATCAGCCGCCATAAGAAGAATTTCGAGTATTTATCGATTAACTTACAGAATTCCTAGCACTAGTTTTTCTGAGTTGCTCGTCGAACTTTCATTTACCTTCTGCATTCTGATAAGCTTGGCATAAACTCCATTTTCCCCTTTAGCAAAGAGCTCGTTGTTGATTTTAGAAACACTTCCTTGTTGAAGTACAACAACAAGGTCAGCTTTACGAATAGTAGATAGTCGATGCGCAATTACAAAAGTTGTTCTACCAATCTTGAACCTATCAAGAGCTTCTTGAACTAGCTTTCTTGTCTATATAAGGCTTGTGATCAATCACACTAAAAATTATTGCAGCAGCAACTCTGGCCTTGGTAAATGCAGCCGAATATGCTTTTCAGGAAATACAAGGGAAACAATATTGAAAGAATTTATAATAACTTGTATTGCTTTATACAACAGTTTGTACATTCTTTTAAGTCCAGCAAAATATATAAAAAAAATCTTAAACATTTGTTGACAGAAACATTCGTGGGTGCAACAGCCACTGACATATTATCTCCCACTGAACTCACAGGTTTCGAGCAGGCCGTCATCAACCAAAAATTTCAACAAAGATCTTAAATATCCACCATTCAAATAGGAGTCTCAGCTTACCATGTGCTACTATGCCAGACAGTTTCAAAGATGATGTCAACTTCACAATCTACTCAAACAAATGATTCACAATTTATGGAACCGCTCGATTCAGTGGAGCCCGCTCTTCCAAAAACTATTCAAATGGGTGAACACAAACAAGATACACACCACTCCACTGCTAGAAACCACAAACTCTCTTTCTCAAGCTACAACATCGAAACAATATCATAATCATTCAGAATAATTAACTATTTGTTTCTCTGAGGCATTTAATCGAACATCTAACATACATATCAATTATAAGAGCAAAAAATATCAATTCTAGTATGCTTAAGAAATACCCGTGCTTTCCTTCAAAATAGTGATTCTGAAGCTTTAAAGAGAGACAAAGATTTGATGTTAAAGATGCACAATGTTCTTCTCATTAAAGTGGCGTTGACGCAGAACTACAAATATCCAAATGTAGAATCCTTCACTCGAGAAACCTCATCGTGCAGAGGATGTTTTCAAAAACGATTTAGGATCGAGGAATACCGACATGTGAGTTTCTGCAACTAATTATGTATAACATCTACATGATTGAACTATGACACAAGAAGAAATCAGAACGACAGAGTTGGCCCAAATAATTACAACACCACAAGAGTTTGAGATCGAGGATTACCGACATGTGAGTTTCTGCAGTTGTTGTGATTAAATTCGCGGATGATGTCAGATTCGTAGTGACTAGTGATGTTGTTGGTGCTTGTATCAATGTTGTCACCATAGAGTCTGATGTATTGTTGTGTTATTGATGTAATGTTGTAGGCCGCATTACCAGATCGTCGGGAACGAAATCGGACTATAACGAATCTGAGTTGGATTTATGGTTGCGTTCATCTATGAGAAACGAACACACAAGCATTCTACAATTAGATATGGCGAATGAAGACAAAGTTGCGGTCGACGAGTTGCTAAAATCTGAAGGTTGAAGATGGGTCACGATGAAGATTAGAGGGTTTGTGGCATGGTTCGCTTGATGCTCGCCTCCCTTCTCCTCTTCTATTCTTATTAATATATTATAATAAGAGATATTAATAAAGAATATTAATAGCGTTTTAAAGAAAGTGCTATGTTATTGAAGTTTAATAATAGCGTTTTTTAATAAAGTGCTATCAAAACCACATTGTCTACACTTTATAATAGCGCCCGACCATAAAGTGCTATTATAGATATGTTTGTTTCTTTTTTAATAGCACTTTTTTTAAAAGTGCTATTATAGATATGTTTGTTTCCTTTTTAATAATAACATTTTCTAATAAAGTGCTATCAAAATCACATTGTGTACACTCTATAATAGCGCCCGACCATAAAGTGCTATTATAGATATGTTTGTTTCCTTTTTAAGAGCACTTTTTTTAAAAGCGATATTAAATTATGTAATACAAAATATCAATTTTGGCGTAGTGTTAACTTAGAAAAGACAAAAGAAAGATGATTATATCATCTCCAACCATCTATTAAGTATGCATAACATAAATGCATATATAAATATATAGAAAAATTAAGTTTAGCCAAAATTCACTACAAAAAACACAAGGTACTTCACACTAACACCTCTCTCCATATACTCATTTATGACATGTTTGTAAAAAAATGATATACCTCAATGTAAACAATTCTTCCATGAAAATAGTTAGCTTGTCAACTTCCATCTAAAAAAACTACATAACATGATGAAAAATAAAATTTTCAAAGCCAAAAAGAATCAAAATGCAAAACTAAAAGATTCTTTTAGTAATCAGTAAAAAAAATAGCATCTCATGTTCAACATTTCAGAATTAAATAAAAAACTCAAAATGAGATTGTTGTTCTAATCTTTCTTTAGACAGTGAAACGAAAACATTAAAGCCTTGAAGCTTCATGAGCTCCATAAAATTTCATAACTTTAGAAAATCCCATTTTACTATTGTTTTGTTGAGACGTAAAGTTTAGGGGAAGAATTTTTTTCTTTACACATAAAGCAGACTAATTTATGTATAGAGACCATCTTTAAATAAAAATCAAGGGATGCAAAGAAAACCTAATTAAGAGGATTTATTACAAGAATCATATTTACTAAACACACACAACATGATTCTAATTAATATACAAATACTCAAAGTCTTTTATTTAAAGATCCAAACAATTATAATACCTGAAGTAGGGGAGATAAGTATTACAATTGTGGCTCATATGAAACAAAGTCAAGTTAGATTTTGATGTGAGTATATTAGTTTTAAAAAAATATGGTAGGACCAAAAACTTACTGGGGGTTTGGATGTTAGGGTTTGACGTATTCATTGAAGGAATTATTGCGAGCTACTCGAACTTCTCACTTTTCGAAGAGACGGGTGGGAGCTTGACATCTTGAAGAAGCGTGTGGAAACTTTGCATTGTGAAGGTTTAACAAACATGGAGACTCTGTATGGAATAATTAATGTTAAATGTTCAAATAAAAGGGACTATGCCACAAAAACTAGTTGTGCGATTTAAGTAGATTTAACAACACACCTTATTTGAATGATCAGCAAAAAATAGAACAAGTTTGGTAAAAATTCTCAAAACAACCAAACAAGTACCCATTCTTCAAATTCCAAGTGACATCTTCTACAACACTTTCATGTACTTAATAAACAATTGCAGAATAGAGATTGTATATCAAAAAAGGAGACGTTGTAGATCTGGTATGAACAAAGTAGATAAGAGAATAACCTCGTAGATCAGAAAGAGAAGTTCTTCAAATATTGATGTGGTGAACAAAACACATGGTTAGAAAACTGAAACAATGAGGTTTACAAGGATGATAAATTTCATTGACGAAAATTGAGAGAATCTCACAACCACGATGGATTTTGAAATATCAAAAGCAATCTCATGGTTGACATTCAATTTCTTTAACTGTGATAGGGTTTCTTGTGAGATATACAAAAAGTCCAAAGTGAAATGTTGTTTTTTAAAAAAGAAAAACATATATTAATTTAGTCATGTTAAAAATAATTAATAAGACTTCTTTTGTCTCTAAGATATTACCTAAAAAAAATTAATTTAATTAATAAAAATCCACAACGAAAATAAGAAAATTATTAGGATAAAAAAAAGGAATTAGTTAACACAATTAGAGTAAAAATAGGTACAGTGAAAAAAATTAAAAATAGATTAATATAATTAAAGTAAAAATAAATAACGTGAAAAAAGGGAACTTGAAAAGTCAAATAATTTACATAAAATAAGGTGGTGTGTTGAATTCTCTTACGTCGTTTTAAAAAAATGATATAGATTTTTGTATATTGTGGTGATTTATTTAACTGAACTAATTAAACTACCACATTTTACACTTTTTTTTTGTAGTGTTCCTCTATATTATTTATTTTTCAATTTTCACTAAAGAGTGAAAGAGTGGAAGTTAGTAAGA